>OY740785.1:95048712-95572600 GCA_963514005.1 Raja brachyura | reverse complement strand
AAGCCAAGATTTTTTAACGACTATACAGTACATCCTCAGCTGTCCATCTGCTCAGCATACAGTACTCTTGATTGCTTTATCTATGTACTAAAGTTTTAAGAATCATAATTATTCCCATGATTCAGATAGAAATGTAGTCATCCTGGTGCAACCACACCTCAACCTTAGCAATGTTATTGAACATAGATTCTGCATATTAATAGTCTTTAAATAATCTAATCAAACTATTCATTTTCAATGTGAGTCGTCTAGTTATAAAACAAAAGGATTAATGAAAAGCACCCATTGTTGCAGTACAAGATGATTCCTGTGATTTAGTTAACCTGTGAACACAACACGGCACAATCAAATAATGGAGATTGCTGCGGCGTTGATCAGGAAAGCTCTCCAAAATTGTAGTAGCTGTGCAAAATTGAACTTAGAACACAAATAAAAAATACAGGACAAAAATAATCTAATAAAGCCATTCACATCCTTTAAGTAAAGGTGTACACTCTAGCAATCTGTCAGTTGTATCTTCATATGGATTAAATTATTTTCTTGTTACTATATATACTGGGAAAAATATATTAAAATAAGATAAATCTTAGAAAATGGATTGAATCTTGCTTTCTACAGACAGGATATGCAGTATTATGATATCCTCAACCTTTGCGTAATTTCCTGCTGCATCAAGCCTCAGCAATGTCAAATCATTTAAGGCAGGGGTTCCCATCCTTTTTTCGTCCTGTTTACCCCGCAGCATTTTGTGTACCCTCGAATGCAGTTCCTTCTTGAACACGAGTTTCTCCAACATTTTGTGAACCCTCGATTGTAGTTCCTTGTTTAACACGAGTATCTCCAGCATTTTGTGTCTATCTTTGAAGTTGAAATAGCATCTCCTCCATGTGAGCGATCGCCAGCAGCATCAGAACGGCCCTGAAGGATTGTTAGTCCTCCAGGGTGGGAGCCAGTTTAATCACTAACTCATTGAACCCATTCATCATTTTCTGCTACAAACAAATGCAACAGGTAAGGATAAACCTTACTGACAATCACCCCGGCAACTTTAATAGCACATAACAATGTTATTTCACTGAATGAACAACTAATGACGAACAGATACTGGTATTCCAGAACCACAGTCAGTCAATGAGGGAAAAAATGTAGAAATCCAGAATCAACAAATGTACCCCCTGGGTAGGCAAAATTTATCCCCTGGTAAATTGCTGAGACATTCAGGTAAAATTTAGCTTCCTTTAGCTAGGCATTTCCAGTTGCATTTTGAGAGTGGGCGGGGAGAGATGAGTGAGAATCAAACACTTCACTTTCAGCGAGACCCAAACAAATCATTTTGATTGCACGGCTTCACCCGATACCTTGAATATTGATGGGTTTAGTATTGGAAGTCATATAGGCAGATATACCCTTGAGACTTGCCAAGTTTTTGAAATTGGTAGATTATGGAACAGAATTTGTGATATTCCTGACGGGCAGATATATGGTGCAGATATATATCACACACAGGATTTTTGTTTTTAATTGAAGTCTTTTGTGAGCTATCATACTATCAATTTATTCCCCAAAGTCTGCTAGAGAGTTGAAACCGGTAATTATTAATTTTAATTACATTCTAATCAAATATATTTGGACAAATGCTTGAAAGCACAATTTCTCAAATTTTAAATTGGTTTAGTTAAACAACCATCACTTGGAAATTGATGTGTGGAATACTACATGTGATTGATATGCAGTGCAGTTCACATACTAATACTCTTGCGAAAAAGACACTTAATCTCAATCACAAGGCAAATTGCATCCAAATTCTAAAACCAAAGACAATCATAGATTAAGATTTAAATGCATTTTACACGTTTGACATAATTCTCTAAAATGATGAAAGTAGCCAGGGTATCCAAGACTAAAGATTGTTTAAGATTGGGCTAAGAGATTAAAGGAGAATCTGAGAAGGAATTTATTTCACCCAGGTGGTTGTAACCTGGAATGTGCTGGCATGGTGGAGGCAGCTACGCTCATATTTAAGAATTATGAACCAAGTGCTGCACACTCAGGAGTGTATGAGGAGTGCAGAAGGGGGCTGTGAATGCATCCTTGCAGGGCACTACTGTGGAGAATTATTGTGGATGATTTGTCACCTATCCTCACTGATTGTGGTCTGTTGGTCAGGAGGTCGAGGATCCAGTTTCAGAGACTGGTAGCAACAAGTCTCACAGTCTTCTGTCTTTTGGAGACTCCTGGATGCGAGGGCTGGTCTGTAGAACTCGAAGGTCTTGGCACCGCTTTGGACCCTGGTCCAAGATGAAGTCTACTCCTGTGAGCTCGCTCACAGCATGTAATTATACAATCAATAGGCTTGCGCTTCGACTCCGACTTACAAATAGCAGTTGAATATATTGTAAACTTAGCTGTTCTTCTTAGTACTTAAGGTTATTTATTACATCAGGCATCAAGTTAGTCTCCGAGAAAGAAAAGTTCATCTTTTCTATTTATTAACTATCCTTGCAGATGGCCCTATGCTTTTCTTGTTCTTCTAAGTTGGCCCAAGTATTTTCTCAAGAACCAATTTGCTTTTCTGCTTGCTTGACATGTGAAGCTGCAGCAGACAACTCCAACTTGCCTGAAAAGGCTTTTTAAACATTACATCAAGGATGGCCATGAACCTTGAATTCTTTACATAAGAGAGCTGTGGATTCCATTTACCAGTACACCCAAGAAAAAAATTGATAGATTTTTAGGTACTAAGGGAAGCAAAGGATACAAGGTTAATTCAGCAAAGTTGTGCTAAAATAAAAGATCAGTTGTAATTTTACTGAATGGCAAATGGCTAAATGGTCTACCCAGCTTCCATTTTTTATTTATTCAAGGTGTTTTGGCATTGCAGGGCAAGCCAAATTTTAATTCCCCATCCTTACATGCTCTTGAGAAGGAACTGCTGCAGTCCTTGAGGTGTGGTTACACTAACAATGCTGCTGTGTAAGCAATTTCAGGGTTTTGAACCAGTAACAGTAACAGTGACTAAATGTCCAATATACTTCCAAGTCAGGATGATGTGTAGCTTGGAGAAAACATTCCAGACAGTGGTGTTCATATCCCTTGTCCTTCTAAATGGTAGAGGTTATAGGTGGAAGTGTTTTCTGAGAGGTCTTGGTGATTTGCTGCAGTGTATCCTGTAGATGGTACTGTGTGTTGATAGTGGAGTGAGTGAATGTCGTGGATAAGATACCTATCAAATGGCTGCTATGTTCCATATGACATCCAGTTTCGAGTGGAGTTGAAACTGCTGTCATCCAGGCAAGTGTTGAATAAGTGGATTAGCCATGATCATGTTGAATGACGGTGCAGGCTCGAAGAGCCGAATGGCCTACTCCTGCACCTATTTTCTATGTTTCTATTTACATAAGTATTCAGACTCTTTACTCAGTACTTTGTTGAGACATCTTTGGCAGTGATTACAGCCTCAAGTCTTCTTGGATATGACGCTACAAGCTTGGCACACCTGTATTTGGGTAATTTCTCCCATTATTCTATGCAGATCCTTTCATGCTCTGTCAGGTTGGATGTGGAGCGTCGATGCACAGCTATTTTCAGGTCCTTCCAGAGATATAACATATAACAATTACAGCACGGAAACAGGCCCACTCGGGACTTCCAGTCCGTGCCGAACATTTATTTTCCCCTAGTCCCATCTACCTGCACTCAGACCATACCCCTCCATTCCCTTCCCGTCCATATACCTATCCACTTAACTTTTAAATGTTAAAATCGATCCTGCCTCTACCACTTCTGCTGGAAGATCATTCCACACAGCCACCACTCTCTGAGTAAAGAAGTTCCCCCTCATGTTACCCCTAAACTTCTGTCCCTTAATTCTCATGTCATGCCCTCTTGTTTGAATCTTCCCTACCCTCAATGGGAAAAGCTTATCCACGTCAACTCTATCTCTTTCATCATTTTAAATACCTCTATCAAGTCCCCCCTTAACCTTCTGGACTCCAAAGAATAAAGACCTAACTTGTTCAATCTTTCTCTGTTACCTAGTTGCTGGAACCCGGGCAACATTCTAGTAAATCTCCTCTGTACTCTCTCTATTTTGTTGACATCTTTCCTATAATTAGGCGACCAAAATTGTACACCATACTCCAGAATTGGTCTCACCAATGCCTTGTACAATTTTAACATTACTTCCCTACTCCTATATTCAATGCTCTGATTTATAAAGGCCAGCACACCAAAAGCTTTCTTTACCACCCTATCTACATGCGATTCCACCTTCAGGGAACTATGCACAGTTATTCCTAGATCCCTCTGTTCCACAGCATTCCTCAATTCCCGACCAGTTACCATGTACGTCCTATTTTGATTTGTCCTGCCAAGATGTAGCACCTCACACTTATCAGCATTAAACTCCATCTGCCATCTTTCAGCCCACTCTTCCAAATGGCCCAAATCTCTCTGTAGACTTTGAAAATCTACTTCATTATCCACAACACCACCTATCTTAGTATCATCTGCATACTTACTTATCCAATTTTCCTCCCCATCATTCAGATCATTGATGTACATGACAAACAACAGTGGACCCAACGCAGATCCCTGAGGCACCCCACTGGTCACCAGCTTCCAACCTGACAAACAGCCATCCACCATTACTCTCTGGCATCTCCCATTCAGCCACTGTTGAATCCATCTTGCTACTCCGCCATTAACACCCAAAGATTGAACCTTCTTAACCAACCTTCCATGGGGAACCTTGTCAAAGGCCTTAGTGAAATCCATATAGACAACATCCACTGCTTTACCCTCATCAATTTCCCTAGTAACCTCTTCAAAAAATTCAAGGTTTGTCAAACATGATCTTCCAGGCACAAATCCATGTTGACTGTTCCTGATCAGACCCTGTTTATCCAAATGCTTATATATATCATCTCCAGGTATCCTTTCCATTAATTTGCCCACCACTGATGTCAAACTAACAGGTCTACAATTGCTAGGTTTATTCTTTGAACCCTTTTTAAACAATGGAACAACATGCGCAGTACACCAATCCTCCGGCACTATTCCCGTTTCTAATGACATTTGAAATGTGGGTTCAAGTCCGGGCTCTGGCTGGGCCACTCAAGGACATTCACAGACTTGTCACGAAGCCACTCCTGCGTGTCTTGGCTGTGTGCTTAGGTCGTTGTCCTGTTGGAAGGTGAACCTTCACCCCAGTCTGAGGTCCAGAATGCTCTGGAGCAGATTTTCATCAAGGATCTCTCTGCACTTTGCTCCGTTCATCATTCCCTCGATCCTGACTGGTCTCCCAGTTCCTGCCGCTGAAAAACATCCTGCAGCATGATGCTGCCACCACGCTAGGTATGGTATTGGCCAGGTGATGAGCGGTGCTTGGTTTCCTCCAGACGTGACACTTCTAAATCGGGTGGCACTGAGATGGCAGCCTCGCCAACAGCCTGTGTGTTATTTATTTTTTGTTATTTTTAGTGTGTCTAACATATATATTTTAATGTTTATTGGTATGTTTTTATGTGGGGGTGAGGGGGGAATTGGGGGAAACCGTTTTCAGTCACTTGCCACGACAGAGATGTGATCTTTCTCCGCCCCCTCCTTGCTGCCTAACAACTGGATTTGTGAGGCCTTTCCTGGAGATCGGCCTGGAGTTTAAAGCCGCAAGTGCAGAGCGGACTTACCATCGCGGAGAGGGCGATCCTTTGCCGAGGATCGCTGTGGAAGTGCACTGACCGCGGACTTGTGGACCGCGGGGCAGTCTCCGGTAAGAAAAGGCCGATTTGGGAGCTCGACTCTGCGGAGTATTTCCGTTCCGTCCTGTCGCCGGAGTTTCCATCATCCCGATGCGAGGGCTTTATCATCGAGCCGTCGGCAGAGGTAGTGAGTGCTCAGGGTTCAAGGCCTCGACCACCACAGGGGAACAAAGGAGGATGATTGAACTTTATTGCCTTCTATCACAGTGAGGAATGTTGATTCCACTGTGTTGGATGTTTATGTTACAATTATTCTGTATTGCATTCTTTTTTAACTTGTATGGCTGTATGGTAACTCAAATATCACTGTACTATAATTGGTGCATGCGACAATAAAAGTGAACTTGAACTTGGCATACAAGCCAAGGAGTTCAATCTTGGTTTCATCGGACCAGAGAACCTTGTTTCTCATGGTCTGAGAGTCCTTTAAGTTCCCTTTGGCAAACTCCAAGCGGGCTGTCATGTGCCTTTTACTGACGAGTGGCATTGAGATCTGGAAGATCAGACACCGGGCATTCATGTCTGATGATACAGTGGTCGGCAAGTGTGGCGGGGCTTGAATCCAATCACCTCCTACAAGGCGAGATCAGGAGGCAGCTCGAATGCCGGCGTAGCACCATTCCCTGACGAGCTCAATGCGTTTAACACACACTTTGATAGGGAGAACACTGATGTGCCTTCTCGAACCCCCATTCACTGTGATGGTATTTCAGTCACAGTCACAAAGGTCAACGTCAGAAAATCCTTCAGAGGGGTGAACCCTCGAAAAGCGCCTGGACCTGATGGTATACCCGTGTTCTAAAAACCTGTGCGGACCAACTGGCTGGAGTTTTTACGAGCATTTTCAACCTGTCACTTCTGAGGTCTGAGGTTCCCATCTGCTTTAAAAGGGAATCAATAATACCGGTGCCCAAGAAGAGCAAGGCCTCAATGACTATCGACCAGTGGCACTAACGTCAGTGTTGATGAAGTGCTTTGAGCAGTTGGTCATGGCGCAAATCTACTCCTACCTCGACAAAATCCTGGACCCACTGCAGTCCGCTTACCGCCACAACAGATCAACGGTGGACGCGATCTCGCTGGCCCTCCACTCCGCTCTGGACTACTTGGACAACAAAAACTCATGTCAGGCTGTTATTCAATGTCTACAGCTTGGCATTTAATACAATCATCCCCTCCAAGCTGGTTACCAAACTCTCAGAACTGGGTCTCTGCGTATCCCTCTGCAATTCGATCCTCGACTTCCTCATTCACAGACCAGAGACAGTTCGTATTGGTGGAAATGTGTCAGCCTCGATAACAATCAGCACAGGAGCACCTCAAGGCTGCGTGCTGAGCCCCCTGCTGTACTCACTCTATACTCATGACTGCGTAGCCGGTCATAGTGAGAACTCCATCATCAAGTATGCTGACGACACCACTGTTGTGGGATGTATCACTGATGGGGACGAGTCAGATTATAGAAGAGAGTTCGCCGACTGACCAAATGGTGCCAGCACAATAACCTGGCCCTCAACACCAGCAAAACCAAGGAACTGATTGTGGACTTTGGAAGGGGTAGGATGGGGTCCCACAGTCCCGTTTATATCAATGGGTCGATGGTGGAAAGGGTCAAGAGCTTCAAATTCCTGGGCATCAGTGTTCTGAGAACACTGATGCAATTATAAAGAAAGCACATCACGCCTCTACTTCCCGAGAAGATTACGGAGAGTCAGTATGTCAGGGAGGGCTCTCTCTAACTTCTACAGGTGCACAGTAGAGAGCATGCTGACTGGCTGCATCGTGGCTTGGTTCGGATACTTAAGCGCCCTGGAGCAGAAAAGACTACAAAAAGTAGTAAACACTGCCCAGACCATCATCAGCTCTAACCTCCCTTCCATCGAGGGGATCTATCGCAGTCGCTGCCTCAAAAAGGCTGGCAGCATCATCAAGGACCCACACCATCCTGGCCACACACTCATCTCCCTGCTACCTTCAGGTAGAAGGTACAGGAGCCTGAAGACTGCAACAACCAGGTTCAGGAATAGCTACTTCCCCACAGCCATCAGGCTATTAAACTCGGCTCAGAAAAAATCCTCTGGAGGGAACTGTTCTGCCATTCTTCTACCTGAAAACCTCTCTGCTATCCTAGCAGTAGTAAACTTAAAGCTTTAAGAAAAAGAATATAAACATTGACCAGCTACCTATTAATCTGCACAATCCTCATATGCCAGCATCACTTCTTGAGCTCCGAGATCACTGTTTCAAAGATCTTCCATGATTGTATTGGTATTGACTCAGTTATCAGAAGTTTTGGTTGGGTGCTTCCAGTGACATTCACAGCATCATCTTATCTGATCAAAGATCCTTACTCCCTAAAGCCTGCAATCTGTCCCGTGCTTCATGGCTTACTTTCTAAACACCTAGGCCATATTTGCCATCGCCTGACTGCAATCAATTTTTATTGGAATGTTTCCCCATTCCAATGTTGGGGATTCTGTTGAGGTTGCAAGGTTACTCACTTCCACTGAAAGGTATGAGCTTCAGGATTTAACTTTAAAGCACATAAAAATGTTTTGCAAGTAACTTAAGATGACAGGATTCAGCCTCCTAGAGATCTGAGGTGCTGGTGAACCTCCCACAGAAAATTACAGCATCTCAAGGGACCCATACATTTTTTGTTTGCCACTGCCAGGGGTCAGTCAAGGCAACCAAAAAGAATAACACCACTGGAAAGGTGTTAAAACTATTTACGAGGATGTTACCCAGTCTGGATGGTTCGATCTAAGAAGAGGCTGGGTCTTTTTCATTGGAGCATAGGAGGTTAAGGGATGACCTTATTGAGATAAATAAAATCATGAAGGGTAAAGATAAAGTTAGTCTTTTCCTCAGGGTAGGAGAGTCAAAAGGTAGAGGGCACGGTTTAATGTGCAAGGGTAAAGATTTAAAGGGGCACCCAGGAACAACTTTTTCCAGAGGGTGGTGCTTATCTGGAATGAGCTGTCAGTTGAAATAGCAGAGGCAGATACAATTATGCCATTTAAAAGACACTTGGCAGGTGTCAGTAAAGTTTGGAGGCACATGGGCCAGTGACACTGGCTTGGTTTGGCAACTTGATCAAAGTGCTAATTTCTGCTCTGTATTGCTCTCAATCCGGGTTAGCCTGGAAATAAATTTGGCTAAAATCAAAATACAGACTACAAATGGAATGCCAAATGACTCGATTTAAGTCCAAGTTTCAAAATGAATGCTGAAATGTTGAAGTGGTTTCAGTTCCCTCAGTTTAAGCTTGTAGTTGGGGTGATGACAAGTGACAATTGAATGTAAACTGAAAATTAGATTAAGTAATTAGATTAGAGATTGGATTATTTGGCATGTGCTGGATAACTAGCTGTATACTGATAATTTTAAATGCCCTATTCTACTGGGTACCAGTGATGACAGAAATGACCAGCCGAGTAATCCGGACTACTAGAATTTAAATCTTACCACAGCATCTGTGGAATTTAAATTTAATCGATTTCGAATTAAAATGGAAATTAGTCCCCCATAATAATGACAGCAAAAATTACTGTATTGTCATTTGAAATACAGTCAAGCTCATTAACATATTTCCATAGGAAAAAAGCTGGAACCCCAGACCCACCAGTGGTTTATTCTTATAATCCGTCAAATGGCCTAGAAAATTAACTCAATTCAAAGTAAATCGAAGGGGAACAAATGATTCCACATCCAGATCCTGCAGGATGAATGAACAAAAACAAATGGGTCATACAGAAATGGAATGCAGCATGAGATTGAAAGTTAAAATTGAAAATTAAAAACTGATGAACTGCAAAAACTCAAACACACAAAAATGGTTTGATTATTTTATTAAAAATCTACTGCTCTCTAAAAAAAAACTAATTTACAACTACTGCACAACAGCTATACACTCAATTAAAGTGCTAAACCTGTGGAAATAAAAACACATTACCAAACTATACATCCAGCCACAATTCTATAGTAAACAAACAGGCTCTTTATGGGGTGAGTGCAAGTTAACAATTTATCTTTCCATTGCCATTATATTATGAACAGTCTCAGTTGATGCCCTTTTCAGGCACAGGATTCTTACAACAGATTCAACAACCCAACACAATTGTTGCTAATCCTAGCAACTCGCACCTGGAACAGGCTTGCCGTTACTCTCTCTACTGGCAAGATGCTGGTGGCTGCATTTTATGTTGGCTTACTAGTGCCTAGTCTATTACAACCAGCAACAAGGCTTTGGTGTGCATGGGCCATTGCAACTGGAGGAAGATATGTGTATATTACAAACTTGATAACTTGTGATCATAGGCACTGCTGATTCAACTATGAAGGATGATAAGGACAGATGCAGCACAAATGCTCATTGGTTTCCAAAGGATAAATTGTGTTGAAGACATAAACCATTAGTTAATCCCACTACTTTTCATCTCAAAACAACATAATCAGTTCCGAATTGCAGTAAGTGATACAGCATGTTTCAGAGCTCAAAATCAATCCATTTTAATGCAGGCATTAAAGCTTGACCAGAGTTTACTTTAGTACAAGAATGAAACAAGAATTCTCCCAATGAGTCCTCTTGATTGTTCCCTTTTTTAATATTGAAATTCCATACCTTTCTTTGTGTTTTGTGTCTTACTTCAAATGTATGAAGCCTTTATTTATTAGAATCCTGTTTAAGCCTTACCTTCAGGGTGAAGAATGTGTCAATAAAAAAGATGGGATGTGAGCCACTCTGCTGATGTGAGAAGGATTGCTGCATACTGTTTCTGTTTCGGATGAGAATAGTTGATAAGACTTATTGGTCATATTTAGACACCTTTAGCAAGCCAATCATTTGGTCATGGAAGAAAACAAGACCACAAGCAGAGTAAAGATTTTGTGATAACGGAAGTTGTAAATAATTCAAACGTTAAACGGTGTTGATTTGTGTAAGGCAATTACGACACAGGATAAATCAGATCTCCACAGTTACCCAAATGAAAAATCAATTAATGTTGATTTCACTGTAGCTAGAAAATAAAACAAAATTAAATAGAAAATAATCAGCAGGTCAGGCAGCATATTTGAAGAGAGAAACAGAGTTCAAGTCAAAGGTCCTTCAACAGGACTGAAAACATGAGGAACTTGTCGGTTGGGTATCCAAAATAAAATACAGATCACAGATATGATATGATAGCAGCATTTAAGAGGCTTTTAAATAGGCAGAAGGTAGTGAAAGGAATAGAAGGATATAGATTATGTACAGGCAGACCATGTTTAGCACAAACATTGTGGACTGAAAGGTCCGTTTCTGTGTTGTACTGTTCCATGGAACATCTATGGAGAGAGGGGGCTTGAGAGAGATGATGATTGATGTTTCAGGTGGATGAATTTGCACCTGAAAAGGTTGGTTATTTGAAACTGCTAAATTAATTATCAAATCGAAAGGGCTGCACATGTCAGTTGGAAGATGGAAAGTTGTTCCTTGAACCTATATCGGGAAAAGTATCGGAGGGCAAAGTGGGAATGGGACAGAGAAAAAAAAAATCAATAAGTAGTTCAAATTCATTTTACAAATTTAATTGAGGTGGTCTGCAAAGCCTCACCCAACCTGCTTTCAGTCTCTCCAAAGTAGAGGAAATCTCTGATAGCAATACATTAAAGTATTGCCATCAGTGGTCTCCTCTACTTTGGAGAGACAGAATGCAGATTGGGTGGCTGCTTTGCAGACCACCTCAATTACTTCTCGTAGAAGGACTGCTTGGATTCTTGGGTGGCAGGAAGGGATGTGGTTAAGGGCCAATGTTGCATCTCCTGCTGAACACTGCATGGCACACATTTTAAACAATGATTTATTTTGTTCTGGCCGCACTGGTGCCCCATGCAAAAGGTACAACCTCTACCAATGCAGCACTCCTCAGTATCAACACTGAATTTCCAGTTTGGTATCGTGCTGAAGATCCTGCACAAAGGCTTAAACTTTGCGAATCAGAAACGCAAGTACTATAACTATGATTGACACCCAATCTAAACTGGTGCAATTAAGAGTCACATTTTCAATAAGAAAACAAAACAAATGTTCCAGATTGCAGGGCTGGTGTGGAATTTAATTATATAGCAAGCATTTTTGTGAAAATGCTGGTAAATGTTTGAAAGCACCTATCTAGCTCAGTTAAATGGTCAACTGTAGAGACGATTGCAGGATTTTAAACAGCTCTTACTTTTTGAAACCCTGCTTGACTTTATTACATAAGCTGCAATTGAAAAATTCCCTCGGACAGATATTAGTAAAAGATTACCAAGGGAATTTTTAGGTCATGAACCCAGTAATTTAATAAACCTGGAGTTGCTGCTAACCAAAGCAGGCGTTATCCAGATGTTCTTTTAAAGCTGGGCTTTAGGAATGGCGAATAGGTCCATCAACTTTTAAATGTTACTCTGGATTATTGGAACCCCATCTTGTACCTGGTGCAAGTAACCAACCTGCATATCAAATTCCTGATGATATTACAAGTCATTGCCCCATATCACACTAGCACCATGCTCTTAAATCTAAATACACAGGTCAGCTCAAAAATCAACTTGCCCCACGGCATGGTGGCGCAATGGTAGAGTTGCTACCGTACAGTGCTCAGCGCCAGAGACCCGGGTTTGATCCAGACTATGGGTGTTGTCTGAATGGAGTTTGTACGTTCTCCCCACGACCACATGGGTTTTCTCCATAATCTTCGGTTTCCTCCCACACTCCAAAGACGTACAGGTTCATAGGTTAATTGGCTTTCTATAACTATAAACTGTGCCTACTGTGTGTAGGATAGTGTTAATGTGCAGGGATCGCTGGTCCGTGCAGACTCGGTGGGCCAAAGGGCCTCTTTCTGAGCTGCATCTTTAAACTAAACACCCATCAAGTGCAATGCACGAGTTGACCGGTAGAAAAATGCATCAGTGATTAATAAATCAGTCCAAACAGCGGAATGATGTTTCCTGTCCATAATATTTTAGATGGGACAGCATGAGGTAGCATTGAAACATCCTGACAGGAGGAGTGGCTATAGAACTCACACTAGCCCCTTCCCTAAACCAATCTAATTTCAAGTAAACACAACATATTTCTACAATATTTTTAACATTATTTGATCTTTCACACAATAATCCCGTTTCCAACAACAGGATTCAATCGGTTTAAGATGCGTACCTTGAAAACTAACTGACATGCTATTGTCTTTCCAATTAGGCTAGAAACAAAAAATTACAAACATTAACCCTTTTTGTTCCCATGATGGGGTATTGGTCAATGCCTTTAAAATCACCTTCTGCATCAGAATCACAAAAGTACGTATTTAAGGGTGTCATAACAAGGCTTTTAAAACTGGGAGCTTAAGATCAAAGCTCATCATCAATTCTGAAAGCTATTTGATTTATATGGATCCGATAACAATGTTGAAAGCAATACAGCCCAGCCAACAGCTTGTAATCTTCCTTCCCATTCAGGTTTACAACAGTCCTGATACTACTATACATATTTCGCCAAAAATGATTTGCTTCCATATTTGTTAGACATTTAAAACGACTTCTTGTGTTTGGTCGCTGATCTTTCATGCTTCCGTTTTATCGATTTTGTTTAAGCATTAGAGGCCCCTTTGCTTTGCCTTTGATGCAGAAACAATGATTAGGCACTTGTGCAGTCTTCTTCGATGACCCGGTTCATGCTAGTGCCATGGGTGATGTGTGTTGCCGGGTTTGTGAGATCTCTGATGCTATTATGCCGTGACTGGTCATTCAGGCGGTGCTGGCTGCTTTGCCGAGACTGATCATTGAGCCGTGGCAGACTACCGTGAACCAACCTCTCATCCAGAGCTCTGAAGCTGCAGGGTGTGTATCTGGAGAAACAACATTAAGTGTCACATAGCCATTAGCCCCTTCTTTTGACCAGCATGTAGTCAGCTGCTGTGTTTACGGGTTTGTAATAGATGGCGATACAGAGTTCACGCCAGTATCACCCATCACATTTTAAAAGCACATTTGATGAATGTTAGCCTATGCTAAACATTTACCTGGGAACAGATATGGAAACTCAAAGCTGATTGGAGATACAAAAAATAGAAGGCAGAGGACACATTAATTACGTATAAACAAAACTTCCCAACACTGGCTGATGGTCTCCCTAAGCGTCAGCAATTTATTCCTTTCCACAATCTTATATTTAACCTACAAACTAGGCTCTGCAATTACTTAGAAACTAGTGCTAGAAAGACTGGCAGGATGATGGGCCATGATTTTGTAGCAATTTATCATGACGTAACTACGGAATTTAAAAAAAAAAATTGGATTATTAAAGTCTTTCAATCTTGCTCCATAGTATCTCTCCCCAAAACACCCAATCTATTAAGACGAGACTGCAAATGGTAGGTTCTGGAACAAAAAACAGAAACCAACACCTTGGTTCTCTCGTCCCACAACGCCCACCTGTTCACCTAATTTTCTTCCCCATTTGCATCTCTCCCATTACCCTACTATCCTCTCTCCTTAAAGTCCCACCTACAAGCCTGTACCACACCCATCAGACCCTCTGCTGTATTCGGCCATCTTAACTCTCCTCATAATCTTGATACAAAGTTTCAGCCCAAAATGTTGATTTGTACATTTTGCCTCCATAGATGCTGCTTCACACACCGAGTTCTTCCAGTGTTCTGGTTTGAATCTATTGCTGGTCAGCAAGCCCTAGGCCAAGTTCTGTTGACAATCCCTCAACATGGGAAGTTATGAGTCAAGCTCATGAAGCCCTTGTACAACATAACATGGGACAGATTCAAGCAGGGGCAGCTGCTCATACTGAATATGTATTGAGATGGGGAGGGTGGGCCGTTGATGACGAGGAACGTCAACCAGCAGAACTCAGCTGACATGCAGAATAGACTTCCTGATCTGAAAAACTTTCCTTGGGGAAAGAAAAGTATAATGTATTCATACATATTCATGTCAATGTTAATGAGTTGGTGATTAATAAAAGCTGGGAATGTTGGGTAACAAAGCTCTCTCTCATGATCCAGGCAACCTCCGTGTAAGTTGTTATTCATTCTGCCGTCTGGAATATAACAAAATTGGTGACGAGGATGGAATAGAGTTTGTGAACTCATCCTTTAAATACAGTACAGGACTGTTTTGCAATATGCAGTATTGTTTAACATTTTAAATTGTAAATACGTAGTTGTGTCAGAGTTGTTTGCGAGCTGGACACGATAGGCTACAGATCCTTCTATGCAGGGGACTGTAGTTTAAAACAGCAGCTGGACAAATCCTCGAGAATTTGTCAGGCTATCTCTATGTTGTGTCTACGTGGCAAGATGCCGTCCTTGGGATTGTATAAGATTTTTTTTTGTCGAGTGTCAAGCTGAATAGCCTTTGTATAGCTAAGTTACACCAGAACAGACAGGAAATCAGGGTTTTTGAACAGACTTTAAAAAAGAGAACGACCACGATGGCAGCGTCTACGGGCTACATCGGAAACCGTGGCACTTTCGACAAGAGTAGAGAGCCGTTCAGCTCCTATATGGAGAGAACAAACATGTTTTTCACGGCAAAAACATAATGGAGGTTAGTGGTGAAGGAGAGATAGTGACTGAAACAAATAAGGCAGTTTGCAAATGCATGAAAGTGATTCTGCTCACGGAGATCGGTCCTGAAATGTATGGCACACTCGTGAATCTCCTTGTGCCCATCAAGGCAAAAGACGTGCCATTCAATGACTTTATGAAGTTGGAGGAGCACGTCAACCCAAAGCCTCTGGAAATTGCAGAAAACTATAGATTTGGCACTAGAAACCATAAGCAGAATGAGACAAACAATAAGCACATTGTTGCCTTGAAAAACTTAACTTTGCACTGTAACTTTGGAACCTTTCTCGGACGCGCACTACACGAGAGATTTGTTTTTGGTCTAGTGGATGAAAACTTATGAACACTCCAGATCTTACATTTGAGAAAGCATGCAAGATTGCTACCACAATGGAGATGGCATCAAAGAATGCTCGCAAGTTTCGTCCACCACGGACTGCAGTGGCCGTTTAGTCACAAGGCAGTGCCTATGGCCAAACCAAGAGGTGCTAAACCAAAACCAAGTATGGCCGGGAGCAGAGTTCAGCCAGTTGATATCATTGCAACAGTAATCACTCATTCCAATTTTGTCAGTTCAAAATGGCCAAGTGCTATAACTGCCAGAAGAAAGGCCATATTGCCTGAGCATGTCGGGCAACACCAGAAAGGAGTTCACAACTTGGAGATGAACTTGGATGGTAATGAACTTGGGTTGTACACCATTTATGCAACCAACATCGATAAGCCTACAACCAGCCAAGGCAAGGGCTTTCGAACAAAACTATTCATTAATGAACAGTTAATCGATATGTGTTTTGACACGGCAGCAGATTTTTCGATCGTGAGCAGAGACCTTTACGAAACAAAGTTCCCACAGACACCATTGTTTGAGAGCAAGGCAAGCTGAGACCTTACTCGGGCGAAGTTTTGAAGACATGTGGACAAATGAACTGTAAAGTTCAGTATAATGGTCAGTCAGTAACATTGCCCATCATAGTGGCCAGTTACAGAAATAAACCAACCCTCCAAGGAAAGGATTGACTGAGTAGAATAGTGTTAAGGGCCTGTCCCACTCGGCCGTCAATTGCGCGTAGATTACGCTACTTCATTTACGCGTCTCAACGCACGCAACGTGACACGCACGTGATGCGCATTACGCACGCATGGCGCGCAATGACACAGGCAGTGGCGCGCGGCGTCGCAGGTTTTTGTGATGTACTAAATCTTTGCGCGCTATCTGCATGACACGCAAATGGCAGCCAAGTGGGACAGTCCCTTTAGACTGGAAGAACATTTTCCGCATTGATTTGTCCAAAACACGTCTTTAAAACAGCATAAGCAAACATCTTTGTTTACAGTTACACGGGATTAACAGGGTGCTCTGCACAGATTCGACTTAAGCAAGATGTGAGACCTGTGTATTGTCGACCAAGACCTGTACCCTATGCACTAAAGCAACAAGTGGAGGAAGAACTCAACAGGTTAGAGTGGAATGGAGTACTCGTGAAGACAGACCAGAGTAACTGATCAATGGCAATTGTGGCTGTACCCAAGGCCGCCAAAACTGTTCGACTATGTGGTGACTACAAAGTCACAATCAACCAAGCCGTTGATGACAAACAATATCCATTACCAACCTCGCAAGATCTGTACGCAGAAATTAACGAAACAAGAGTCCTCATTAAACTGGATTTGTCTCGCGCTTACGGCCAACTCAATGTCGACAAGGAAAGTCAGCAGTACTTGACTACCAACACACATAAGGGCTTGTATTCATTTCCAAAGTTGCCCTATGGTGTAAAATCCTCCCGAAAATTTTCCAGTCTGTCATGGACAAAATGTTACAAGGCATTCCGCACTGTGTGTGCAACCAGGATGACCTACTGATATTCACAGAGGGCATGGTAGAACATCTGGAAATCCTCGAGCAAGTTCTCACACAACTGAACTGCCACAATGTCAAACTGCGACAAAGTAAATGTACATTTGCGCAGTCAGAGGTGGTCTACCTTGGACTCAAAGTAGATGCCAATGGACTTCGCCCTGTGAAGGCGAAAGTTGAAGCAATCGTGAATGCTCCAAAATCTAACAATGTGTCAGAGCTACGATCATTCCTTGAGATGGTGCAGTTATATGCATGATTCCTTCCAGATTTAGCAACTGTGCTAAAGCCACTACATCTGCTACAAAAATATGTGAAATGGACATAAGGAAAGCAACAGCAACGTGCTTATGACATCTGCAAGGAAAACTTGACAAGTGACAAACTCCTTGTTCACTATGATATGACACGCGAGATGATGCTTCAATTTATGGTGTAGGTGTAGTGTATTTGTATTCCGTATGTTCTGTATTTATTTATGCCTACTATATTCTGTTGTGTTGAAGCAAAACAAGAATTTCATTATCCTATCTGAGACACATGACAATAAACTCTCTTGAATCTTCAATCTTGTGATCTCCCACGTAATGAATGACGGGCAGGAAAAGCCTATCGCTTTTGAATCCCGCACACTATCACCGATTGAGCGCAATTATGCACAGATAGAAAAGGAAGCACTCAGCATCGTGTTCGAAATCAAGAAATTCCATCAGTTTCTTCTCAGCAGACCATTCACCCTAGTGAATGATCACAAGCCACCACAAGTGATACTTGGTCCCAAGTCAGCTATACCGCCATGGAAGGTATATTTTATTATGGGCAATTTTGCTGTCCCAGTATGACTGCAAGGTTGAGTGCAGAAGCTCCAAGTGCAACGCAGTTGCAGATGCGTTGTCCCGGTTGCCTCATGAAAACTCTGATGTGGGAAGTGAGAACTCAATCTACACACTGCAAATTGTAGATGAAGACTTTCCAGTGACTGCAATAGAAATTGCAGCAGAAGCAGAGAAAGACACTGTGCTGAAGCAGGTCTATGAACAGACATTGAATGGTTGGACTGAAATCAATAGTGGATTGAACTCAGTTCTGAACTCAGAGTTGTAGCCTTTCCATGATCGACGCCATGAATTGTCATGTGAGCAGGGATGCATTAAGTGAGATTACAGAATGGTTGTACCAGAGTCTTTGAGAAACAAAATTATGAATGAACTTCATGCCGAACATCCTGACATAGTAAGCATGAAGTCAATTGCCAGAAGTTTTGTGTATTGGCCTCGTATTGACAGTGACATCGAGTCACTGGTGAGCAAATGTAGCGTCTGCCAAAATTGCAAGAATAAACCACCAAAAACACCACTGCAACCTTGGTCATGGCTAGTAGACTTTTTCAGAGAGTTCATGTAGATTTTTGTGAAAAGGGTAATGATCACTTTCTGGTACTAGTAGATAGTCATTCCAAGTGAATTGAGGTCAAGCATATGGGGTTATGCATTCCTACTGAGTGTACCATAGATGACTTGAGATCAATTTTTGCATGCCAGTATACCAGAAGAACATGTTTCTGATAACGGGCCTCAGTTTCGTTCAGAACGGTTCAAAGAGTTCATGCAGTGGAATGGTATAAAACACACACTTGTTCCCCCATACCATCCAGCCTCCAACGGGATGGCAGAAAGGTCTGTTAGAGTTGTCAAAGATGCTCTCAAGAAAACGGTTTTGCAGGGTAGTTCAAACTCAGCATGAAACATCGTTTGGCTAGCTTCTTGCCGAAGTACACACAACAGGTTACTCACCTGCAGAACTGTTGCCGAAGAGAAGGCTAAGAATACGCCCAAGTCTAGTTCAACCCAATTTGGCCTTGAGAGTTGAACAAAAACAGTTAAGTCAAAAACGCCATTTTGACTCGCACAAAAGGAGAGGTACTTCAAGTCAGATGAGCAGGTTCGTGTTCTCAATCCTCTAAACAAGTCCAGTTGAGACAAATGGGATATTGGGAAAATAGTGGAAGTGTGTGGAACAAAGATACCTAGTTGAAGTTGGAGATAGGATCAAAAATGTTCATGTTGATCAAATGATTCCAGCTAAAGATGAACCAAAAACTGAGCATGAAGTCCTAATTCCTGAGTTTTTATCTGAAAGTGAGTTGGAAGAGACCACTGTGATTGAAACACAAAGTTCAGTTAGCACAGACAAAGAAACAGATTTGTCTGGTCAAAGTCAGGGTACTAAAACAGAGCCAAACAAGCCAACAGTTGAGTCAACACCTAAACCTGTTACTGTTAGACGATCAGGCAGTATCCGTAAACCAGCAGTCAGATTAGGTTTGTAAGTTAAGTAACTCACTGTATAAGTAAAACAAAGATGTGTAGATATGTAAAATAAATATTATGTTCATCATTTAAGATTTCATAAATACTGGTTTAAATCAAGTATCACAACGACAAAACTGTAAATGAGTACTTAGATTTAATACTTAAAAAAGGAGAGCAGTGCAATGTTTTCATACATATTCATGTATGTGTTAATGAGTTGGTGTTCAAAATAAGCAGGAAATGTTGAGCAATATAGCTCTCTCATGATTTAAGCAACCTGCATGTAAGTTGTTATTCCTTCTGCCTTCCGGAATATAACAAAAAGCATCTCAGCCAATGGGCAGTGCAAGTGTGGGTAAAGTTGAGATGACGTGTTAGAACTCTGACTTGCCAAAGAAGTTTCACTATATAAAATGCAACCTATATCTTGGGAAGACCTTTTCACCTTCACGCAGTCCGTTGCCTGCTCATTACTTAAATCTTCCTAACAATGCTGCTTTATTGATTATTCTATGAATCAATTCTGGAATCTCTCACACAACCATTTCCAATAGATATAGCAAGTTTGGTAACTTTAGAGATAGGTTACACTACTTAAAATAGTAATATGATTAATAACATCTGAAATTACACAATGTTCTGCTATTGCTGAACTTGGGCTTGGATGGAATGACTAACTACATGGGGACTGAACAAGTTTAGTTATTATTGAACAGAAACAGGATATTTGTTCCATCCCCTCTTTATCTAACATTTGAACATGTTGCACTATTGTTTTTCCACCTTTTTCTCCACTAATCACAATAATTCTGTGGTTGGGAGTTCAGTTCACCTTAACAGGTGAAAAAAGTACTCTATAAATCACCAACTGCTTTTTATTAACAATCATAATAACTATTATTTCATAGCTCATAAATGTGGAGAAAGTGTAAATATTTCCTATATCTATCCTACCGATCTCAAAACTTAATGGCCTTTATCAAGTCACCTCTTGGTTTCATATTTCAAAAGAACAGTCTTAATGGGTTTGATCTGTTAACATTCAGTTCTGGTATCTTGTGACTTGCAATGATTAAAGGGTACATTTACAACAATCCGCACTTTTTTCACTTCTACACCCACATCTATGGTCCCTTCTAATAGTACATGCATGTACCTATCTACGGAAGAACTTTAAAGATAAGCATTTAAAAAATGCTACATATTCCAAATTCACAGATTTGTTAATTCTATATTTGAGATGTTTCCTTCAATGAAACACATGTATATTTATGCTTTTTGCATAAATTAACTTTATCTTTATACCTGGATATTATATGAGATACGAAATGTGATATACATATGATATGTGATCCAGATTTGAAAGATTAAACAATACTGATAATTTAAACAACCCAACAACAGTTTTTTTAAAATAGAATAATTCAATCTGAACATTCTAAAAATTAATCTGGTTCAGCCAAGGTTTCTCAGCGGATCAGCTCACCTGCCGTCACGTGACCTGTGAAGGCTGCCGTGGTAACTGCTGAGCTTACTGTGGACGCTGCCAGCTTTGCTCCTCTGATCATCCATAGCCAGTTGCTGGGAGGAGGCGTGAGTAGATGTTCCTTGGGTGGAGGTGCCTCGAGATTTACGGATGATGGGGGTGTTTGGATCTCTCAGCAGAGACTGAGCAAACTCTGGTTCCTGCAAAACTTGCCGACTCTCATTCACAGAACTGAAAATGAAAAAGACAGGGACCTGGGATCAATCGTGGAACCCAGTTAAAGAGAAGACAGTTCTTTGGACATCTTTAGGTATCTTTC
The DNA here is from genome assembly GCA_963514005.1 of Raja brachyura. Next base: position 95,551,258 of record OY740785.1, on the reverse strand, counting down.
TTTTAAAATACACATTGAATATAGACCTCCCGGTCTCTATGTAAATATAGTTAAATCTTTAAAAGAAAAATTATAAATGTAGAAAAAAAAACACAAAAATAAAAAGACACAAAGGACAGGAAAAAAGGAAAAAACAAGACCCCCTAAACTAAAAAAAATATTTTTTTAATGATAAAATAGAAACAAATAATATAAATAAATATTAAACAAAGCAAAACAGAATCTGAACTAAAAGTTTAAGTCTGTTTGTCGTCAAGTCCGTTCCACCATATAGAGGTAAAATAGTTTTTATCACGGTTAAAGAGGGAGCAATTTATATAGTATGAAAGTGTTCAATAAATTTTCCTCAAGTCTTATCAAATTTAACCAAGGGTTCAACAATGTCACTCCTATTTTTTTCTAAATTTAAACATGATATTGTTTCAGAATACCACTGGAGTGTGGTCAGAGGGTTGGAGGCCTTCCATTTAAATAAAATAGATCTTCTGGCGATTAATGTGGTAAAAGCAATCAACCGATGGGCGGAGCGGGACAAATGAATATAATCTAACATTGGTAGCCCAAACATTGCAGTAATAGGATGAGGTTGTAAATCAATACCTAAGACTACAGAAATAGTATCAAAAATGTTTTTCCAAAAGTGGGCAGGACCAAAACATATGGGTCAGTGAGGCCACTTCAGAGTTACATCTGTCACAGGCAGGGTTTACATGACCATAAAAACAAGCCAACTTATCTTTTGACATATGAGCTCTGTGAAGCACCTTGAATTGTATCAAAGCGTGTCTTGCACACATTGAAGAGGTATTGACTAATTGAAGAATCTTCTCCCATTTCTCTGTAGATAAAGAAATTTGGAGTTCTCTTTCCCAGTCATTCTTCATTTTATCAAATATATCTACTTGTAATTTCAAAATCAACTCATAAATAGTCGTTATTAATCCTTTCTGATACGGGTTCAGCTGTAAATTATTTTCCAAATTTTCAGCTTGACGTGGTAGCAGAAAAAGGGGTAGAGTAGCCTTCAAAATATGTCTAATTTGTAAATATCTAAAAAAGTGTGAATTGGGCAAGTTATATTTATTGGAGAGTTGTTCGAAAGACATAAAACAACCCTCCAAAAACAAATCACGAAAAGCTACTAATCCCTTCCTCTTCCATAACAAAAAGACTTGATCAGTACTAGATGGTTGGAAGAGAAAATTGGATAAAATAGGACCCGATAAGATAAAATCATTTGTCCAAAAAAACTTACGAAATTGAAACCATATTTGGAACGTACGTCTTATTATTGGGTTAGTCGTATATTTATTTAATCTCGTAATTGTGAAAGGTAACGAAGCCCCTAGAATAGAGACCAATGAGAGCCCAAGTAAGGAATCACGTTCAAAGTTTATCCATCCTAGGCAATGGGTATCTTTTAAATCTTTTGTCCAAAATGTTAAAAAACGAACATTGACTGCCCAATAGTAGAATCTAAGGTTCGGCAATACCAAATACCATTTTTTATATAATTCTGTAAATGTTTTTTACTTAGCCTGGGATTTTTATTTTGCCATATATCTGAAGAAATTTTGGAGTCGATAAAATCGAAGAAAGATTTGGCAATAAAAATTGGTATCGTCTGAAATATAGGTAAAATGAACATTTTAATAGCATTGATTCGGCCAATTAAGGATAAGGACATTGGTGACCATTTAGTAAACTGATGTTTAATATGGTCAATTAAAGGCATAAAATAGTAAGATTAAACGAGAACTTACCAGTTCGAGGTTGATCTTTATTTTATGAGGAGTTGCGATGAGGGATTTCGTGAAGACCCCGCCAACACGCATGCGCGGCATCCTTCAAAGCAGCGGTGTGGAATCACAGACTCGACGAAAAGTAAGGATATTAAGATTAAACTGCGAACTACCCAGCTGAACATAATGATCGAGGGTTGGGAGCGGAGGGCACGAAATCCCTCATCGCAACTCCTCATAAAATAAAGATCAACCTTCGAACTGGTAAGTTCTCGTTTAATCTTACTATTTTACTTCGGAGTCACGTGAGTGACTTCATGAAGACTTCAAAGCTCTGTGATTACACGCCCTGGACAACGTCCATGCTACCACACTGCCGCAATCCTGATGGAGGAAGTTTGTTAATGCAATCCAGACTGGACAATCTGAAAATAATTGACATTTATTAAACACAAATCATAAACAAAACCCCCTGTCTGGGGACAAATGATATTAGGGAGCAGCCCTGAGTACTGCATCCGCATATGTTGCAGGTCCGGCCAATGGCTTATGGTAGAACCGTTGAAAGGTTGACTCACTGGCCCATCCTGCCGTAGCGAGGACGTGATCCATGGGCACCTCCATGGCCCTCGCTGTTGATGTGGATGCAGCCCTGGTGGAATGAGATTTAAACAAGTTAGTGTCAATACCTGCTGCATCCAACACTTCCCTGAGCCACCTGGAGATCGTCTGCACTGTCACCCGGCGATGTGGTTTTCTGTGGCTTATAAGCAGTCCTTGTTCCGAATTCCTGATCGACCGGGTCAACTCAATGTAGCAACGGAGGTGGGCGACTGTGCAGAGTGTGGCATCAGAGGGGTACGCCTGGAATTCCAACTGCAGCCCCAAAGATCCGGGTCGATGCTGCTTCAGCAATTCTGCAACGTAAAACGTTACTTTCCCAGGGGTAGAGAGCATATTGTCAATGCGCAACTTTTGAAGCGCCTGTACCCGCTGAGCAGACGTGAGCGCCATCAACATGACCACCTTCAGGGTGAGCCGGTGAAGAGGTAACCCCGCCATGGGGGACCATGATCTTAACAGGGACAGGACCACTCCTTCATCCCAGACAACGTTATATCTGGGCCGTGGAGGGTTTGTGTTAAATACACCCCTCATAAACTTTGACACCAGATTGTTGGTCCACACTCCTACCGGAAGGTACGAGGACAGCGCACTCCTGGCGCTATTGATGGTACTATAGCTGAGCCCTTCATCATAGTGGAGGCCCGCCAGGAATTCCAGGACGTCAGGTATCGTGGCAGAATCATAGGAAACACTCTTCCTTAAACAGAATTGTTCCCATTTCCTGATCTGGGTCAGGTACTGCCGCCTTGTAGATGTTCTGCACGATGCAGCGATTAAATCCATGGCCCTCGGTGAGATCCCGGTGTTTATGAAAGGCCTTTTCAGAACCTGCAGACCAACAGGTTTAAATAGGCGTGGCACGGATGCGGCTCGCCAGTGACAGGATTAGTAACCAATTGTGGGTTGTTCCCAATTCGCACCCACGGGTGCTTCAGCATCTGGGAGACCACCGGGTACCATGGTTGTGTCGGCCAGTCGGGTATTACCAGAATGCCTGATGCAGAGTCTAATTTAATCTTCTGTAATACCCGGCTGATGAGGCAGAATGGGGTAAATGCGTAGCAATACCATTTCCCCCAGTGGAGCGAAAAAGCATCCAAAGCCACTGCCCCAGGATCTGGTTCCCACGATACATATGTTGGTATCTGATGGTTCAGTCTAGACGCAAATAGGTCAATATCTGGCATACTGAATTTTGTCACAATTTCAGCAAACACAAGGGGATTCAGCATCCACTCAATGTTATCATTAAACACTCGTGACTGGTGTCCGCCACCGTATTGAGTATCCCCGGAAGGTACGTTGCTGATATCCAAATATCCCTTTTGATGCACCAGAGCCAAATTGTATTTGCCAAATCATTACAAGATACTGACCTGATACCACCCATATGATTTATATAGGCTACCACCGTGGTATTATCGATTTGAAGGCGGACATGTGCATGACGCAAATTACTGCAATATGCCCGCAGTCCATGAAACACCCCCAGCATTTCCAAATAATTAATGCCTTGCACTTGGAGAAGCGTGAACTCATGAGCGTCCCATCTGCCACCACAGCTGGTTACAGTGTCAGTTGCCCCCCAGCCTTGGGTACTCGCATCAGTTTGCAACAGAACCGTTGGATTGGGGAGAATGATGGGTTTGGAACTTACTCTAATATTGTGAACCCACCATTCCAACTCAGTTTGCTCCCCTATGCCTAAGCGCATAGGTCTGTCAAAATGTCCGGTATTCAATTTTAACGGCAGAATTTTGCTTTTTTGTAAGTTTTGGTAATGCAACGGACCATAATTTACGGCCGGGAACGTAGCTACCAGCTTGCCAATTACCTTAGCAACCTGCCGAATGGTTGGCCTGTTGTTGTCAAGCAAACTGATGCATGCTTGTTGAATGTCCACCACTTTGTCAACTGGGACGGTGATTTTCATCTGGTTAGTGTCTATAGTGAACCCCAAATAGTCCATGACCTGCGAAGGGTTGAACTTGGATTTGTCTGGATGGATTACAAACCCCATTCTTTGAAACAAAGATATAGCGGCCGAGACTGCCAACTGGGCGTGCTTAGGGAATAACATTCCCTGCTATGAAAATGTCATCTAAATATGCCATTATAATATGGTTTTGTTTCCTAAGATGTGCCAATAAAGGTTTAACAAGTTTAGTAAATAGTCTCGGCGCTGTTGTAATCCCATTAGGCAAAGCCATATATTGCCATAATTGACCTTCCCAGACAAACTTCAAGAACCTTCGATGTTGTTTAGCAATAGGGACTGTATAGTATGCATCCTTCAGGTCAATGCAAGCCATAAAGTACCCATGACGAACCAACTGCTTGGCTGTCTCAAACGTCTCCATCTTAAAATGGGTATATTGTACGAAAGCATTCAACTGGGTTAAGTCGATGATAATCCGACAGCCTCCATCCTTCTTGACCCTAGTAAAGATGTTGGAAACAAACTCCAATGGCTCGTGCGTCGTTTTTTGTATCACCCCTTTCTCTTCCAATCGTAGTATTTCAACATGAGCCCGCTCCTTCTCTGACTGAGAGAGTGCAAATCTGCGACTAGGCTCATGTTGCGAAGGGGGATCTCTGCCATTAATAAACTCTATCTCATAACCCTGAATGCTTTGTAAAATAAAAGGATCCGTAGTTAGGGTATCCCAAGCAGACCGGAAACCCCGTAGCCGTCCCCCCCACCGGTGAGGTTACTAATGCTACGTTGTGGACGGAACCAAGCCACCTTACCTCCAAGGTTAGCGCCGGGGTCTGGACTGTGGTGTCTTTGCTCCCCGTGTGGCACGGCCCTGTTGCCGCATCTTCCAAGCTGGCTTGGGCTGGCCTTGGAATAAAAAAGGCCTCTGCTGTTGGGCCCCCGCCGAGGAATATGTTTGTGAATATGTTCTGGGGCCTTGGTCCACCGGTGTGTGGGACCTGAACGAGGAACGTGGCTGCTGCCTGGTGTAAACGGGAGTTTTGGATGAATGAGGCTGTCTCACCATCCCCACAGTCTTGGCTTCCTCGTCCAGTTCCTTCACGCGTTTAGGCAGGTCTTCCCCAAACAGCTGCCTTGATGGTGATGGTGCGGTGGAGGTGCTGCATAATCCCACAAATTTGGGATTCAAATTTGGCCGGATGGAGCTCTTCCTAAAACAGTTCATCTCAAACTGGGTGGCGCACAGGAGCGCTAGCGCATCCTGCTGCTCCTCGGACACATTCGTGGCATCCAGCGACCGAGCAAAAGCCGTGATACCTGCCGTCAGCAGCTTTAAGATTTTCTGGAGCTTGCCCTCCTTGACCCTTGTGTTGGTCGACATGTTCCCCCATATTGCTGCATTCACTTTCGGTACGTTGAGGGAGTTGCAGTTTGCTGGTGCCTTATACCTCCCCACTGTTTCCGAGAGCACGGTATCCTGGAGCTGGTGCGTAGTCAGGAAATCAATTGACGCCGCTATTTTGGGATGTAGCGGTCCCCCTGCTGATGCAGGTGACCCAAATTTCGACACCGCCTCCAACATTTCCTGTGGGTTCTGGAACTCTTCTCCCTCCTCAGGCTCACCCATACTTCCTTGCTGGCTCTCAAGCGACGGGGAGATGGAAGGTGGCGGCTGCATGTAGCTCCCAGACCTCTGGGATTCCTGTTCCTGACGCTCCAGGTCCCGTTGATAGAGCACCTCCACCATATGCTCCAACCGGCCCATACGACCGTCACCGCTGTACGCGGGCCACTGGTCGTCTTCCCCAGCCTCTCCAGAGGAACCGGGGCTTCCAGCAGTTGTCAACACCCCCCACGGAATGTACTGCCGGGAAATCGCCAGCTCCCCCTCCAGCGGGGCTGTGCGACTCCCACACGGACATACCGCTGGTCCGCCGTCGTTTGGACAGCAGCGGCCCCTCTGTCTGATGGGAGGGAAGAGGGCTAGAGTCAGTACTTGCACCAGAAACTGGACTCCCTGATGTCCGTGCGGGCTTACCACCAGTGTTCCACACATAAACGGGACTGTGGCGGCGCATGGTCTGCTCTACCCGCCTCAGCAGGGGCGCCGGACCGTACTTTGCTGCCACCGGCCCGCACTACGGCAGCCTGTTCCGGTGGTGTGCCGGTACATCCTGCCCCCACAGGGATCCTCGGCACGCCAGCACTGCCACTGGTCTGCTTCCTCGCAGGTTTACCCAGTGGCTTGTCCCTGCCTGCCGGACCGACAAGGCTGGACTTTAGCGAGGCTTCCCCCCTGCTCTGCCCGCGAGGGACCTTTAAAGGGGGGGATGCACTCGCGGACACGCTTGCTTCAAGAGCCCCACGTGCCTTACCTCCAGCCCTGGACTTGGGCACTGGAGTTCTGGAGTCAGGGTCTCCCAGCCCCTGCTCCTGCGCGGACACCCTCTTCTTTGCCAGAGGGGTTGTGCCGGGTCTGGTCAGCTGCTCAGAGCTCCCCGACTGCCGCGACTTCTTCCTCGGTGGTGTCTCAGCTGCTCCCGATGTAGCGGGCAGCTCCGAGGACTTTACTCGCTGAACGCGACTCCCACTCCTTCCTCCTTCCATGGTTCTGTAAAACCACACAGACCACACAAAACGGCAAACCAGCTTAAGGTTAACTTACCTGCAGCTGCTTACCTTTTTGAAGGAGCCGGTTGAGGGAGCGCACTCCCCCCCCAGCTGCCGTGAGCAAATGCGCGCGACGATATGCCGCGCATGCGTGTTGGCGGGGTCTTCATGAAGTCACTCACGTGACTCCGAAGTAAAATTGGCTTTAAATAAATCCTTGTGTTTCTTGGTAATCTTAATACCTAAATAAGTAAAACTTTTGGTAGTCAATCTAAATGGAAACTGACCATAATTCAAAACAAGATTATTTAATGGAAAAAGCTCACTCTTACTAAGATTTAGTTTATAACCAGAAAAACTACTAAATTGATTAAGTAATGCTACTATTGCCGGAATAGATTTCCCAGCGTTAAAAATAAATAATAACATATCATCTGCGTAAAGAGATAGCTTATGTGTCTTATTCCCGCGGACAATACCAAAAATATTAGGGGATTCCCTAATAGCGGTGGCTAAAGGTTCCAAAGCAATATCAAATAGTAATGGACTTAAGGGGCAGCCCTGTCTAGTACCTCGAAAGAGCCTGAAAAAAGGGGATCTCTGATTGTTGATATATCAACTTGATCCAAGAAATAAATTTTGGACCAATCTTAAATTTTTCAAGTGTATTGAATAAGTAATCCCATTCTACTCTATCAAACACTTTCTTGGCATCGAGTGAGAGGACACATTCTGATGTTTTATTAGATGCTGCATATACAATATTCATTAATCTAACATTAAAGTATGAGTAACGATTTTTAATAAAACCTGTCTGATCTTTAGAGATAATTTGCGGTAAAATCTTTTCCAATCTCATAGCTAATATTTTGGAAAGAGTTTTGAAATCTACATTTAACATTAATATAGGTCTATATGATGACACTTCAGTAGGGTCTGTACCTTTTTTGAAGAATTAGAGAAATGGAAGAAATGAAAAAGATTGTGATAATCTATTCCTTAAAACGGCTTCTTTAAATACCTTACGTAGCCATGGAGACAATAAATTTGAAAAATACTTTAAAAATTGTACTGTAAACCCATCTAAACCGGGAGTTTTACCAGAATTCATTGAAAAGATGAAGGTTTCATTTACGTCCTCACCTCCTGACATCCCCAACACAACTTCTCACTTTTTTACCCCTGACTTTGACCTCCATTTCAAAATCCTGATTACATTTGTAGATTTAAACAGCAAGGAGTTTTACCATTAAACATACCGGCTTTTGAAAGGGTAGGGTAGATTCCCCAGGAAAAGGGACAGTAATGTTAATTGGGACCAACTCTTTCTGGACAGAATAATTATTTCAGGTCCAGAAAATTGCTCCTGCCCATCACAAGTTTTTTGATGTTGAAGTTAATTAATATAATTATCCATGATTGGTAAGACTATGGGGAACTAGGTATGTGTAAAGTTATTTAAGCTATAGCACTGGCCAGACTGAACAATGAAATATGCTCAGGAACAGAATAATTTCCAACTGGGCACCTTAGCAAAATTCTTCCTGCAGGGTGAACTTATTTATTGGTGCATGAAAGAATGCAGGAACATTTTGTACAAGTTAACATTAACACATGCTGAGCAACACGTGTTCAGCTTCTTTCCCGCAGCCTGCCTCATCCCTCCACCGTTTCACTCCAAACTGAGTCTTTGCACATGGTCTTAATTTATTGAAATCTAGTATCCCAGTTTGCGGATTGTTTGGTACTCCTGTAACTCAGGACTAGAAAGGCCTTTGGGAGAGTGACTAAGAGTTACGGTAAGTTTGAATTGGAGTTAATTGTTCCACTGGAACATAAAATTACACTGTACACCTCAGTTCATCAGTACATTATTACAAATAATGCTCAAGAACAGAAAATACCAGAGGTTTGAAATCAACTAATTTAGTAGGCTATTAAGTCATCTCAGACTTGCTTCGGCATCCCCAATCAATGTGCGAGCTGATTGCACACAAATGTCAAATCTAAGATATGTTTAATGAAATGGCAAAATTCACTCAAATGTCCAAGTGTGTCTCCATTTCCATTATCAACAGTTTCAAAGGTCTTTTATTGTCACATGAACCAATTAAGGTACAATGATATGCAAATTACCTTACCGCCATACAAAATGAAAGAAACAAGACACACAACTACATAAAAGTTAACACAAACATCCACCACAGCGGATTCCTCACTGTGATGGAAGGCAAAAAAGTCCAATCTTCTTCCTCTTTATTTCTCACGTTGGGGCAGTCGAACCATCCGTCGGGGCAATCGAACCTCCCGCAGCCGGCTGTCGAAGCTCCTGCGTTGGAGCAGCGGAAGCTCTTGCAGCTTGGAGTTCCTGAAGTCAGTCTTTGACCATACACCGCGAGCTCCATTATGTTAAGTCCACAAGGACCCACGGTTCGAGCTCCGAGGTCGAACCCTGGCAAAGGGATCTCGGGCTCTGCGATGGCAAGTCTGCAGGCACCCACAGTGGAGCGCTAAACGTCTGTTTTCTGATCCATTTGGCAGATTTTTGGTGATTACTGGTGTTCTTTACATGCAAGAAGATGGTATGGTGAATGTCTACGCACCAAATATTGATCACCCTGAGTTTTTTTAAACAGTTAATTGCATCCTTTCCCAATTTAAATGAACACTTTTTAATAATGGGTGGAGATTTCAACTGCTTTCTGAACCCCTCGATTGACAGGTCTACATCTAATCATGTGCTCCCAAATAAATCAGCTAATTTTATTAATTTTTTTTATTTGACTCTGGAATGTTAGACGTTTGGAGAATCTTACACCCAAATGACAAAGAATTATCATTTTTCTTTCATGTGTATCAGTTATTCTAGGATTGATTATTGTATATTAGATTCTCGGCTAGTTCCATCGGTCACTGCATGCGAGTATGACACGATCGCTATTTCTGATCACGCACCTTTAAAACTATCAATCAATCTACCCGATTCCCAGTTTAGTGCTAAACAATGGCGAATTAATGCTACTTTGCTTCAAGACTTAAATTTTATTAATTTCATGAAAGATCAGATTGCTTTTTACTTTTTGACAAACTCTACTGAAGAAATATCCAATGGCCTAGTCTGGGGTGCTTTTAAGGCATATATTCGTGGACAAATTATTTCATACTCCGCGGGATTAAAAAAACAAAATCAAAAGGAAATAGGTACATTGGCTGACAAGATTAAAGAAATTGATTAAAAATATTCAAAAGCTCCTAGTTTACAGCTCTACAAGAATAGAGTTGAACTTCAATTGAGACATGATTTGTTATTAGTATCACCGAGTGAGAACCAGCCACTTAAAACCAAAAGTCAATTTAATATACATGGCGAAAAATCTGGTAAATTACTTGCTAATCAATTGAAAGCGGTGTCGACCAAGCGTCAGATTACTAAAGTGAGAAAACAGGATGGTACAGTAACTGTAGACCATGACAAAATTAATAAATCCTTTCAGAAATTTTATACCTCCCTATACAAATTAGATTTACCTACAGATTCCAATATAATGCATGAGTTTAAAGAAACTGAACTTACCAAATTTACCATATGATGAGTCTCAGTTATTAGATGAACCCATCACGGAAGAATACAGAAATCAATCTTTTCAATGAATTCTGACAAAGCTCCCGGTTTAGATGGGTTTACAGTAGAATTTTTTAAAGTATTTTTCAAATTTATTGTCTCCATGGCTATGTAAGGTATTTAAAGAAGCCCTTTTAAGGAATAACCATATAACAATTACAGCACGGAAACAGGCCTTCTCGGCCCTTCTAGTCCGTGCCGACCATTTATTTTCACCTAGTCCCATCTACCTGCGCTCAGACCATACCCCTCCATTCCCTTCCCGTCCACATACCTATCCACTTTACTTTTAAATGTTAAAATCGATCCTGCCTCCACCACTTCTGCAGGAAGATCATTCCACACAGCCACCACTCTGAGTAAAGAAGTTCCCCCTCATCTTACCCCTAAACCTCTGTCCCTTAATTCCCATGTCATGCCCTCTTGTTTGAATCTTTCCTACCCTCAATGGGAAAAGCTTATCCACGTCAACTCTGTCTATCCCTTTCATCATTTTAAAGACCTCAATCAAGTCCCTCCCTTAACCTTCTGCGCTCCAAAGAATAAAGACTTAACTTGTTCAACCAGAAAAGATTACCACAATCTTTTTATGAAGCTTATCAGTTTACTAAATGGTCACCAATGTCCTTATCCTTAATTGGCCAAATCAATGCTATGAAAAATGTTTATTTTTACCTAAATTTCTGTATTTATTTCAGACGATACCAATTTTTATTGCCAAATCTTTCTTCGACATGATAGGCTCCAAAATTTCTTCATATATATGGCAGAATAAAAATCCCAGAATAAGTAAAAAACATTTACAGAATTATTTTTTTAAATGGCGGTTTGGCATTGCCGTACCTTAGATTTTACTATTGGGCAGTCAATGTTCATTATTTAACATTTTGGACAAAAGATTTAGAAGATACCCAATGCCCAGGATGGATAAACCTTGAACGTGATTCCTTACAAGGACTATCATTGGACTCTATTCTAGGGGCCTCATTACCTTTCACAATTACGAGATTGAATAAATATATGACTAACCCAATAATAAGACATATGTTCCGAATATAGTTTCAATTTCGTAGATTTTTTTGAACTAAATGATTTTATCTTATCGAGTCCTATTTTATCCGATTTTCTCTTCCAATCATCTAGTACTGATCAAGTCTTTTTGTTATGGAAGAGGAAGGGATTAGTAGCTTTACGTGATCTGTTTTTAGAGGGTTGTTTTGTCTTTTGGGCAACTTTCCAATAAATGTAACTTACCTAATTCACACTTTTTTAGTTAATTACAAATTAGACATTTTTTGAAGACTACTCTATCCCTTTTTCCGCTACCACATCAAAACGAAATTTTGGAAATTTCTTACAGCTGAACCCGTATCAGAAAGGAATAATTACTATTTACGAGTTGATTTTGAAATTACCAATAGTTATATTTGATAAAATGAAGAATGACTGGGAAAGAGAACTCCAAACTTCTTTATCTATAGAGAAATGGGTGAGGATTCTTCAATTAGTCAATACCTCTTCAATGTGTGCAAGACACGCTTTGATACAATTCAAGGTGCTTCACAGAGCTCATATGTCAAAAGATAAGTTGGCTTGTTTTTATGGTCATGTAAACCCTACCTGTGACAGATGTAACTCTGAAGTGGCCTCACTGACCCATATGTTTTGGTCCTGCCCACTTTTGGAAAAACATTTTTGATACTATTTCTGTAGTTTTAGGTATTGATTTACAACCTCAACCTATTACTGCAATGTTTGGGCTACCAATGTTAGATTATATTCATTTGTCCCGCTCCGCCCATGGGTTGATTGCTTTTGCCACATTAATCCCCAGAAGATCTATTTTATTTAAATGGAAAGACTCCAACCCTCCGACCACACTCCAGTGGTATTCTGAAACGATATAATGTTTAAATTTAGAAAAAATTAGGAGTGACATTGTTGAACCCTTGGTTAAATTTGATAAGACTTGGGGAAAATGTATTGAACACTTTCATACATTATAAATTGCTCCCTTTTTAACCGTTATAAAAACTATTTTACCTCTATATGGTGGGACGGACTTGACGACATACGTACTTAGATTGTTGAAACTTAGTTCAGATTCTGTTTTGCTTTGTTTAGTTTTTATTTATTTATTTTATTTTTAGTCTTATTTTATTATTAATTTTTTTTTAATAGTTTTTGGGGGGGTTTTGCTTTTTCCCTTTTCTTTTTGTCTTTTTGTTTTTGTGTTTTTTTCTACATTTAAAAGTTTTCTTTTAAAGATTTAACTATATTTACATAGAGACCAGGAGGTCTATATTCAATGTGTATTTTGACACTGGTCTCATATTAGGTTATACCTGTTATTAATGTAATCCTGATCCCTATGTATCAATATCATTGATTTGTTTATCATTATTCTTTTTGCTCTGTTTTTTAATGTTTTATTTTTGTTTTCTTTGGAAAAAAACCCAATAAAAAGATTTTAAAAGAAAGAAAGAAAAATCTGTCTCCCCCAAAGGCCGCCAACCCCTCGATGTTAGGCCACAGTGTGGACGGAGATACGATTCGGGGAAAAGGAAGGGATAAAAAGGAAGGAAAGAAAATCGCATCTCCGTCGAGGTAAGAGATTAGATAAAGTTCCACCCAACCCCCCACATGAAAAAAGTTAAAGAACACTAAAAACATACCATTAAAACACAAAGAAGGAAGGGACAAACAAACTGTTGGCGAGGCAGCCAGTGCTGCTGCCACCCAGTGGAACTCTTTCAGCTATAGTGGAGTACTCGCATGCGGATTTAAAGAACAATCATGTTCAAATGGGTGTGCAACATTCCTGATCAGGGGTAACCCAAGTCCAGGAGTAGCAGTATGATGCAATGAGTCGAGCTGCTGCCTTACAGTTCCAACAACTCTGGCCATTAGAACAGTGTCGAGTTGCTCTCCCCATTACGTGTTCTCCACATTAACCTTTAAGTTGTGGGTAATCCAATTTCTTTTCACATCCCAAACATCACATCACGTTTTCATCAGTCACTGAAAGTAAACATGCAGGTACAGCAGGCAGTGAAGAAAGCAAATGGCATGTTGGCCTTCATAACACGAGGAGTTAAGTATAGGAGCAAAGAGGTCCTTCTGCAGTTGTACAGGGCCCTAGTGAGACCACACCTGGAGTATTGTGTACGGTTTTGGTCTCCCAATTTGAGGAGGGACATTCTTGATATTGAGGGAGTGCAGCGTAGACTCACCAGATTAATTCCCGGGATGTCGTGACTGTCATATGTTGATAGAATGTAGCGGCTGGGCTTGTATACTCTGGAATTTAGGAGGATGAATGGGGATCATATTGAAACATATATCGTTAAGGGCTTGGACACGCTAGAGGTGGGAAACATGTTCCCGATGTTGGGGGAGTCCAGAACCAGGGGCCACAGTTTAAGAATAAGGGGTAAGCCATTTAGTACGGAAATGAGGAAACACTGTTTCCACACAGAGTTGTGAGTCTGTGGAATTCTCTGTCTCAGAGGGCGGTGGAGGCTGTTGCTCTGGATGCTTTCAAGAGAGCTAGACAGAGCTGTTAAAAATAGCGGAGTCAAGGGATATGGGGAGAAGGCAGGAACAGGGTACTGATTGTGGATGATCAGCCATGATCACATTGAATGGCGGTGCTTGCTCGAAGGGCTGAATGACCTACTCCTGCACCTATTGTCTATTGCCTATAAAAATGTGTGGTTTGGTCGGTTAATTGGCCAACTCTGTAAATTGCCCCGCGCACAAGTGGGTGGTTGAATTGATCAGAATGGGGGGAGAACAGGTGGCTGGGAAACTTAGTTGGGGAAATGGGATTGGTCTCCAGCTGATAAAGACTCGATAGGCTGAATGGTCTCATTGTTTATCACAAGGAATATGACAAAGTGCATAGCAAGCGGTGGTATTACCAGCATCTTCATTAGCTGTGTCAGGAGTTTGTGGATCTAAGTCTCACTTGAATGGTAATCTAGGCCTACAAAAACTGGATGTTGAATTGGAGCTACATTTGGGGTACTGTTGCAGAATCTAAACAGCTGCATCAGCAGATAGGGCAGACATGGTGATTACATAAAGTGCAATGGGCAACTGGAGCATGGCTGTGGCTTGGGCAACTAAGAATAGGAGTTTTTTTTCTGCCAAATAAATAATCCCAATTTATCTAGCATGCTTCCCAGTTTTCCACTCACACACACCCCTTCGGATGCTACATTTCCTTGCAAAATTGATTGATAAAATAGGATGACAAATGACAGCAGAAAACTCACTCTTTCTTCTTGCGCCCATGGAAGAAGCTGGCCCATTCAAAACAGGTCTTCTTACTGCCAACCCAGAACACGGATGGGATCCCGACCACCAGAGCCATCAGATACTTCATCAGGAATAGTATAAGATCAGGGCGGCTCACTTGCGTCACCTTGAGAGGGATAACAATTTAGCACGATGTTTTCTTATTTAGCTGCAACATAGATTACAAAAATAAGGAAGTGATGCTAAATCTGTACAGAGCACGGAGTGCTGCATAAAGTATTCGTCACATTACTGGAAGGATGTAGAGGGTAGATGCCAGAATTGGAAAACGTTAGAGATGAAGAAATCCTGCTTAGACTACAGCTCATTAGCTTTGATCCTGAGGAAAGGTTCAATTGAGGGGTATAAAATAAGGGATGGGGTAGAAAAACAGTAAGGATTATTTCCCTTAAACAAGAGTAACAAAAAGGGGGTACTTATTTGAAGAATCTTGTAGGCTTAGAGAAGAGGCGAGGACCTTTCTCCTCCTTCCAGAGTGGCAAGAATCCAGGACTGGATTGGTTAAAGGATGGTCGCGGTAGAAATCTTCCTTGCATTTAAGTAATTGGATGTTTGCATTGAGACCTGTAGTCTGCAAGACTTTGGAATTGGTATTGGCCCTAGTGAGACCACACCAGGAGTATTGCCCCTAATTCGGTTTTGGTCCCCTAATTCGTGGAAGGACATTCTTGCTATTGAGGGAGTGCAGCATAGGTTTACAAGGTTAATTCCCGGGATGGCGGGACTGTCATAGGCTGAGAGAATGGAGCGGCTGGACTTGTACACTCCGAAGTTTAGAAGAATGAGGGGATCTTATTGAAACATAAGATTGTTAAGGGTTTGGACACACTAGAGGCAGGAAACATGTTCCCGATGTTGGGGGAGTCCAGAACAAGGGGCCACAGTTTAAGATAAGTGGTAAGCCATTTAGAACGGAGACGAGGTAACACTTTTTCTCTCAGAGAGTTGTGAGTCTGTGGAATTCTCTGCCTCAGAGGGCAGTGGAAGCCAGTTCTCTGGATACTTTTAAGAGAGAGCTAGATAGGGATCTTAAAGATAGGAGAGTCAGGGGATATGGGGAGAAGGCAGGAACGGGGTACTGATCGGGGATGATCAGCCATGATCACATTGAATGGCGGCGCTGGCTCCTGCACCTATTGTCTATACAGGTGGGGAGTTGTATAATTGACTCAGTTTGTTCCGATTAATATCCCAAACACTACCTCACTAAGCCATACCCCATCGACACATGTAATCTGCTCTTCTCTCTCTACATTTACGCAGTGAGTCTTAAAATGAATAAAGGGCATTTCCTAATAAACAGATGGAGCAAAGGCTTACCATTTCGAAACACCTCAGCAGTATCATGGACCATAAACAAAAAGAGCTTATCAACTGCAGAGAATTTCACTTTCAGGTGTTTCTTCATTGCTAGTGGCTATTATTGCTCTGACAGAGGAATTATAGATTCTAAATTATAGTCCATTACCAAATTAGTACTGTCAACTTGTAAAACATCTCACCTCAGAATTGTTATATTATTTCAACTGTTCAGACCTCATTGTACATTACACTGGAGTCAGCTGTTCCTGTAACTTTAGACAAATCCCTTGTGACTATAGTATATCTTGAAGTGTCTGCATAACTTTGAGCTTATATAACCCAACTGTCATTTATGTTGAGAAATGCAACTGTTGGCAAAGTGGAAGAAATGATCAACAAAAAGGCAAAGGGCTTCTTAGCAAAGCAATAAAGGTAAACGTGATGGAAATCAAAAATAAAAACAAAGCGCTAGAAACATTTAGCAGGTTAAGCAGCATGAATGTGCAGAGATGCAGAGCTGACGTTCCAGGTCAATAGATGAGCAAATGTGAGAAATCAAGCGCTTCTACGGTGAAGCCAGTGAAGGTTGTGGGGTGGGGCAAAGGTGGAAAGAGGAGAGAAACATCTAGATAATTTTGATCGGCTTGTTATCTCAGACACCCCTCTGTTCTCTCCAGCTCTGGCAACATCTTCATTAGGGTTCCCTGCATCAATTCCTCTGGTAATATGGTGACCAAAACTGTAACTGTACTCCAACTTGGCTTAATGTCCTATGCTGTTCCAGTAACGCCTTCCTGTTCCTGTATTCTGCCTCAGTCTTTCTTGCTCACTATTAAGCTTGCTCCTAGTATTGGTATAATCTGCAAACCTCTTAACTATTGTGTTAAGCCTTGAAGAACTCCATTGCATTCAACCAGTCACTAAAATTCTCATTTAGTGTTAATATTTGCTTTCCTGACAATTTTAAATCCAATTTACCACCTTCCCTTAGACCCTTCAGGCTTTTACTATCTTAATAAATCTTCCTGGATGACATTGTTAAATTCCTTTCTAAAGTGCATACCTGGTAAGGACAGGGAATGTGGTATTCACGACACCGTTCCTGAATCCATGTCGTCTCCCACACAGTTCGGAATGCTTGCTCGTAGAAATAACATCCAATTACGACAAGGAGTGGGACGAGATAGAGAACGCTGAACACACCAATGCGGATCATGAACTTCACCAGCTTGTCCTGATTCTCTTTCTCCAATGGGATTTCGATCCGCACACGGTTCAGTGATATTATACCTGCCAGCAACAAGGAAACCCCCACCACCACATAGAGGCACAATGGAGCCAGAACAAAATATCGCAGTGCATCAACATTGTACAATCCAACAAAGCAAACGCCACTGATATTGTCTCCTTCGATTTTGTTCATGGCGAGGAGGATTATGGTGAGTGTCCCTGGGATCCCCCAGGCACTTGCATGAAACAGTAAGGCTTTCTTCTCTATTGCCTCACTGCCCCATTTGGGAACGGCAGCTAAAAACCACGTAATGGTAAGGATGACCCACCAAACTGAGCCAGCCATTGTGAAGAAGTACAGTACCATAAACTGAATAGTACATGCTTTATTGTGGGAACCCTGTGTCACTGTGGATGCTTTGTAAACTGAAGGATCATTTCTGTTGCAGGCAACTGTGTCCTCAAGAAGAAAACCAATAAAAAACACTAAGGAAACCATCATGTAACAGACTGCATAAAATATGATTGGGCGCTCCGGGTAGCGGAATCGTTTTACATCTATGAGGAATGTGAGGAAGGTGAAGAGTGTGGCAGACAGGCAGACAATGGATATCACACCAATGAAGTACCTGGCAAAGGACAGTTCTTCACGTCTAAAATACATGTTTGGGCAAGGAGGTGAACAGTCTGCAACCCCCAGGAAAGAATAGCCAAGCTCTGGATTGATTTTCAATTCCCTTGGGCACCAGAAACCATAGTCTCTCTGCACAGCCATTGGGGCCTCCTCTGTGGGGTCACCATCTGAAGCAGAATCTGTTTGGCGTGGATAGCCTTCATCACAATCTGGAAATCTGGGGAGCATGAACAAACCACAAGACATTCAATTGTTGTCCCATTGATATCCAATTCCCACAAATTAATTGATTATTACATTTTAAAACAATCAATTTGGAGGCATTACAGCTCTAATTAACAAAATTGTTTAGCAATGGTAATTAGTTGGAAAAACCCACAGTTGACAAGAAATCAGAATAATCAGTTATGTCAGAGACAACTCCCATCTTTTCAACTGTCATTGCACTTCACAATTAGTATGACTTTCCAAAATCAGTAATCGAAGTATCAGTGATTCATATATAAACACCGCTGTAATTTCTACATGGTGAAACCAAAATGTATAAAAATACCCTTCAATAAAATCTGACATTGTGCACTTTAACCACATGTGATTTCTTTCTATTACAAATCTCAAATTGTGGAGTGCAGAGGCAAATAAATAAATGATGGGTTTTTGTCCCAAACATAATGGAGAGCTTCTAATTTAATGGCAGTTTAAGCTTATACAAATGGAAGGTAACAGTTAGATTTGAACCTTAGGGACTGCCATGCTAAAACCCAAATCTTCAAGAAAACAGAAACAACTGTAAAAGCCCATAGGTCAAAAAAGGGGGCAATTTTTTTTGGCAAGAACCTTTATTCAGCCATAACTTTTCAACTTTTTCCACCCCAGAAACTGAGATTTGCTGTGAATCTCTAACATTTTGTCACATTTTCAACGTTGCTATTCTTTCAAGTTCAGTCTTGATTCAGGAGGATTAAACTTCTTTCTTACTTTGCACACTCCATCTCTTCTGGCCACGTCACTCCAAACATTTCCATTAGCTTATGACACTCCATATAAGCTCGCTGGCACAGTTTACGGCACGGCCAAGTAACACGCCCATATTCAGTGCATATTGGGGCATACATTGCACAGAGGAATGGCTGAAGGTCTCTGGAACATTTCAAGTTTACAAGAGGGTGGAATGGCTGAAAAAGAAAAATGACAGTATGTATAAAGTTACAGCACTATTTGGAGGACATAATAGCAGAATTTAGTAACACATTACACCAGATTCAAAAGACAAAAAAAAAAATAATTGTTACTGTCATATAATATATACAACAAAAGGTCTACAGTATGGAGTACAGAGTCGAGTGTTTTATTGTCATATGTCCCAGATACAACAATGAAATTCTTACTATAAACAATAAAAAGCCCAGATCCTGTGTGTTGTCCTCTTTATCAAGCTCAAACTGGAAAATACTCAACTGAGCATTCCTCAGCCTTTTAGGGTAAAGAATCCCCCACCTTTTCATGTAAAGAAATCAACCCATTTGGTTTTGTAGATGATGACTCATTTTGCAGTAATTCTCCAGGCAATTTCTACATCTATCCGGTAAATGCCTCAAAGAATTGTGTATACTTTAAAGAGATCACCATCCATTCTTTGAACCTCCAGAGTATAAAGCACAGTCTCTTCACAACATAGTCCCCTCATCTCAGGAATTAATCCTATATATTGTGTTGCAGAGACCAATATTACAGACAGCACGCTAGATTCCATGAGGAGAGTACCAGAAGATGAGATGCCAAACTAGTTGCAAAAATATCATGCATTGACAAAGGGATCTGATTAAAGCTGCAGTCCTGCCAAATCATAGAAACATAGAAAACATAGAAACATAGAAATTAGGTGCAGGAGTAGGCCATTCAGCCCTTCGAGCCTGCACCGCCATTCAATATGATCATGGCTGATCATCCAACTCGGTATCCAGTACCTGCCTTCTCTCCATAGCCACAAGGGCCACATCTAACTCCCTCTTAAATATAGCCAATGAACTGGCCTCAACTACCCTCTGTGGCAGAGAATTCCAGAGACTCGCCACTCTGTGTAAAGAATGTTTTCCTCATCTCGGTCCTAAAGGAATTCCCCCTTATCCTTAGACTGTGACCCCTTGTTCTGGATTCCCCCAACATCGGGAACAATCTTCCTGCATCTAGCCTGTCCAACCCCTTAAGAATTTTGTAAGTTTCTATAAGATCCCCTCTCAATCTCCTAAATTCTAGAGAGTATAAACCGAGTCTATGCAGTCTTTGTTCATAAGACAGTCCTGTCATCCCAGGAATCAGTCTGGTGAAATCAAGCCATGAACGGTGGTGAACAGTTAATGGGAGGCGACAGCTCTATGAATATCCCCATTCTGAACAATGACAGGGCCCAGCATTCACGTGCTAAAGCATCATCAGATTCAAAGTGCCAACTGGATAATCTATTTCACCTTTCTCCCAACCACAGAAACAAACCTTCAACCAATTTGAAATACAATGCCACATCAGGCCAAAGGATGCAGGATAGATGAAACAAGACAACATCCCAGTTGTAGTGTTAAAGAAGGAACTGCAGATGCTGGAAAATCGAGGGTACACAAAATGCTGGAGAAACTCAGCGGGTGCAGGAGCATCTATGGAGCCAAGGAGATAGGCAACGTTTCGGGCCGAAACCCTTCTTCAGATTCAGCTGTAGTACTGCTCTTTGAGCAAGCAATATGCGCATCCACCTGACAACATGAACAATTGCCCAGATATGTCCTGTTCAAAACAAGCAATATAGATCCAATCAGGCCAACTGATCTGATGTCCATATTTAAAATCAAAAAATGCTGTATGGTGTCAATGACCATGACATTAAATGGCACTTGCACACCAATGACCTATCCACTGATGGAAGCACAACAAACTGCGGATGTTGAAATGTTGAGCAAGAAATAACTAGTGGAGGAACTCAACCTGCCCCATTGAGTTTGTCCAGCAGTTTTTTTTTCTCACTTATTCACTGATACTCACTTTAGTTATTACCTTGGCACTGGGCTCCAGGCCTCATAACAGCTTTCAACACTTTGATTCAATGAATCTATCTTTAAACACGGGAGTTTGATTTTAGTAGGGGGTAGCAAGCCGGAAAAGAGAGGTGGTTCCAGCTTTCTCCCCCCCTCTTCCCCCAACCCCCCCCCCCCCGCATTATAATATGACTGAAATGTTCCGACCTGACCCTGTTCATTCCCTTCAGAAATGCTGCTGTTTTGCTCAGTAATTAGATCTTCATTACTAGATTGTTCACATCTACACAAAATATGATCAAGCACAATAACTCAGTAGAATTAATCAAATTAATAGTTTTTGCCAACTGCAGTCCTGAACAAAAGATAAACCACACTTTTAATATTGGCTACTTTAATCTATGACATCCTTCGACCACACAGCAGTATATAACTGGTAAACCTGAAACAGTGAATCTGATCACAATGCAGCTGTGCTGCTGACTGAATGTCAACCTAGAGCACGGGATTAGTTTCAGCATTCACATATCTACATAAGGCCCAATTGAGACCCAGTTGAGTTTCTTTAAGAATATATTCAATGGTACAGTAGCTTGCTCACTGTGGGGCCCTTTCACCCTCCACGTTGAAATGAACACTGCAGGAGTTGCCCCCTCTCTTTAAAAACAATGTAGCTTCTCACAGAAGTAAACACCTCATTTCCAAGGATGATGGGGATCATAGATGAATTTAATTTTTATGGAGGATATAAAGTGAATATTTCAAAAACTAAAATCCTCCTATTTAATTGCCCTCCTCCAGAAGAAACCAAACAAAATTATAATATTAAATGGGATTCCAAATCAATCAAATACCTAGGGATACATATAACAAAATATATATCAATGTTGTATGGGGCCAATTATAATCACATCAACCAAAACATAAGGATATAGAAAGATGGCCCACCTACCCAATGGATTTTAGTAGTAAGATAAATGTGGTGAAAATGAATATTTTGTCAAGGCTATTGTACTTGTTTCAATCTCTGCCAATTGAGGTACCATTAAAACAATTCATGGAATGGGATAAATTAATATCTAGATTTATTTGGGGAGGAAAGAAGGCCAGAATTCGATACACTACAGTTGCCAAAGGACAAAGGTGGAATGGCACTTCCAAAATTTTAGGATATATTTCTATGCAGCCCAACTTCGACCACTAGTTAATTGGTGTGAGGACAGCTATATAGCTAGGTGGAAAGAGATTGAGACATGTATCCCTGACTTCCACATCCAAACACTTTTGGGAGAAAAAGCACTTCCTGGACATATCAGGAGTATAATCGATCCAATAACGATATTTACTTTAGAAACCTGGTTCACTCTTACCAGACAACTTAAACTGAATAAATGACAAAAAGTTTTAAGATGGATAGCTTTGGTTAATGAAATTAAATCAGGGATGTATGACTCAACATTTGAAGAGTGGATGAAGAAAGGAATGACTGCATTTTGTACTGTTATTGAAAATGGAGACCCAAGAAGTTTTCAAGATTTGGAGGCTAGATTTGCACTTCGGAACCAAGACTTGTTTAGATACCTCCAACTGAGAGATTATTACAATAAAAAGGTAAAAAGGGAGGCACTAGAAGAAAAGAATTCAGTGATAGAAGTGATAGTTAGTACGTATCATCAAAAAACATTAAGGATAATTTCTAAACTTTATCATAGTTTAATGGAATGTCAAGCTAAAACTACATTTTATGTAAAATTAAGTGGGAAAAGGAATTGAACATCACAATCTCAGAAGAAGAATGGCATCATATGTGTGTAACACTACAGACATCCACTAATTCACAAAATTGGAGAGAATTTAATTGGAAAAATTTGATTTGTTTCTTTATTACGCCTAACATAAAAAGCAAGCAAATTCTAAGGCAGCAAACCTGCTGGAGGCAATGTGGTCAAACAGATGCAAATCATGCACATATCTTCTGGAGTTGCCCAAAAATAGAACCATTTTGGGACAGTGAATTCAGAATTAACAGAGCTATTAGGATATACAGTCTGCAAGAAGTGTTCCATTTTATACCTGGGTAATATAAATACAGTGGTGCTGAAGGAAGACCATTACTTGGTTAAAATCCTACTCACAGCTGGCAGAAAGGCCATTACAAGAAACTGGCTTGGAGCAGACACACCCAGACTTAGGCAATGGTTAGACATAGTACAGAAAATATCTGTCATGGAGAAAATGACATTTTCTCTAAGAGTGAAAGAAGACGAGTTTAATAGAAAATGGGGAAAAATGGATTAGGTATAGAAATAAGGACATCAACACTGTATAATTTTATAGACAATAATGTAAGTTATTGGAAAATGTTTTAATATGAAAATAGTTCTGTATACTGCATCATTAATTGTAAACTGAACCCCCCGCTGCACTGTTGTACGTTTCACTGTAATGTTGTATGTTTCGTTGTTATATTTGTGTTTTATTTGTGTATACACAAAAGCAATAAAAAAAGTGTAAAAAAACAAACAAACAATGTAGCTTGCTGTTGCAGCCAGAAAGAGTACACAGAGGCAAATAAAAATGAATCACTGTAGCGATGTTACAAAGCCTACCTTCAGCAGCGCTGCAGTTCTGCCACTGGCCATGCGTATGACTCTGGTGCCTTTGATTTATTTCCCGGTTTATTTTAAAAAAAAAATTTGTTGGACAATTTAATAATTGGATTAAAATAAAAAGCGACTTCTAACGCCCTCAACGTGACGGATCGCAAGCACGGGACAAAACAAAGGGTAAGTCGTTTATTTTACATTTAATCTTGCTTCTTGGGGTGGCTTTAATCTAATTTTACGTTGCGAAAATGTTATTTGGGCCCCATACGATCCAATACGGATCGCGTTCCAGATACACCCACTCGCAAGATGATCAAAATACTCTTTTTTTGGACAATCATGTCATAAGAGCATCTAAATCGCCTATATGTTGTGTTATTGTCTATCCATAGTCAATATTTTTATACTAAATATACACAACAGTTTTGGCCACATGTATTGTGCAAAAAATAATAATTTTGATTCTATTGAGTGGATGATTAATTTATGGGAATTAAACATTAAATTCCTTCCATCTGGCATATAAATTAATGACAGTGAGATTTAAAAATCATGTCATATTGTGAATTCTTGTGTGAATGGGATTAGTTTGTTATTTGGATACTTAGGCTAGGCTTGGCGATCGTTTCGCCGAACACCTCGGCCGCAATAACCAACCCAACCTCCCGGTGGCTCAGCACTTCAACTCCCCCTCCCACTCCGTATCCGACCGCTCTGTCCTGGGCCTCCTCCATGGTCAGAGTGAGCAACACCGCAAATTGGAGGAACAGCACCTCATATTCCGCTTGGGGAGTCTGCATCCTCTTGGCATGAACATTGAATTCTCTCAATTCTGTTGACCCTTGCCGTCTCCTCCCCTTCCCACCTCTTCCTCAGCCCTCGGGCTCCTCCTCCTCCTTTTTCCTTTCTTCCCCCCACCCCCTATCAGTCTGAAGAAGGGTTTTGGCCCGAAACGTTACCTATCTCACTTTGCTCCATAGATGCTGCTACACCAGCTGAGTTTCTCCAGCATTTTGTGTACCCTCGATTTTCCAGCATCTGCAGTTCCTTCTTTAACACTTTGTCTACTTCACTTAGAAAATTATCCTTTTCTTAAGAAATTGAATCTACAGGACATTCTTAATGGGAAAGTAGTGGGCAGAAAGGCATGTCATGCGTGGTTTGAAGAGCAAAAACTTGTAGTTTACAATGCCAAAATTGAAAAGTTGAGGAAAAACAAGGTGTACAGTTGCTTATTGGTTATTTGCTTATTTGAATTTTCAAGGCAGTCTGGGTGTTTATTACTATTTCTGTCACAACGGTCAATTTTGTAATTAGCTACAATTAGGTAATTAACTAATTATATGCTTTAATTTCAGGTCATCCAAGTATGATGTTTTATATTTGTTTCAGAATGCTTCAATCTATAATAACTAAAAATTTAATTCATTATTTTTTAATTTTTAAGTTATGGGGTTTAGACTGTCCTCGATCACAGCTTTTGTCAATGGAAAAGCAATAGGGAACAAGATGCTAATTTCCGAGTATGAAAATGGCCAAATTTTTGTAATACTGAAAATATGAAAGTGAATTAGGTGTCAAATTAAGCTTCTTTTTATGCTTTATCTGATGGGATAAATTGCAGACTTGATTTTTTTAAATCTCAAAATTTTGTAACACTGCTAATCACTGTACAAAATTTGAGCTTTAAGACCTTCTAGTTCTTTATCCCCTAATTAACATGTAAAAAACATAGGACCTGCAGATTTGTCAAGTAATAATCCGATAGGTTAAGCAGTTAACAGATGTATTGCACTGTTGAAAATAACACTCTGGATACTTAAAACAAAATTTTAAGGAGGAATTTTTTTTTTCTTGGATCAACGTTTATCAAATATTTTAGTTTGAACATCATTGTTGCACATCATTATTATTCTTCATTTCACAGCTGCCGAATATTTCCACAGAAGCTCTGCAGCCAGTGTACCATGGGTATAATTGTTACATTATAGTATAGAAAATTATTACATACCATGTACTTTTTTTTAAACAAAGTAAAATTGTTCCAACCACAAAATTGGCCCAAACATTTTTAAAGTAATCCATATTAGCACACCTAAAGACATGACAGTTTAATTTCATTCTGAAACATTACAAGCCCTGACCAGACACCCTCAAGAACTAACCAAAGAGCAACTGCTCAAACACCCAAGGCCTACAATGTATGCTCCAACTAATAGCAAGCATCCATTCCAGCATTTAGCTGCCAAGTTATTCCATTCATTCATTGAGCATTTCTGTGAGAATTCTACCCATGTCCACTGCACTACTGGAAGCTACAGGATAGGCTCAGAAGGTGACTCTGAGGAAGCAGGACACTGGGCAGAAGGCAAAGATGTGCCAATATACCAAAAGCCTTTTCCTTCTAGAGTCGTCAGAGGATTATCCTACCAGGACCCATGTGAAGAGCAGTGTATTTGCAGGCTCACATTTTTGAAGGCTGCCAGAAGTGAGAGAAATTTTGCAGGGATGGCCTTTAGTCATGTTCCCCTGAAGCCCGTGGTAGGTAGTGCCTAAACCTCCTGGCTGCGCAGATCTTTTCAGGCAGCAGTAGGTCTATGTTAGGTCTCCCAAATGATTGGTCAAGAGATTTATGAAAGAATGACTCTAAAACTGTGCAAAGAATTGCACAGGTTTGCCAGCACTGCTGGCTCTCCACGAGTGCAGGCAGTCCCTTTCACCAGCAGCACTATAATTAATAACTGAACCTTTTCTTCTATGAAATGTTTCCACTCTCTGGGTGCACAGCTATCACAAGGAAAAATGGTTGATGAACAATAAAATGCTTTCAGTTACCATCTCCATCCTGAGGGAGTTGCAAAGACAGACATTTAATGGCAATCTTTGGAAGGATAGATCTTGGGGAACAAGGATTACTTGCTGTTAACACCAGTTTGGATGCCAACCACAATTGCAGTTGAGTAGTGATGTAAAAGCCAAAGTACCATAATTGAAAAATGCCTTTTCTTAAATATAACCCCATAAACATCAATACTCTTAGAAATCCATCTTTCTCTCTTAAGTATCCACAATCCATTTGATTTTGTTATCCGACCATTTAATACATTAACTGTCTTTATTAAATTACTCGCGTTTCAAGAAAAGTGTGAATTAAATCGCATAGCTATTACAGGAAAACTACAAAGGCACCCTACGGAGAAAAGTAGCGTGCATAGAAGGGAGAGTGTAATGAGGTGTACATGTGGTGCAAGGTCAAATCTGGCAGAATTCACAATCAATAGTGCGAATACCCCATACCAAGCAACTGTTGCAACTTTGGGAATTAGCGAATCTTTCCGTCTCCACAGAAAGGCATACTTTAAATTATTTTAAGGGTATACAGCGTGGAAATAGGCCCTTCAGCCCACGCCGACCTGTAGTAACCTATGTTCTAGCACTATTCTACACACGAGGAACAGAATCTATTAACCTACAAACTTGTACGTCTATGAGGTGTGGAAGGAAACCGGAGAAAACCCATGTGGTCACAGGGAGAACGTACAGCACCTGCAGTCAAGATCAAACCAAGGTCTCTGGCGCTGGAAAGCAGCAACTCAACTGCTGCTCCATTGTACCACCCTTAAAGCCAAGTCATTTCTGGTACCCGATTGCTCCAGGTGGTTCCCAGGTTGCCTGCGTTCCCCGTGTCTAGCTGTAGTTCCCAGGTCGCCTGCGCCGGGACTGGCTGTAGCGCCCAGGTCACCTGCATCCCTGGGGTCTAGCTGCAGTTCCCAGAACGCATAAACGAATTGGAAAACAAAACTCCTGCTGGCCGGATCCGGCATGTGGGCCGTAGTTTGCCGACCCAGTGTCAGATGATCCACCTTTCTTAGAAAATTTTCACTTTTTAAATCCCAAACGGCAAGAGACTGAAAAGCACTGGTAGACAGGGAGCTCTACATGTCCTTGTATACCAAACAGAAACATCAAATTATCCTGGAGGATAATCTTATTGATTGCGGTATGTGGGTCAGGGAGTCGAGGAGCCATTTGTAGAGATAAGTGGCGAAACATAGGTCCTGGAATTTGGAAAGGCGTTTGGTTGAAATTAGTGTTGATGACGCTACTATTGTCAATTAGTAGGACGCTGACATAGGTGACCTCATTATTCAAATCTTCCAGGAAGAGGCACCTGCTGTGGACCTGTTGCAGTGCGCGGAAAACTGAAGTTGAGCTTGGTTGTATGGAAGGTTGAAGCTGACGTCCATCATGACCAGCCTCAAAGCAATTTGGAGGTTGGTCACGAGTTATTTGGGGCAGGGGGTGGAGATAGTGAGTTCAACTTATGGAAAATCTGACTAACAAGCGTTCACGGAATATAACCCTTACGTAAGTTGTGGATTCCCTGTAGAATGTATTGCGCTATGGAGGGATATGTTGTTTCCAGGAATAACTTTTAACTCTTGCACTGTTGCTACAAACTTTGGATCAGTGAGAATTCAGCATCTGACATTAAAAATAGCTTGTAGACAGTAAAATTATCAAAGGAAAATAGAAGTGATTTTTATCATCTGAATTAAAACTGCTTCCTGCTCAGTCCAACCAACAAAGTTGGGTTCTAAACATATTCTGGTTTTATGTAACCACCATTGTTTGATATGTTTGGGAGAATTTTTTTTTTTTTTTAAACTCAGTGTTAAACACCTTCGCTAAATCATGTGAGGCAAGTACAAACCAAATACATAGAGGAACCAATTTATTCTCCAAGTAATCATACAAGGCAAAATGTAACTGCTCAAATACACAAATACACTTGTATTCTGCATTAAAACAGCAAGTTGGAAGGGTGCAGTCCTTTTCAGATTATACAGGTCTTCCATCAACTGCTGTTTGGCTGTCATGGAAACCTGCATCTTTGGGAGTGTGTCATTGAGAGCGGTAACTACCCATATGGGGCCACATTACAAACAGTGGACAAACATAAAACATTGTAATCTGCAATAATGTTTCCAAAACAAAACAAAAACAAAATGGACTTACTTCATCCTTCTGCACACATGAACTTTTGAAGTTATGCATATACAAAGTTACTCTAATACTCCTGTCCCACGGTACGTGTTCATTCCAAGAGCTCTCCCGAATTTGAAAAAAAAAAAAAATCAGACTCGTGGTAGACACGGAGAATGAACGTAGCGGGTACGTCGGAGCTCGGGGAAGTCTCTTTTATGGCTAACGGCAGGTACTCGGGAAGACTCGCTAACGGCAGGTAAGCACGGGAAGACGCGTGAAGATTTTTCAACATGATGAAAAATGTCCAAGAGAGCCCCGAGTACCGACGAGTGGCCATTACCGTAAATCTCCGAGTTCGAATCAGGGCAAACCTGGGAGAACTCTTGGAATGAACTCGCACCATGGTTCAGGACAAATAAATTGGAGTACATGATCATAAAGCGATTTCACCTTCATGCTTTCCTGAATAAATAATTCTAGCCAATTTCCAAACAGCATTGTTGCTAATAAGTGAGTTTGGTATTCTGAAAAAGGAATCATGGGATTTGTCAAAGGTCGCTCGCTATAAAGAAAAAGCGAACAAGCGCTGGCTGCATAAACTGTATGTAAATTCTTATCTTTACTCATGATTTATGTATAAAAATACATTTAATCTGAGTAACAGGGGTGCCAGGTAGTGCAAGTGGGGGCAGATTTGAGTGGGAGACATGGGGAGAGACTGGGCTGGCAGAGAGACAATTCTCAGCAGCAAAGATTATAGAGGAGCAAGATAGGCCACTCCTCGGAAATCCAATGGACTGGTGTGTGGTACGTAACGGAACGTCACGGCCGCCATTTTGGCGGACTGCCACCCACTGTGTAATCAGCTCCAAAGCCACAGAGCAGTTGCAAGCAAAGATGATAGAGCAAGATGCATTAGAAAGTTATTAGATTTATTTGTAATAGATCTTTACTTACCTCTCGATCCCTCTCTATTCCCTCTCTTCTCGCTATCTCTCTTTATCCCCTCTCTTCTCTCGATCTCTCTCCCCTCTCTTCTCTCGATCTCTCTCTCTCCCCCACTCTTCCCCCTCTTCTCGATCTCTCCCCTTTTCTCGATCTCTCTCTCCCCTCTCTTCTCGATCCCCCTCTCTTCTCGCTATCTCTCTTTATCCCCTCTCTTTTCTCGATCTCTCTCTCTCCCCTCTCGATCTCTCACTCTCCCCTCTCGATCTCCCTCCCTCCCTCCCCTCTCGCTCTCTTTTCCCACTGTTCCCCCATTTCCCTCGCATCTTTCCTCCCCAGCCCCCACCTTTGCGTAGTTTCCCTTGCATTGTATTGTGCAGCTTCCCTTGTATTGCTTTAACACACACTGTGCACAAAAATTACAGGCACACACAAACACACATTCATATAAATATATGGTGGGACAGATAGAAGAGCTTATTAAAATCTTCTTACAAAGACCATTATGTAATTTATTTCTATCCTCTTTTGGGCCTAAGGCATAGCAGGGCTGCCAACTCTCACACAGAGGGAAGGGAGGGAGAGAGGGAAATCAAGAAGAGAGGGGAGAGCGAGAGGTCGAGAGGGGAGAGCGAGAGGTCGAGAGGGGAGAGCGAGAGGTCGAGAGGGGAGAGCGAGAGGTCGAGAGGGGAGAGCGAGAGGTCGAGAGGGGAGAGCGAGAGGTCGAGAGGGGAGAGCGAGAGGTCGAGAGGGGAGAGCGAGAGGTCGAGAGGGGAGAGCGAGAGGTCGAGAGGGGAGAGCGAGAGGTCGAGAGGGGAGAGCGAGAGGTCGAGAGGGGAGAGCGAGAGGTCGAGAGGGGAGAGCGAGAGGTCGAGAGGGGAGAGCGAGAGGTCGAGAGGGGAGAGCGAGAGGTCGAGAGGGGAGAGCGAGAGGTCGAGAGGGGAGAGCGAGAGGTCGAGAGGGGAGAGCGAGAGGTCGAGAGGGGAGAGCGAGAGGTCGAGAGGGGAGAGCGAGAGGTCGAGAGGGGAGAGCGAGAGGTCGAGAGGGGAGAGCGAGAGGTCGAGAGGGGAGAGCAAGAGGTCGAGAGGGGAGAGCAAGAGGTCGAGAGGGGAGAGAAAGAGGTCGAGAGGGGAGAGCAAGAGGTCGAGAGGGGAGAGCAAGAGGTCGAGAGGGGAGAGCAAGAGGTCGAGAGGGGAGAGCAAGAGGTCGAGAGGGGAGAGCAAGAGGTCGAGAGGGGAGAGCAAGAGGTCGAGAGGGGAGAGCAAGAGGTCGAGAGGGGAGAGCAAGAGGTCGAGAGGGGAGAGCAAGAGGTCGAGAGGGGAGAGCAAGAGGTCGAGAGGGGAGAGCAAGAGGTCGAGAGGGGAGAGCAAGAGGTCGAGAGGGGAGAGCAAGAGGTCGAGAGGGGAGAGCAAGAGGTCGAGAGGGGAGAGCAAGAGGTCGAGAGGGGAGAGCAAGAGGTCGAGAGGGGAGAGCAAGAGGTCGAGAGGGGAGAGCAAGAGGTCGAGAGGGGAGAGCAAGAGGTCGAGAGGGGAGAGCAAGAGGTCGAGAGGGGAGAGCAAGAGGTCGAGAGGGGAGAGCAAGAGGTCGAGAGGGGAGAGCAAGAGGTCGAGAGGGGAGAGCAAGAGGTCGAGAGGGGAGAGCAAGAGGTCGAGAGGGGAGAGCAAGAGGTCGAGAGGGGAGAGCAAGAGGTCGAGAGGGGAGAGCAAGAGGTCGAGAGGGGAGAGCAAGAGGTCGAGAGGGGAGAGCAAGAGGTCGAGAGGGGAGAGCAAGAGGTCGAGAGGGGAGAGCAAGAGGTCGAGAGGGGAGAGCAAGAGGTCGAGAGGGGAGAGCAAGAGGTCGAGAGGGGAGAGCAAGAGGTCGAGAGGGGAGAGCAAGAGGTCGAGAGGGGAGAGCAAGAGGTCGAGAGGGGAGAGCAAGAGGTCGAGAGGGGAGAGCAAGAGGTCGAGAGGGGAGAGCAAGAGGTCGAGAGGGGAGAGCAAGAGGTCGAGAGGGGAGAGCAAGAGGTCGAGAGGGGAGAGCAAGAGGTCGAGAGGGGAGAGCAAGAGGTCGAGAGGGGAGAGCAAGAGGTCGAGAGGGGAGAGCAAGAGGTCGAGAGGGGAGAGCAAGAGGTCGAGAGGGGAGAGCAAGAGGTCGAGAGGGGAGAGCAAGAGGTCGAGAGGGGAGAGCAAGAGGTCGAGAGGGGAGAGCAAGAGGTCGAGAGGGGAGAGCAAGAGGTCGAGAGGGGAGAGCAAGAGGTCGAGAGGGGAGAGCAAGAGGTCGAGAGGGGAGAGCAAGAGGTCGAGAGGGGAGAGCAAGAGGTCGAGAGGGGAGAGCAAGAGGTCGAGAGGGGAGAGCAAGAGGTCGAGAGGGGAGAGCAAGAGGTCGAGAGGGGAGAGCAAGAGGTCGAGAGGGGAGAGCAAGAGGTCGAGAGGGGAGAGCAAGAGGTCGAGAGGGGAGAGCAAGAGGTCGAGAGGGGAGAGCAAGAGGTCGAGAGGGGAGAGCAAGAGGTCGAGAGGGGAGAGCAAGAGGTCGAGAGGGGAGAGCAAGAGGTCGAGAGGGGAGAGCAAGAGGTCGAGAGGGGAGAGCAAGAGGTCGAGAGGGGAGAGCAAGAGGTCGAGAGGGGAGAGCAAGAGGTCGAGAGGGGAGAGCAAGAGGTCGAGAGGGGAGAGCAAGAGGTCGAGAGGGGAGAGCAAGAGGTCGAGAGGGGAGAGCAAGAGGTCGAGAGGGGAGAGCAAGAGGTCGAGAGGGGAGAGCAAGAGGTCGAGAGGGGAGAGCAAGAGGTCGAGAGGGGAGAGCAAGAGGTCGAGAGGGGAGAGCAAGAGGTCGAGAGGGGAGAGCAAGAGGTCGAGAGGGGAGAGCAAGAGGTCGAGAGGGGAGAGCAAGAGGTCGAGAGGGGAGAGCAAGAGGTCGAGAGGGGAGAGCAAGAGGTCGAGAGGGGAGAGCAAGAGGTCGAGAGGGGAGAGCAAGAGGTCGAGAGGGGAGAGCAAGAGGTCGAGAGGGGAGAGCAAGAGGTCGAGAGGGGAGAGCAAGAGGTCGAGAGGGGAGAGCAAGAGGTCGAGAGGGGAGAGCAAGAGGTCGAGAGGGGAGAGCAAGAGGTCGAGAGGGGAGAGCAAGAGGTCGAGAGGGGAGAGCAAGAGGTCGAGAGGGGAGAGAAAGAGGTCGAGAGGGGAGAGAAAGAGGTCGAGAGGGGAGAGAAAGAGGTCGAGAGGGGAGAGAAAGAGGTCGAGAGGGGAGAGAAAGAGGTCGAGAGGGGAGAGAAAGAGGTCGAGAGGGGAGAGAAAGAGGTCGAGAGGGGAGAGAAAGAGGTCGAGAGGGGAGAGAAAGAGGTCGAGAGGGGAGAGAAAGAGGTCGAGAGGGGAGAGAAAGAGGTCGAGAGGGGAGAGAAAGAGGTCGAGAGGGGAGAGAAAGAGGTCGAGAGGGGAGAGAAAGAGGTCGAGAGGGGAGAGAAAGAGGTCGAGAGGGGAGAGAAAGAGGTCGAGAGGGGAGAGAAAGAGGTCGAGAGGGGAGAGAAAGAGGTCGAGAGGGGAGAGAAAGAGGTCGAGAGGGGAGAGAAAGAGGTCGAGAGGGGAGAGAAAGAGGTCGAGAGGGGAGAGAAAGAGGTCGAGAGGGGAGAGAAAGAGGTCGAGAGGGGAGAGAAAGAGGTCGAGAGGGGAGAGAAAGAGGTCGAGAGGGGAGAGAAAGAGGTCGAGAGGGGAGAGAAAGAGGTCGAGAGGGGAGAGAAAGAGGTCGAGAGGGGAGAGAAAGAGGTCGAGAGGGGAGAGAAAGAGGTCGAGAGGGGAGAGAAAGAGGTCGAGAGGGGAGAGAAAGAGGTCGAGAGGGGAGAGAAAGAGGTCGAGAGGGGAGAGAAAGAGGTCGAGAGGGGAGAGAAAGAGGTCGAGAGGGGAGAGAAAGAGGTCGAGAGGGGAGAGAAAGAGGTCGAGAGGGGAGAGAAAGAGGTCGAGAGGGGAGAGAAAGAGGTCGAGGGGGAGAGAAAGAGGTCGAGAGGGGAGGGGGAGATCGAGAGAAGAGAGGGGATAGAGAGGGATCGAGAGGTAAGTAAAGATCTATTACAAATAAATCTAATAACTTTCTAATGCATCTTGCTCCTTTATAATCTTTGCTTGCAACTGCTCTGTAGCGGATTACACAGTGGGTGATCGAGAGACAAAGATTATAGAGAAGCCTACTTTCCCAATGATGTAGACGCCATAGTCAACGCCATCTCTGGCTAATATGGCGTCGACAATCACACGTGATACTACGCCTTTTCCACTGAGTGGCGGATCTTGCTCCTCTATAATCTTTGCTCAACAGCTGCGTGCACAGACCCGCGCCTCATCTGCAGCCAGGGTCTAACCCGGGTCCCTTGAGCCGCAAGCACTGCCCTTGAGCCGCAAGCACTGCCAAACTGCTAATGGATCATCCCCCCCCCACCCCCCCAGTGTCCCATCCACGACCGGGGGGCGGCCGAAGAAGTCACGGCGACCCCGGACCGGCGGGACAGTGACCCGGAGAAGCGGCGGCCCAAAGCCAGCGCGGAGAAGAAGCACCAACCCCAGCTCTTCACCGCCGGGCCAACCGACAGGACAATGGTCCGGAGCAGAGGCAGCCCACAGGCCCACAGCCAGCTTGAAGAAGAAGCGGCAACTCCAGGCAAACCCCGCTCCAACATCAGAGGAACCTGCTCACCGATGGGCCGGGGACCGCCAGCCACACCCCGCCCCACCCAGCGGACGGCGGCTAACCCCCACTGAGCTGGTGAAAGCTGAACACCAGCCATCAACGGGGACACATATAAAACACTGCAGGAACTCAGCGGGCCAGGCAGCATCCCTGGAGAAAAGAAATGGGTTCCGTTTCGGGTTGACACCCTTCTCCAGCTCAGGGACTGGGGAACGGGAGAGGGGCTTTCCCTCCCGTGCCGGCTGCGCGTTTGCGGCAGCTACCGAACAGGGACGGGCACTTCCGGCCGCCCCGCAGACAGGGATGGGACACTCGTGAGGGGACTGTAGTGAGACTCCGCTCACAAATCTGCCTCCTGTGCAGGAGAGAGGTGCGTGGTTCGCCCCTGTATAATAACCCTGTGAAGCCCAAGTGAGAATGGAACCCATACACCCAGGCTGAGGGGGACTACCACCAACATGTCCCCTGCAGGGGGACTGTGATTCATTAGATTGTCACTGGACCAGTGGAGAAGGGAGAACTTGTATCGCTAACTCCAGTAGCAATTCAACAGCACTTGCAGCGCGGGAGACCTGGTTCGATCCAATGTTTAACTCCTGGACATGTGCAGTCGGAATACCAAACTCGCTTATTTAACTTCATCAACTTGCACATTATATATGAACCTTTGGACTGATTGCCGTACGAAAGCATTGCAGTAGAAAATCATCTGCTGCTACGCCAATTGGATCCAAATTCATTTTTCTGCATAACTCCATAATTCTATAATTAGCAAGTTTTATGATACAGCATTTTACCTAGTTCATGAGGTGAAGCCAGACATGCCACATACTCTGAAAAATAATTACATAAAATGAACAGACTTCTTTTTGGAAGCTTTTACAGTGAAAAATAAATAATTGGGAATAATATCAATGACGGCTCTTCAAAACCCGATTCATTTGAGCTTTGTAAATAGACAGCAGAAACGTCGCTGCCTCACATCAAAGCCAATTTGTAAAGCAGACTGCGATCAAATGGATATGGACAGTTTAAAAGTGCGGGCAAAAAAATGGGTGAAAACATGGTCTAAAATGTACACAAATATTATCCACCAAGGATAACAATAATTGTGTTTATTAATGGCGAAGGGCTCAGAAATATTGACGGCTCCTGTGGGTTGCCTGCACACAAACCAGAGTTATTACATTCAGCAAACAAATAAAGACTTGCATGGTTCACATCTGCCTACAAAGTGCAGCATCAACCACTTTACACGTTTTTTTTGTTGACCTCAAAAGCCTTAAATGTGAAGCATTGTAGAGCATCCTTCTCAAATTTGGCTGCCAACAGTAATCTAACCCATCTTATGTCTGGAACATGGTAGCAGACAGCTACAATTTTAATTATAGAAACAAATAACAGCAGATGCTGTTTAATACATAACACAAAGTGCTAGAGTAACTCAACAGGTCAGGCAGCATCTCTGGGAAAACATGGATCCGTGATGTTTCAGGTTGGATCCCGTCTTCAGACTCAATGTGTGAAGAAGGGTCCCGAACGGAAACAGCACCTATCCCATGTCCTCCTGATATGCTACTTGACCTACTAAGTTACTCCAGCAGCTGGTGCCTTTACCTATAATTTTAATTAATAGTTCCACAAGAGACAATTTCAGGGCAAACTGGCATTAAGCAAGGCTATGTCATTCTAGAATTTTTATAAACCTTTCTCGCCATAGAATTGCACCTTGGTCCAACAAGCTTCTTGTTGAAATCGAATTGAAAGTAGGCATGCAGGTGCAGCAGGCAGTGAAGAAAGCAAATGGTATGTTAGCATTCATAGCGAAAGGATTTGAGTATAGGAGCAGGGAGGTTCTACTGCAGTTGTACAGGGTTTTGGTGAGGCCACACCTGGAGTATTGCGTACAGTTTTGGTCTCCAAATCTGAGGAAAGACATCCTTGCCATAGAGGGGGTACAGAGAAGATTCACCAGACTGATTCCTGGGATGTCAGGACTTTCATATGAGGAAAGATTGGATAGACTCGGCTTGTACTCGCTGGAATTTAGAAGATTGAGGGGGGATCTTATAGAAACTTACAAAATTCTTAAGGGGTTGGACAAGCTAGATGCTGGAAGATTGTTCCCGATGTTGGGGGAGTCCAGAACAAGGGGTCACAGTCTAAGGATAAGGGGGAATTCCTTTAGGACCGAAATGAGGAAAACATTCTTTACACAGAGAGTGGTGAGTCTCTGGAATTCTCTGCCACAGAAGGTAGTTGAGGCCAGTTCATTGGCTATATTTAAGAGGGCGTTAGATGTGGCACTTGTGGCTAAAGGGATCAGGGGGTATGGAGAGAAGGCAGGTACGGGATACTGAGTTGGATGATCAGCCATGATCACATTGAATGGCGGTGCAGGCTCGAAGGGCCGAATGGCCTACTCCTGCACCTATTTTCTATGTTTCTATGTTTCTATGAATTGTTGGAAGCCTACTCTTGCACCTATTGTCTGTTGCAGTCAGTAGACTGGGCAATGTTCAAGGACTCGGCAACAGACCTAAATGAATACTCTAAAGGCTTCATAAAGAAATGTTTGGATGACTGTGTCCCTTCAAAAACCATCCTAGTGCTGCCCAACCAGAAGCCTTGGATGAACCAGGAGATCCGCATTCTTCTGAGGACCAGATCCTGGGCATTCAGATCTGGTGACACAGACTTTTAAGAGAAGTCTAGATACGACCTTGACAAGGCTATCAAAAAGGCCAAAAGGGACTTCCACTCAAAGCTGGAGGATGAGGCGGATCTTCGTCAACTGTGGCAGGGCTTTTAATAACATCTAACAATGTGCACTTTAACCACATGTGATTTTTTCTATTACAAATTTCAAATTGTGGAGCACAGAGGCAAATAAATAAATGATGAGTCTTTGTCAGTGTGTGAGAGTGTGTGTGTACTTGTGAGTGTGTCTGTAACACCGATCTTTTTTTTTCTCTTGCTTATTATTTTGTTTATAGTGTACTAGGTTTAATATTCCGTTGTGCAGCAGCAAGTAAAAATTTCATTGTTCTATCTGGGACATATGACAATAAAAAACACTTGACTTGAGGTAATGTGTAGAATAGGAAACTGTTCAACCTATTTTGCCACTACTCCAGAACAAAGGTCTTTCTAACTTCAGAAACTATGCTGCAGTATGTGACATCTGCATCTGGGCATATTTGAAGGCTCATCTGCATCTGGGCACAATTGAAGGCTAAACTCCTACACTGACCTGTTCACGGAAGTAAATGACAGAATGGAAGTTACAATGAACAACTTCAAAAATAAAGGACCTCCACCAACCTGCTTTCACAATACAACACTGACTGCAAATGATTAATAATCCATGGACCCAGATTCCCATATCTCCCTATGGGCAGAGCTGTCTTAGAGATGTGGGAGGCGGTTGCTGAATTGATCAAGAGCAGCATTTAGAGGGTGCACCTATATTTTCTATGGATTAAAAGAATTAGAGGCTCTCTTCTTTTAAAACATAATAACCATATAACAATTACAGCACGGAAACAGGCCTTCTCGGCCCTTCCAGTCCATGCCGACCATTTATTTTCCCCTAGTCCCATCTACCTGCACTCAGACCATACCCCTCCATTCCCATCTCATCCATATACATATCCACTCTACTTTTAAATGTTAAAATCGATCCTGCCTCTACCACTTCTGCTGGAAGATCATTCCACACAGCCATGACTCTGAGTAAAGACGTTCCCCCTCATGTTACCCCTAAACTTCTGTCCCTTAATTCTCATGTCATGCCCTCTAGTTTGAATCTTCCTTACCCTCAATGGGAAAAGCTTATCCACATCAACTCTGTCTATCACTTTCATCATTTTAAAGACCTCAATCAAGTCCCCCCTTAACCTTCTGCGCTCCAAAGAATAAATACCTAACTTGTTCAACCTTTCTCTGTAACTTAGTTGCTGGAGCCCAGGCAACATTCCAGTAAATCTCTTCTGTACTCTGTCTATTTTGTTGACATCCTTCCTATAATGAGGCTTATGCAATTGATAGATTAGATGCTGGAAAACGAATTAGATGCTATGCAGGCAAGGAATGGGGCTACGATTCCAAGATGAAGGGTCACCCATTTATGAAAGGAAATAAATCTTTTATTCAGAACGTTCAGAATTTTGCATAGGAAAAGGAATTAAAGATTGAAGATTTTACTTCGGAGTCATGTGAGTGACTTCGTGAAGATCCCGCCAGCACGCATGCGCAACATATCGTCGACCGCATGCGAGGTGACAGGCAGGGAGGAGGGTCGCTCCTCTACTGCAACGGACCTACAGGTAAGGAAACAAACCTGCAGTCGGGTTTTCTTCCGGACAGGAATCAGAGGGACTCTACGTGACAGAGTACTCCACTGGCCGCTTCGAGACTGACTGCGGACCGCGATGCGGGCAGTCAGCGGCGGCAGCAATAGGCCGGATTCGGGCAAGCCCGTTGACCCAGGAGGGTCCAGGCTCACAGACTCGCCGTTTGTAGGAACGGCAGAGCGGCAGCCCGACTCAACACCGCAGCCCACAGGGCCGCGGACTGACGGCGTAAAATTACAGAGAGTCGGGCAGCCCGTTGACCCGGCAGGGTCAGGGCTTACAGACTCACCGTTCGCAGTTAGCGACGGCAGAGCGGCAGCCCGACTCAACATTGCAGACCGCGGGATCACCGCGGACTGACGGCGTGAATTTACCGGGAAGTTGGGCAGCCCGTTGACCCGGCAGGGTCCGGGCCTACATACTCGCCATTCGCAGTTAGCGACGGCAGAGCGGTAGCCCGACTCAACAGCGCAGCCCGCAGGATCACCGCGGACTGACAACAACGCTACCCAGAAGTCGGGTAAGCCTGTGAACAGCAGAGTCCGGGTAGCAAAAACAGAGCCGGGGCCCCGACTCACAACATAGGCGTGAGACTTGCCATTAGCGGCAGTATATATTCCCGCATGAGAGTCTGGTCACCATGGGAGCTGGGGGGGCGGGGAGTGCGCTCCTCCACCGGCAGCGGTGATGTACCTGCGGGGAAGTCGGGGACCCCGCAGGAGCGGGAGGTACCGGCTCACCACCAGGGCAGGCTGCCAGAGTGCAGGCCGGTGGCAGTGTATTTTGGTCGTGTGGCCCCGCTGAGGCGGCTGGCAGCGACTATGCGCCGTCTCAGTCCCGTATAACCGGGACTGGCGGTAAGCCCATGCGGGAGTCATGTAGCCCCACAGGCGCGGCAGGCAGCGACTACCTGCCAACCTACCCTAGACATCACCTTGACGAGGTGCGGTTCGTTGGCAGAAGCCCGGCAGCAGTCGCATGGCTCGTATGGAGCGTATGGTCGAGCAGCTGCTCGAACGGGACCTTCTCCATGAAAGAGAGTGTGTCCCTAGGATCTAGGAGACAAATATCAGAACCACACACCAGCTGCAGGAACAGGTGTTGGGTAATTGTGTGTCGCTCAATGTCCCGACCGTCAACACACCCATCTGGGATAGTCCCGGGGACAGCTGTTTGGTGAAGACCTGCCAAAACAGGTAAAAGACCTGGACGAGGAGGCAAAAGCGGTCGGATTGATGAAACCACCATCCTCGAGCACGCCACCGGCATATCGCAGACAGCATCCTTACGCTACATCTAACAGGCCTCGGGTTCAACCCGTCAGGGCAACCAGAACCTATCCACCGGTCGCACCCTATGAACAAAAGCCTTTTTTAGGACAGGGCCCACAGCGACCAGCGTACAAGATGCGCCAATCCCACATCCCAGCAACACAACGAACCACAACAGCCCAGAACATCAAGCCCCACCGGTAACCATGGAGGTAAGGGGGTCTGGTTCTCTTGGGAGTACTGCATGTATAACCTCACAAGTAGGAGGGAGGTTGCGTACATTCTGGGATGCATGGGGTTCTGATTGTCACTATCCCAGGGAACAAAGCAACAGATATAATAGAGGCATGTAACAGCCTTGCATGCGCCAGGAACCCGACTATTAGACATGCTGCTAAAGTGATTGGGAAGCTTGTAGCTACATTCCAGCTGCACAATTTGGGCCGTTGTCTATCAAAACTTGGAAAGAGCAAAAATCTCAGCATTAAAAGCGAATGCTGGACATTTTGACAGGCCTATGCAGCTGCCAAACAAGGCAAAAATTGAGCTACAATGGTGGATTAGCAATGTTTGTGATTGTTTTAATCCCATCATTATATCATAACTATCAGTCGTGTTACAAACCAACGCAAGCACCCAGGGCTGGGGAGCTACCGACACCACTTCCAGTGGTGGCGGCAGAGGGGATTTGCATGAGTCTACTCTTCTTCAATCACAAGGTAACCATTTGGAAATGCTGGGAGCATATCATGGGCTGCGGGCTTACTGCACTAATCTGCATCATACGCATGTCCATCTTCAAATAAATAATACCACTGAGGTGGCGTATATAAACCATATGGGTGGTATAAAGTCAATATCTTGTGATGAATTGGCAAATTTAATTTGGCTCTGGTGTATTGAAAGAAATATTTGGATATCAGCTATATACCTTCCGGGTAAGCTCAATACAGTGGCGGACACCAGGTCACGAGTATTTAATAACGACATCGAGTGGATGTTGAACCCCCAAATATCTGCTAAAATTATAGCCAAATATGGAACACCAGATATCGACCTTTTGCATCCAGATTGAACAATCAGATACCGACATATGTTTCTTGGGAACCAGGTCCGGGTGTCAGTGGCGATGGATGTGTTCTCGCTACGTTGGGGGAATGGGTTTTCTATGCTTTTCCCCCCCATTCTGTCTCATTAGTCGGGTATTGCAGAAAAATCAACTAGATTCTGCAACAGGTATGCTGATAAGACTCGACTGGCCTACACAACCATGGTACCCGGTGGTCCTCAATATGATAAAGAACCATGGGCACAATTACCAAATGCCCGAATTTGGTGAACAATCCCATAACAGGGGAAAATCATCCGTGCCATGGTCATCCGAACCTGTTGGCTTGCAGGTTCTGAAGAGGCCACTACTGAAATTCGGGCTGTCATCAATAACCATGGACATCATAACAGCATCATGCAGAGAGTCCACAAGGAAACAGTACCTCACCCACATAAGGAAATAAGAGGCCTTCTGTAGTCGGACAAGACCACCTACAACTCTGCTACGATCTCCAATGTGCTGGAATTCCTCGTGGGCCTTCATTATGATGAGGCCTCAGTTACAGTGCCATAAACAGTGCCAGGAGAGCACTGTCATCCTATCTCAACATTGGAGTGGGATCTCACCAGCTGGTATCCAAACTATGAGGGGTGTATTCAATTCCAACCCTCCCCGACCACGATATAATATTACCTGGGATATAGGGGTGTTGACCCTACTCAGGAGCTGGTCGCCTATGACGGATTTACCACTGGACTAACTCACCTTTAAAGTGGTGATGTTAATGGCACTAACCACAGCACAACGGGTCCAGACTCTGCAGAAACTAAAATTGGATAGAAAGGTCTCGACCCCCAATAAAGTGACGTTCTTTATAGATGAGTTGCTTAAACAACACAGACCTGGCACTACAGGACTGAAAATGGAATTCCTAGCATACCTCGTTGATGTAAGACTCTGTATAGCCACCTATCTCCGACATTATATCAATGTCACACACACCATCAAGATGTATGGAGACGGGTCTGTTTATAAGCCATGGAAACCCACATCACAGGGTGACGGTGCAGACTATCTCCAGGTGGCTCAGGATGGTATTCGGTGCAGCAGGTAAGACATTAACATTATTAAATCTCATTATACCAGGGCTGCATCCACATCATCGGCGAGGACCATGGAGGTACCCATGTATCATGTCCTCGCAACAGCGGGCTGGGCCAGTGAAACTACATTTCAGTGTTTTTATAACGAACCTGTGGCCACTCCCGCAACGTTTGTCCCGAGTTTGGGGGTTTATTGTTTGTATTAACAAATACGTTATTATTTTTCAGCTTGTTCAAGTCTGAAATACGTTAACACACTTCCTCCATCAGTAATTACGGCAGTGTGAGAGCATGGACGAGGTCCAGGGCAT
This sequence comes from Raja brachyura, assembly GCA_963514005.1. The sequence goes on along the minus strand of OY740785.1, from coordinate 95,508,931 downwards.
GGAATCACAGAGCTTTGAAATCTTCACAAAGTCACTCACGTGACTCAGAAGTAAAATAGTAAGATTAAACGAGAACTTACCAGTTTGAAGTTTGATCCTTATTTTATGAGGAGTTACGATGAGGGATTTTGTGCCCTCTGCTCCCAACCCTCTATCATAAGGTCAACTGGTATATCAGAGTCTCTTAAATCTTACTATCTTCAGTCATTGTTCTTATCTGTGATTCCACACCGCTGCTTTGAAGAATGTCGCGCATGCGTGCTGGTGGGGCCTCATCGTAACTCCTCATAAAATAAGGATCAAACTTCAAACTGGTAAGTTCTCGTTTAATCTTACTATTAGTCATCATATTGAGTGACAAAATTAGTTCTGAACAGTCTTTACCTGCTCTTATTTCTTATAGCTTTTGAATTACAATATGGACAATGAAAGTAATTTAATCCAACAAAGAAGACTGGATAAAATATGCAATGAGAGTCTAGAATGCAAGACCTTGTATTGAACAGATGTTTACACAATAACACGAACAAACTGAAATAAAATACCAAATCAACTAGAAATTCACAGGGTAGAGATCATGCTAATCCTCTAAAGTGAATTAGACCCTACACAAGGTCATTTGTTTTATTTCAGCTTTAGCAGATACAATAACTCAACTTTGAATTTTTAGCAATATGTGGCGAAATTCAAATCAAAATGCATGAATGAAATCTTCAGGTCCCAAGGAACACAGTTGAGAAAATGTTTTAATTTGTATTTGAAAATAATCTTTGATTTGTTGATTCAGCAGAGCCAATATCTATATTACTAAAAGTCTGATCTTGACCGCTTCCTGCTGTTTCGCACATTAATTTTAGAAAAAACGCTGCCACTTACAGCTGTGATTTTTGGCCATCTTACTCAGAGTCCCCCTCCGCTGCGCAGGACAAGAGTATTTTTCCCATCAATGAAAAATAAAAGAGTTATTAGTGTATAAAATGATATTGAGATTCTCTCTCCTGAATGCCATGCCCCTTCCAGAGGGACTATAAAACCCGGAAGTGTGGAGCAGCCTCAGTTCTCTGCAAGATGGGGGAGCGAGAGGTCGCAATTCTCAGTCTGAGCTGTGAATAACACTGAACACATGTCTACTAAACTGAGTGGTTGTACTGACCTATCAGTGCCCTTAATGTGGTTTGAAAATGTAGTTTGGAAATGCAAAAGTGTGTTTTGGTTTGAAAGTTTGGGGGGGGACTATAAAACCCGGAAGTGTGGGCATGGCTCAGTCTCTGCAAGATGGGGGAGGGAGAGGTCATGACTCGCTGTCTTTAGTGGCCTTGCACCTGGCTTGAAATGGTATGAAACTGGACTGAATTTGGTGCCCTTGCAACCTGCTTGAAATGGAATTTCAAAGAATAGCCGTGAGTCAACTGCGATCCCATCAGCCATGAGTGAGTGAGCTGCCAGCACAATAGGCTTGAGAGACTGAGCCGCCAGCCCAAGAATCCATTTGGCCCACATTGTCCATACTAGGCCTCTGGCACTAGGGGCGCTGCATTGAAGGCGCCTCTGCGTACAGCCTGTCTGTTTTTTTTCTGTCTTTTTTAAAATTTTAGTTTGTCTAAAGAGTTTTGTTTGGGGATTCTTTAGTTTTTCTATGTGGGGGAGGGGGGGTAGGGTAAGGGGGAAGCTGCTTCCCAGTCACTTCCTGGCGAGGATGCAACTATTTCTCCAAGTCGCACCCTCGCCCCCCACCTTGTGGCCTACCATATGGATTGGCGCGGCCTTTCCTACCGGGGACCGGACAAGAGCTTCGGCAGCGCGACGCTGGATTCACCGTGAAGCGGGCGAAACCTACCTGGATTGCCATTTGAAGCTCCGGAGCATAGGGCCCACTGCTCCAAAATCGCGGAGCTGTAGTACGCGGAGCTCCCAGCGCGGGCGGCACTGACCGACATCGCGGAGTCCCTGGAGCCCTTTGCCGAGGGCCACCAGCGTGAATCTCCGCCCCGACGGGGCCTGGGGACATTGGGAGCTGCGGACTCCGGTGGGAAGCGGCCGATGTGGAGGTCCAAGCCGCTGAGGTTGGCCTCCCGTTCCAACATCGGAGTTCCAACATCCCGGCGAGCGGGCCTGAGCGGCGGGCTGCCCGTAGCGGCGACTGCGGAGGGCTCCGGAGTAGTCGAAGAGGACATCAGAGGAAGAGACTTGGTGCCTTCCCTCACAGTGGGAAACTTTTGATTCTGCTGTGTGAGGATGTTTTATGTTGAACTCTATTGTTTTTTTTTAAAATATTTTTTTATTAGAGGTAACCAATTACAATGTTTTAAACAACTTTACAAACATCAACTTAATTCAATTTTTATACAAATAAGACATTAATAATTCTTATCTTCTATTTTTTTAGAAATAAAGATAGAGAAAGAATAGAACAGTTATAAATCATTAAAGGTGTGATTAAATAATAATTTGATTATATATAAGAAAAAAGAGAAAGGGAAAAAAGGGTTAACAAAAAAGTGAAAAAATATTATATATATATATAAATGAAAAACAACAGTATGTATTGTCAATAAAACTATTACAAATGATAATATCAATAAAGACATGCATGTTAATCCCAATATGAAAATGAATTATTCTCATCAAATCCCGCAGGGTGCCCGCCGAGCTGTGATGCCAAGAACAGCTACTTCTCTAAATACTGTATATATGGAGACCATATCTGTTCGAAGGAATTATATTTGTCCAATAGGACAAATCTAATTCTTTCCAAATATAACGTCTCCAACATCTCTGCTGCCCACATTTTAGTTGTGGGGGATAATGTTCCCTTCCAAAATTTCAATATGATTTTTTTCCCAATTATCAAACAGCAATCAAAGAGATATCTTTGATTTACTGTAAGTACCAAATTTAAGTCCGGAATTCCAAATATTATTAACTTTGGGTCAGGGTCCAATTTAACTTTAAGAACTTCAGAAATAACTTTAAAAATTTCTGTCCAGTAATAATTCAATTTGGGACATGTAACAATAACTATGTATTAAATTTGCTTCTAAATTCTTACATTTATCACAAATAGAGGAGAGATTGGGAAAGATACTATTTAATTTAGTTTTCGAATAATGTAATCTATATAATACTTTAAATTGTATCAATGTATGCCTGGCGTTTAATGAACACCGATGTATTCGTTGTAAACTTTCTTCCCAATTTTCTTTTGTTATAGCTAATCCAATTTCATTTTCCCATGCTTGACGATAGGTTTCAGTTATTGGGTTCTCCTTATCCAAAATGATATTATATATATATATATATATATTAATTTTTCTGTATTTGGGTGCAAATTAAACAGTTCATCTAATAATCCTGATTCTTTATTTTTATGTTGAACTCTATTGTGTGTTGTGTTCTTTATTTTATTGTATGGCTGTATGGTGATCACATTTCACTGTGCCAACTCGCACATGTGACAAATAAATGTATCTTGTGGAAACCAGTCCCTTCAGCACACAACACCCATACTAGCGCTCCAGAAAGCCGCCCCCCCCCCCCTTCCTCCTCCCTCCCGGCCACCAATATTGGAATTGGTGAAGAGGTGGAATATTGTGTTGGGGGACCAGCCCTCCCGTGTGATGCTGGGACCCAACGGATCCCACTTAGTCTACTATTTAAATAAAACTATAACACACCATATGCCAAAGGAGCAGAATTAGGCCATTCAGCCTATCGAGTCTACTTTGCCATTCAATCATGGCTGATCTATCAACCTCTCAACCCCATTTTCTTGCCTTCGCATCATAACCTTAATTTAGAACCTAAAAATCTTTGCTTTAAAAATACCCAATGTCTTGGCCTCCACATCCGTCAGTGGCAATGAATTCCACAGATTCACCGCCCTCTGGCTAAAGAAATTCCTCCTTATCCCCATTCTCAAGGTACATCCTCTTATTCTGAGGCTGTGTCCTCATTTTCTAGACTCTCCCATTACTGGAAACATCCTTTCCATGTCCACACTGGGCCTTTCATTATCCAGGTTTCAATGAGATTCCTCCCTCTTTCTTCTAAACGAGAGCAGTACAGGGCCAGAGCCTTCAAACACTCATATTATTCTAATCATCCCCTGGATTCTTCTCATGAACCTCCTCTGGACACTCTCCAAAGCCAGCACACCCGTCCTCAGATATGAGGCCCAAAACAATTCACAATATTCTAAATATGGTCTTAGTCTCAACGTTGCATTCTGCCTATTATACTCTAGACCCTCAAAATGAATGCCAGCATTGCATTTGCCTTCTTTACAGCCAACTCAACCTGCAAATTAACCATTTAGGAATCCTACACCAGCCTCTGTGCAGCTCTGATTTCTGAATCTTCTACTCATTTAGAAAGCAGTCTACGCCTTCCTTCCTTCTACCAAAATGCACGATCGTACACTTTACTACACAGTTCCATTTGCCACCTCTTGGCCCACTCTCCCACCTGTCCAAGCTCTTTAATATGAAAAATGTTGTGTACTTGTGATGTTAATTTAAGTCTGTATTCTCCCTTATTTGGGAATGTTAAATAGAGGAAAATTAACACCAACTTCAAAATTAGGAGAAAAAATGGAGATAAAGAGCAAAGAATTATTCCCAAGAGTTCTATGACCTAGACTGCAGTGGATAAAGACCAGTGAAGGAGCTGGTAACAAATGTAAGGCCAGAATATAGTTTTGAGATGGAAGAGGTGAGGCCTTGGATATTCAAGGAAGATTTTTTAAAGTACGAGGCAAAGAGGAACTACAAGTTAATAAGGTTAGTGAAGGGTAAACAGGTTAGTGTGCGACAGAATACAGCTAATTTGAGTTTTTGAAGGAGGTTGGAGGGATGGCCAGTGGAACACATGAAGAATAGTATAGAAGGGACAAAGTTACAGGTGAAGGTTTCAAAGGAAAGGCAGATGGCAAGACAAGCACAGACTTCCAAAAAGCAAAAACAGCAAGAACATTACAATTTTCTTACATGTGCTGCGTTGAATACTGTATTCCTTTGAAACTAATAAATCTTTGAATAAAATTCCACTGGAAGGTAAACCTATTTTAAACAATGAATTTTATGATGCACAAAGAGTTCCTAGGAACCATGCACTTCCACAATTCTAAGGTTTTCTGTAAAAGTAATTTAGATTGAAAATGACACGGGTCAAATTTCAATGCTACTGCAATGCTTTTGCTGACAAAACATCGCACAATTAGCAATTGTTCACGTCTGAAATGCAATACTTTTAATTGTATTACAATCAGATAACATTTCACATGCATTCTAACACAGAGTCACGGAATGGGAGTGGTCACCATCCAAAAATAATCCAGCAACAATTTTATGCTACCTCCTATGTCATTCCATTCAAACAACATCTTGTGGAAACTCCTCAAAATATATGGAACTTGATCACAGGTATTCACAAAAGGAAGTTGCTTTGTTCAGGATAATTCTTAATTGCCAGATTAGTTTAATACTGTTTAGCAAAAGCAATACAAAATACATATGTGTTTGTATTTCGTTAAAAATCTGATGGAAAAGTAAATTGGATTGTAGATGGTTTTAAAGTATTTCACAAATAGAACGTGAAGAAAATAGAACCTGAAGAGAATGCAGCAAATTAGGTAGAATAGCACTGGAAGTTTAAAATGGAAGGGGGCATTAAAACAAGATTGAAAGTTTCACAAGCCAGATGCCAAAAAGTACTTCCCTTCATGGAAATGGACATATTAGGCTGAAAGGCCCGTTTCCATGCTGTGCAGCTCTATGACTATGTTGTCATACACGAGGCAATTAATTTCCTTGTTCAAATGAAGCTTACAGAGTATCAATATACATGCAGTAACGATAAAACAGAATGGTGCAAGACTAATGCAATCTGAAGTGATGCAAAAAATAAAGTACAACAGAAAAATCTAAAGAAATCAAATCAAGAGGAAGAGTTTGTGGCAGCATCTTTGGTAAGGGGCTGTTAAAAAGGTGTTTGGTTCAGTTGTCTGATAGCAAATGGTTATGGAAAATGGTAGAAAAGTAGTCCAAGAACAAAGCAGCTAATGATCTGGCTAAGTAATAGACCTAGTTTCAGGGAACCACAGCGCCTACTCCTACTATTTTTTTTTATAGTAGTACTACTTGCAGCAGAACAGATATGTAAGCTGTAAACACAATAACAAAAAAGTTCAGCAAATAAAATCCAATAAGAGTGCAAATACAAAAACAATAAAAAACCAATGCCCCCCATACCTATGTAGTTCTGAGCTTAATTGGAGGCTGCAATATTTAAATAACCTGATGGCTGTTGGGAAGAAGCTGGTCGTGAACCTGGATGTTACAGTTTTCAGGCTCCTATACCTGAAATGTGATGCAGGTGTGAAATGAGAGTATGGCCAGGATGGTGTGGGTCCTGAAAATTCTCGCTGTCTTTTTGAGGCAGCGACTCCTATAGATCCCTTCAATGGTGGGGAACTCAGTAAATGTGGTGGGCTGGGTAACATTCACCACTTTTTGCAATCTTCCTTGTTCCTGGGCTTTCAAGTTTCTGAACCAGGTCATGATGTAACCAGTCCATATGCTCTCTACAGTACACACTGTAGAAGTTCAAGAGAGTATTTATCGACATACTAAATCTCCTCAATCTTCTAATGGAGCAGTCGATGGGCTTTCTTTAGGATTGCATCAATATGTTAGGTCCAGGATTGATCTTCAGAGATATACACACCCTGAATTTGAAGTCAATAATAATTTCATTGGTCCTGCACAGAACTAGAAGATGCAACCTCTCCCTTCTGTACCAGATCCCCAAAACATCAGGTTATCCTCTTGCTTTTAATCAACCAAAAGGGCTCATACTGGTAATCGACACATTTCCAATCGCCTGGCAACATGTCATACAAATATTTGTATTATATCTATATTTGTCGAAAGCGTGCAAAATAGCCAATTGATCATAAAACTAGAAAATGCAATCTCTCCCTGCTGCGCCAGACCTCCAAAACACTATTATTCTAACTTGTAAGAGTATACTGAAGAGCTTGCAATATAATTTTTCAATTTCTCCACATGAAGAACAATTTCGTTATTGACAAACATGAGGAACCATACCCGAGCTAAAGTGGTTAAGAATTAGGAATGCATTTTCCGAAAGTTTCCATATTTTGAACTCCAATATCAACAAATTACCTTTTACCCATAACTCTTCATCACCAAAATTTTTTTTTTTTTTAATAATATTTTTATTAGATGTAGTAATTTCCAAGTAGTAAAACAAATTTACAAATACCAACGTAATTCAGTAAATGTACAACTATCATATTCGCTATTATTATCTTCTGTTTTTTAGAAATAAAGAAAGAATAAGAAAAAAGGAATAGACTTTAAATCAAAAAAAAAAAATGATTGTGTTTGAATAATAAAAAAAGATAAAAAGTCAAAGAAAAAAAAAAAAAGATAAAGAAAACAAACACTACTTAGTATATATCTATTCAGTATATATATATAATTCCCCTTTATGAACAATGTATGGTATAATATGAATATTTAAGATAGAAACAACAAAATGTATTGTAATTATAACGTCGTATTGCGGAGACGTGTACACAAAACCCAATTAGAAAATCCATATTTTTTTCGTCAAATCCTGTCTAGTACCCATTGAGTAGTAATGCCAAGAACAGCTAGCCCTTCAAATATTGTATATATGGAGACCATATTTGTTCAAAGATTTCACATTTGTCCATTAGGACAAATCTGATTCTTTCCAAATACAAAGTCTCCAACATCTCTGCTGTCCACATTTTAATTATGGGGGTTAATGTTCCCTTCCAAAATTTCAATATTATTTTTTTCCCTATTATCAAACAGTAATCTAAGAAAATTCTTTGATTTACTGTTAATACGCATTGTGAATCCGGAATTCCTAATATTATTAACTTTGGTTCTGGATCCAGTTTAACTCTAAGAACTTCAGATATAACTCTAAAGATTTCTGTCCAATAATAACTAAGTTTTGAACACGTTACAAAACTATGTATTAAATTAGCCTCTAAATTCTGACATTTATCACAAATAGGAGAGATTGAATGGTGGGAATTTTGCAACATTCCTAGGGAATCTCACGTCAATTCGCATCAGGCTTAAACACAAAATTCAAACAGGACAAAGAATAAGAGGGGAAAAAACACCCTGTACTTTAGGAGCTAGATTACTAAGAGCCAGAGGAGGGTAGGTTGCATGCACCCTCATGGTTCATTGTTCAGACTATTGTTTACCTTGATATTAATCTACTGGTTATTGACAACAGCCAAACACACCATGCCTACATTAAAAAGAATCCGGTCTCTCAATGTCAAGCCTGAAGCAATATTTTAGTTTTGTATTCATCCTCTTTCCATCAAAGGATGGGTTGGGAAAAACACATTTCCAAAATGCAAATGCAACAAGCTTGCCAAGAGGTACAGTCAAAATTAAATGCCTAGTGGAAATAAATTGATATGTAACTGATTACTGGACTTTCTCTTTTATTCTGATATTTTTCAAGACCTATTATAAACACTTGCTTTAATATATCTATATCTATATTATTACTAAAACTATCATCTTGTTTGTTTGCGTGTGTGTGAGTTCTGGAAGCTCTGCCAAAACTGTACAGGATAGGGCCCACCTTAATCACCATTGTCCTGTGATGTGCTATAGAAAGTTTTGTTCAGATTGATGTTATAGCAGGCACGTGCCATGAGTAATTGCTCAGGGTAGGCAGTCAGTCTGCTTTAAAAAAAATCTTAAACCGCGCATGCGCAGATTGTTCTCTCCATAAGCAGTCAGTCCTGGCAATAAAACGCACCCCCATTTTGAGTCGCTAAACTTTGATAGAGGGCTGGTGGGACATAGAATTTCTGGAAAAAAATAAAAAAAGAAAGCAATTTGCCCAAGGCTTCCAAATCTCCCTCATTCTGAATTACTGAATGGGTGGGCGGGTGGAGGGTGATGGCAGGTGGAGAGATGGTGGGAAAAACGGGAGCACACCGGGACAAGTTGGATCAGTTGTGATCTTATTGAATGACAATACTTGTTCAAGGGACAAATTGGGAGGAAAGTTCCTTTCACAGCATGTGGGGAGTCTGGACAGGGATAAAGTTGCGGGGGGGGGCAGGAGCATTGAGAAGGAGGGAGTCGGGGATCATGCCAGTAACTGACTCACCGCTGCCGCGGCGCTCCGGGTGTGGAGCCACCGCATTGTGGCCGGGGAGGGAAGCAGCTTGGGTGGCTGCGAGCGGCCTCGGGACCGTACAGTGGAATTGGACGCCACCTCAGCGCCTTCTGCCTGCCTGCTCACCTCTGCAAGTGCTCTCCGTCTGAACATCTCTCACCTGCCGCTCGCCGGCTTTGCTCATGTCAGCTGCTTCCCGCAAATCCTTAAATTCCGACAGCCGAGTAACCTCAATTGGTCCCTTGATCGCGCTGTCGGAATTTAAGGATTCAACAGCAGCGCTGTCCTTTTACAGCCGCTTCCCATCAGGTGCCAGCAATGAGGGATAGACTTGGCTATCCTTCAATACAACAACATCGTTCTTGATCATCACTCTGTCTTGGCTAACAATCTTCCAACTTCGGCTTCCAAGACACATGAAAATTTTCGTGCCTTATTTTTGGGTTTAAAATAACGTTTTCATGGCCGGGAAATATGGTATTTAAAAACATATAGCACCAAGGAATTTACTTACATCGTTTGTACACAAACTCCATTCTTCTCTCTGTTTCTTAAGATAATGGCAATCCATGTTTGAAAAACCCACCAAAAAACTTGCACTGCGCAGAATTTCAGCGGCCTCAGTGCCCTGGACATTGGCGGCTTGAAGCAGCGTCAACGGCTGCACAGAGCTTCGCGTGTTACATGTACTGCGGATGAAAGGCACGGAGAATTATGCCTACCTAAGAGATCGATCACTTAGGTAGGCATTATTCTCCCATGCCTTTACTATTTATATTTAATAATTACCATTTTATAATTTTAGTCAGGGTAGGCAGTGCCTACCTTGCCTACCCTGACGGCAGGTGCCTGTGTTATAGACAATAGGTGCAGGAGTTACCACCACCATTCAATGTGATCATGGCTGATCATTCACAATTAGTTCCCCGTTCCTGCCTTCTGCCCATATCCCGACTCGGCAATCCTTATGCCCATCCCACTTAGGAAACCTGAACGGAAACCTCTGGAGACTTTGCGCCCCACCCAAGGTTTCCATGCGGTTCCCAGAGGTTTTTGTCAGTCTCTATAATAGAAACATAGAAATTAGGTGCAGGAGTAGGCCATTCGGCCCTTCGAGTCTGCACCGCCATTCAATATGACCATGGCTGATCATCCAACTCAGTATCCTGTACCTGCCTTCTCTCCATACCCCCTGATCCCTTTAGCCACAAGGGCCACATCTAACTCCCTCTTAAATATAGCCAATGAACTGGCCTCAACTACCCTCTGTGGCAGAGAGTTCCAGAGACCCACCACTCTCTGTGTGAAAAAATTCCTTCTCATCTCGGTCCTAAAGGATTTCCCCCTTATCCTTAAGCTGTGACCCCTTGTCCTGGACCTCCCCAACATCGGGAACAATCTTCCTGCATCTAGCCTGTCCAACCCCTTAAGAATCTTGTAAGTTTCTATAAGATCCCCTCTCAATCTCCTAAATTCTAGAGAGTATAAACCGAGTCTATGCAGTCTTTGTTCATAAGACAGTCCTGACATCCCAGGAATCAGTCTGGTGAACCTTCGCTGCACTCCCTCTATGGCAATAATGTCCTTCCTCAGATTTGGAGACCAGAACTGTACGCAATACTCCAGGTGTGGCCTCACCAAGACCCTATACAACTGAAGTAGAACCTCCCTGCTCCTATACTCAAATCCTTTTGCTATGAAAGCTAACATACCATTCGCTTCTTCACTGCCTGCTGTACCTGCATGCCTACTTTCAATGACTGGTGTACCATGACACCCAGGTCGCGCTGCATCTCCCCTTTTCCTAATCGGCCACCATTTAGATAATAGTCTGTTTTCCTATTTTTGCCACCAAAGTGGATAACCTCACATTTATCCACATTAAACTGCATCTGCCAAACATTTGCCCACTCACCCAGCCTATTTAAGTCACCTTGCAGTCTCCTAGCATCCTCCTCACAGCTAACACTGCCTCCCAGCTTAGTGTCATCCGCAAATTGGAGATATTGCCTTCAATTCCCTCATCCAGATCATTTATGTATATTGTAAATAGCTGGGGTCCCAGCACTGAGCCTTGCGGTACCCCACTAGTCACTGCCTGCCATTGTGAAAACGACCCGTTTACTCCTACTCTTTGCTTCCTGTTTGCCAGCCAGTTCTCTATCCACATCAATACTGAACCCCCAATATCGTATGCTTTAATATATACTAATCTCTTATGTGGGACCTTGTCGAAAGCCTTCTGGAAGTCCAGATACACCACATCCACTGGTTCTCCCCCATCCACGCTACCAGTTACATCCTCGAAAAATTACAAGTTTCGTCAGACATGATTTACCTTTCGTAAATCCATGCTGACTTTGTCCAATGATTTCACCACTTTCCAAATGTGCTGCTATCCCATCTTTAATAACTGACTCTAGCAGTTTCCCCACTACCGATGTTAGACTAACTGGTCTGTAATTCCCTGTTTTCTCTCTCCCCCCCTTCTTAAAAAGAGGGGTTACGTTTGCTACCCGCCAATCCTCAGGAACTACTCCAGAATCTAAAGAGTTTTGAAAGATTATCACTAATGCATCCACTATTTCCGGAGCTACTTCCTTAAGTACTCTGGGATGCAGCCTATCTGGCCCTGGGGATTTATCGGCCTTTAATCCATTCAATTTACCCAACACCACTTCCCGACTAACCTGGATTTCACTCAAGTACTCCTTTGACCCGCGGTCCCCTGCTATTTCCGGCAGATTATTTATGTCTTCCTTAGTGAAGTACTTCCAAAGTAGTTATTCAATTGGTCCACCATATCCTTGTTCCCCATGATCAACTCACCTGTTCCTGACTGCAAGGGACCTACATTTGTTTTAACTAATCTATTTCTCTTCACATATCTATAAAACCTTTTGCAGTCAGTTTTTATGTTCCCTGCCAGTTTTCTTTCATAATCTATTTTTCCTTTCCTAATCAAGCCCTTTGTCCTTCTCTGCTGGTCTCTGAATTTCTCCCAGTCCTCTGGTATGCTGCTTTTTCTGGCTACTTTGTACGCATCATCCTTTGCTTTGATACTATCCCTGATTTCCCTTGTTATCCACGGATGCACTACCTTCCCTGATCTATTCTTTTGCCAAATTGGGATGAACAATTTTTGTAGTTCATCCATGCAGTCTTTAAATGTCTTCCATTGCGTATCCACCGTCAACCCTTTTAGAATTGATTGCCAGTCAATCTTGGCCAATTCACATCTCATACCCTCAAAGTTACCTTTCGTTCATTACCATTCATAATGGTCGAAAGCGGTTTATTGCATTAATTCTACCAAACATTGAGATAGGTAATGTTTTCCAATATAAAATATTCTTATGTAATTTGTTCAATAAAGGCGGAAAGCTAAATTTAAATAAAGAAGTATGTCTTTGTTACATAAATTCCAAGATATTTAAATTTTTCATTTACTATTTTAAAAGGAAATTGTTGTAATATATGTGGGTTACTTTCCATTATTGGCATGATTTCACTTTTATTCCAATTAATTCTGTATCCTGAATACGAGCCATATTGAGTTATTAAATTTAATGTTTGGGATACTAACTTCAGGTTTTGTAATGTAAATTAATACATCGTTTGCATATAAGGAAATGTATTCTCAGTATCTTTAGTGTTACACCCATATATTTCAGGATGGGACCTCACGCTTTCTGCTAATGGTTCTATTGCGAGTGCGAATAATAGCGCGGATAACGGACATCCTTGTCTACAGCCTCTAGATAAATTAAATTTAGCTGATAACATTTGATTTGTCGATATTCTAGCTGTTGGGTTAGTATATAAAAATTTTACCCATGTACTAAACTTCTCGCCCAATTGAAAAATGTTCATAACCGAAGATAAATAGGGCCATTCCACCTGGTCAAATGCTTTCTCAGCATCTAACAAAATAATTGCTAGATCTTTGTTAGTACTTCTCTTTGAGTATATAATATTGAATAATCGTCTCAGGTTATATGAAGAGTAGCGTTTTGGTATAAATCCTGTTTGGTCCAGGGGTATTAATTTATTCATCACTGTGCTTAATCTTTGTGCTAGGATTTTAGTTAATATTTTTTGATCAGTATTTAGGAGAGCTATAGCTCTATATGAACCTGGATCATCCAGGTCCTTATCTATTTTTTGTATAAGTGTTATTATAGATTCATTTAGCGTTTCTGGTAAGTTCTGTTGGGTATAAATATGTTCATACAGTGTCTTTAAACGCGGGGCAATCAAGTCATAGAATGTTTTATAGAATTCGGAGCCTATGCCATCGGGGCCCAGGGATTACCGTTTTTTAGAGATCTGATAGACTCAATTTCTTTTAATGTTATTTCAGCGTCTAATAATTCTCTATCTTTCAAATCTAACCCTTTAAGCTTGCATTTTTGTAGGAATGCTTCTGTTCCTGTCCGGTGATCTATCGTTTTAGCTGAGTAAAGGTTTTGATAATATTGCAGAAATCTCTCACTAATATCCTTAGATTGTACTAGTGGTTCTCCGGTTTCTGATTTAATCCTATGTTGAAATAGCTTTAAAGGCACCATGTTGACATGTGGCACAAATCATAAATTTAGACTAGATTACTGAGAATTGTGATGGACAATAATTTACATCAACCCAAAGATGATCTGAATTGTTATGGCCCTGTCTCACGGTGCGAGTCCACCCAAGAGTGACCCCAAGTGAAAGAAAAAAAACGGACTCGTGGTTATGCACGAGATTCATAGTTTATGGTCAAGTGTTTCACCGAGTTCCCACGGGCATGTTCTTTATGCGATGTTCCAAGGTGCTCTCCCGAGTTAGTAAGTTCCTCTCCCGTTACACTTGAGCCAACCGTGAATAAAGGTTTGTTTTAATAAAGCAACAATGTTAAAGAAAACATCTCCATCCTGGGGTTTGAGTTAAAGATAGAAATCAGTGCGGCTGCATCTATTAATATGACCTACAGAGGGAAAATGCGCACCAGATTGTTGGGAGACGGAGTTCAGGGTTCGCCTCCTGAGCTGCTTTGGTGCCCAGGCGTGAGGGAGGTTGGGGAGGGTGGGGGGGGGGGGGGGCGCGTCATTAATCTGTCTGGGCTGACCAGGCTCTTGGGTTAGGAGTGGTGTGCAAGGGAGGCTTAATTCTCTCCGATCTCTCTGAAGCCCCGGACGAGAACAAAGGAAACCTATCTTGCCAGCGCGTACAAGCCCCCCACAAGGCAACAGGCAGCATGAGAGACAGAGAGTTTGTAGGGTGTTAGTTTTGTACAAGGATTTATTATTAAATTATTAGCCAAGGTCGGATTTACTTATTTGAAACGAAGTTTGGAGCGCTTGACAATACTTTTTTTTCTCTTTGCGCTCGCTTTCATAAAGGGTTCAGACCCCGCTTGGCTCGTTACCCCCTTTGAACCAAGCCCTGCGAGAGGGAGGGAGGGAGTGAACAAGAGCGCCGAGGAGGAGAGGGAAATAGGGGGGGTGGGGGAGTGGGTGGAGGAGAAATAGGGAAGAAGTTAGTTGTTCAGATCAGAAACCTGTAGGCTGGGAGCCATAATGGTGAAGAGCACACCCAGTTCTTTTGAGGAGTGCATAAGAGACATCGATCCGAAGCAATGTTCCTCTAGAACTATAACTGAAACCATGTCCACATCCCCTCCTCTTGGCCGGACCGCAACACCAAATCTACGCGTCTGGAAAATCCAATGTTCATTGATTCATCTCCATGGTTTTTATAGCTAATTTTCCAATAAATAACTGGAGTAATCACCCCCCCGAAAGGGTAGGATAGGGCTGAGGCCCAATGTTTAGACGTTGGAATGTTTTTTTTATCATTCTAATAGATGATTTTCCAACTCCTGTGGTAATGAAACTTTTTTTTCACTCCTAGTTTTTTTTAACATATTTTTAGGATATACATTATATATAAAATTGTACACATGGGAAAATAAGACAAAAATGACCAAAAAACAAAGAATATTTAGTCTAGGGTGAATTAAATTTTGTGATTAAGACTCGAGCGTGAATGGCACTGAAATATTTTAAAGAGTTCCCACGGTAGACTCACGAATCACTAAGTTAAACACACAGGCCCTACGTTCTTACAACGAGTCTAAATGTTTCAATTTTAAACTTGAACACTAAATTTGACTCGTGGAAAAAGTCAAACATGTTTGACTTTTTTCACGAGTTCACAAGTTTCGCAGGTACCTGCCGTTAGCGCCACGAGTGGACAAGTTGATCGCGCGAGGTCCGACGTTCCCGCTACGTTGGCTGTACGTGATCACCACGAGTGAAAACTCGGGGTCACTCGTGGGCCAACTCGCACCGCGAGACAGGGGTTTAAAGCTCTCTCCATGAAACGAACACAAAGCTGTATAAACGATTTTCTTGGGGTAATAACCTCCCTTCATTCTTGATGTTTTTAATCTATTTGTATACACACTTTGTATTGACATATCCACTTCCTTGAACTGCTGCTCTAATTTAGTTCCCAGTCATTTAATCCACTCCGTGTATTGGACATGCATATTTAAACATTACTTTTAAACTAATTTCTCTACTTATTTCAACTAGTCTTGAAAGCTAATTTGCCTACCATAAATACATTGTTTCAGAAGCATTGTCAGAATTAATATTAACTAATTGTTATTATTTTAATTAGCCACTATGTTGCGATACTTGAGCCACATTCCCTTGGGCCAGGCATTATTCCCTTATGAGCTCCTGACTTCAGCCACTCTTTACAGAGCAATAAGTAGTTTTAAACAATTTATTTTAATGGGCACAAAATGATCTGGCCATAAACATTGTCAAAAATAATCTATACAGCAAAGCACATTTACACAGGCATGGGCAAGTAGCTCACATGGAAATATCTCCACATCCCAGAAGGCTATGAATTCACAAAAAATAAAAAAAATAATAATAAAAATCAGTCTTTATAAATCTGACAAATAAGTTCAAGGAACAAACCGGAGGCCCGGTCTACAAATTTGCAGTTATCCCACATGAAAACAAGTCAAAATAACTTTACTGAATTTCCTCAAAATAACCTTACCTAATTTCCCCAATCCCTTTCCACCAATCAAGCACAGTTATACCAGCCTGCTCATTCCCTCCACACTGCCTGGTCTCCACACTGACCAACTAAACTGCATTACTGCTGGTTTGGATCAAGTCTGTTAATTTAGGCTGTGGAAGGTTACATAAAGAAAGTACTACCATAGATGATGAAAATGTCAAGGTTCAATTTGCTAACTGTAGCAATGTTACAAAATTTTGAGATTAAAAAAAATCAAGTCTGCAATTTATCCCATCAGATAAAGGATAAAAATAAGTTTAATTTGACACCTAATTCACTTTCATATCTTCAGTATTAAAAAACTTATGGCCATTTTCATACTCGGAAATTAGCATCTCGTTCCCCATTGCCCTTCCATTGACTTAACACAAAAGCTGTGATCTAGGACAGTCAAAAGCCCATAACTTTCTTAAAAATTAAGAGAACTCAATGAAATTTTCAGTTATTATATATTGAAGCATTCTGAAACAAATATGAAACAATATTACTTGGATGACCTGAAATTAAAGCATATAATTAGTTAGTTACCTAATGTAGCTAATTGCAAAATTCAATTACTAGATCTAAACATCTATCCGTTTCTTAAGAAAAGATAAACATTTTTAAATTGCCTAAGTGTCCAAATAACATTCACACATTCACAATATAACATGATTTTTAAATCGACTTTTCATGAATTTATAGGCCAAATGGAAGGAATTTAGTGTTTAATTCCTGTAAATTAATGGCCATTTAATTCAACTTGCGAGTGGGTTTTAGTGGAATGCGGTAGATTAGAACGTTGCGGTTTGCGGTGAAGTCGGTAGAAAAAACACTGCCGGCTCATACATTTTTTTGTCCTCATTTCGCATGTCGGCGCTCACGGCTTTAGAAGATGATTTTTAAATTACCCTAGCTAATAAATAATCTAGCATAATTTAAAAATACCTTCATGAATGAAATGTCGGAGCGATTTTTCTTCAGCAACGAAATCCCCTGAGATGGATCGATTTGCCCTGTCTGCGGAAAAACGGCACTTTAAACACGCCCCCCTCTGAAAGGTGCCAAAGTCACGCACACGGGAGTGGCAGAACTGCAGCGCTGCTCAAGGTAAGTTTTGTAACATACCTACTAACTGATCAAATAATCAACAGGATTCTTGCTTCCAGCCACAATTATCCACTCTGAACTGAGCTACAAAGAAGATGGTTATTCGATTAATCTACACACTCTTAAGTGGCATCAGTAGAATCCTTACAACTAATTTAGACATTACAGGTATTGCCAAATTACAAAGCAGCATCACAGGGACATGGTAATGAGTCAATCAGCAGTTAAAATAGGCAATATATGCAGGAGAAAGAATAGCACTGAAATTATAATTCTTAGAGTGAAATGGAATCAATAATCAAAAAATACTATCCAATATATTCTTCCCTTTTCCCATCCATGACAGGCCATTTTCACTGGGGAGGGGCACATTCCTCGATTTCCTTACTCAACCACTTCTTTGATGCATCAGTACACAATTCTCTCTTCAATTTTTTGGAACAATTATGCTTGAGGCTGTCATGGAGTAGCAGAGCAGCTGTCACATTTATGCTACCACCAATTAACCAACAAATTGTCTCCAAGGCAACATCAATCTCAAGTGGATGAAAGAGTGGATAATTTAGTCTATTTTTAATGAAACTCTAAAGCAGCTTAATAGTTTACCATATTTTGATGATAATCATTTGCAATTGGCAGTTGCTAAATGTATTAGGTAGAGTAACGTGTAAACAAATGTGGACAGAAATATAAAAAACAAAAAATAACTACAGCTGCTGGAAATTTGAAATAAAGAGAGAAAATACTGGAAGCAGGAAGTCAGGCTGACACTGGAAAGCCAAACAGCCATGCTTCAAGTCAAAGACAAATAGCCAGAATAAATGTTCAACTGATACTAAAGGGATGCTTGGCAAAATTACATTGTACCCTTATTCATACTTCCTCTGAAGAAAATAAAAAACGTAAAGATATTAGACAAGAAAAGGCCATATCTTTCACCCTCTCAGGATATCCTAATTTCAGATTCAACATTACTTCTGAGGTACATGTGAATGTTAAGAGTGATAAAACTGACACAGAAGCCATAAAATATTTGTCTCAATTCATTTAAGGTTTGCTGTAAACTACGGCATACATTAATCCTAATCACCAGTTAATTCCTCCCAGGAACATTCATCCTAAATATCATCAGTTCCTTCACTTCTATGGAAGAATGAAAGAGGATTTACAATGTACCGTTACTAAGTGAAGATAAAAGGACATGACAAACAATCATTTGTGGAAGTTTCTTTGATGCTGTACAACAGCCTCCTGTGGCTAGTGTTCTCCTTCATTATGTCCACTCCACAGCCTGGCTGCACACTTTTCACAATCCCAGAGGGACTGAGTAGCAATCCGCATCATCTGCCAACAGGCAGTGTTTCAGTTAAAAGAATCACTCAGCCACCAAAGTATACTTTTAAACAGAAAGTTTCATTCAGCAACAAAGATTAAATAAATCCTAAAGAACTTTGCATTTACAAAATATCAGAACTCAGATTAAGCAGACAGAACAAAGAGATTATGTTTCAATCCACAACAATAAAGGTTCAGATACACTAACATATTGATTTCTGTCACAGGGAGCAATACTGGTAAGTTTTGAGCCTAGGTCCTATGAAATAGGCTCCACGGATGGCCAAGTCTCATGAACAAGTTATAATTACAAGGTCATGGAATCAGACCATGTACTGGAGAAGCCACATTAACAGAAATCACACTGTGGAGGTGCTGAGCAGAAAGCGAAAGAAAATAAACATCATTTTCTAACCAACTCACAGATGTTGCTTGATCAGCTGAGTTCACCCAGCACTGTTTTGCTCAAGATTCCAGCATCTGCAGTTTCTGGTCTCCATTAAATAAGATTTAATATTCTGTATGTTACATACAGCCATTCTGGCAAGGTCATGCTAAACTGGAGTCTCTCCCCAAAAAGCTGAACATGAGCAAAAACTGTTGGAAAAATACAATAGGTCAGGCAACATTTCAGAGGAGAAAGGAATTATTGCTTTGGATCAAGGCCTTATTTCAGTTCAATATGAATGAATGTTGGATTTTTCTTCCATAACATTTGTTATAAAGATGTTTGGCCATACTCCACAAAGGGAAGTTCTGATGACAATTCAAGCTGCATATGCCTTCAAAAAACGGAGACTCCTTCAGAATTGCTGCAGGGCTCAATACCAGGCTAATCAGCATTGAGAATATGAAACTGCAAACCACACAGGTGCAAGAAAAGAAAAGCTTGATGAGATTGCACCACAGGAGACCGAACAGGAAACGAAAACAAAGGCCTAGCAACAGAAGACAGCCTTGGGCGAACTAATATTTGATAGTCTAAATTATAAATCATACAAAAGGATTCACACCATCAGGTGGCAATAGGAAAGTAAACAGATTAGTTTATTTGATTAATTTTAAATTATCAAGTGAAACCAACGACAATTTTGAAACAGTAAAGAACAAGGGCCTCTCATAAGATGAAAGACCTAATCAATGGTCCCAACCAGGAGCATTAACCCATTTTTTTTTAATGATTGTTTTTGTATTTCTGACACATTTATGATTTGGATTTCCATCATCCCAAATTTGTTTTTTCCAAAGTTTAATTTAAAATCTCAATTTTGAACCTGTTTGCTCTCTTAGAACTGCCCAAACCCTTAATAAGATTGCATAATTAGCAAAAGCAAAGTGCAAATTAAACACATTTACTCCATGCATAAATATATTGCATCAATGCACAGAAAATCTTAATGGCTGTTTATAATGGAAAAATCAGTTCCACAAAAATGCATAACTTTAAACAGCAGGTGGGTTACAACTTTACTGCCCAATTGAAATAAATGTGAAGAATAAATTCTAATATTTTACCTCAACTATCTTTGACAGTAATTCTATCCCCTCCTGCCACTGCCCCAAGGTGCCGAATTCTCATTTTTAATCACATGCTGAGCTTCCAACCCCATGCTTCTATTCAAACACCAGAAATCTGCCTTCACCTTTCACACAAGGAGCCACAAAGACCACATTTACCTCAAGACCAAGAATAAAAGTTACAAAATATTTATCTTACAACATACCTATTTAAGTATTCCATTCCACAATACCCGTATTTGCTCCTGCGGCAAATTCTACACCTTCAATCACATCAGCATAATTGAACAGACAACATGAATCCACAGGAAGAGACATGAAAGGTTAAAATAAATCCACAACTCATCATAACAACTCAACACATTGGATTTGTACCAAAGGAAAAGCTTGCTGTGCTGGAAGAGCTACAACAGGAAGTCAACTTACCTCCATTGCCAGGGATGCAGTCTGCTGATCATAATGATTTAGAAGATTTGGCATGAAAGTCATATTGTAAGGCAGGTCACGACACAATCTGAGAGAAATGGGCTCACAAGCGAACATACTGTGGCCATTAACTTGCCCCAAGAGTGCAAATACTGCATAAAATGTCCATAGCATCACCCTAACATTCACAGCCATATCTTTAAAGTTCGATGCTTTTCAAGCTAGTGGAAGTGAAACAGGTTTGCTAATTGAACATTTGATTACTAATCTCTTTTGTTGGCTCGATCAAGCCCTTCCGTAGTTCAATGCTGTAATTTGTTCCAACTTCTGTTTCTGCCTTGGTTTTCTGGAATTCATCTGCTACAATAATCAGCATCCTTTTCTTCCTCAAAGAAGAATGATTCTTCAGCAGGCCATTAAAATCCAGATTGGCCGTTAACAGTTCACTTTTGCTGTCAGGCAAAATCTCCATATGGCCCTTTCACAGAATTAAAGGTGTTCCCAAACCATGACACTCATTCGATGTCACAAGATTCTTCTCCCAAACCAAGAGTATTCCATACACCTGTAATAATAAACAAAAAACAAAAATATATATATATATATATATATAGAAACGTACAGCACAGAAGTGTGTCGAACATTATGCCAAAATAAACTAATCTGATCTGCCGGCACATGATCCATATGCCCATCTGAATGACTTTTAAATGCCATTATCGTATCTGCCTTCACAACTATCCCTGGCAGCAGACCATCCTGGCACCGACCACCCTGTGTAAAAAAGGCACCAACCATCCTGTGTAAAAAAACTTGCCCGCACATCTTCTTCAAACTCTATAGGCAATGCCTATAGTCTGTGACATTTCCACCTTGGTGCAGAAAATTCTGACTGTCTACACTATCTGTAGCCCTCATAATTTTATATATTTCTACTAAGTATCCCTCAACGTTCTAGAGAAAACAATACAGGTTTGTTCAATCTCTTCTTCTAGCTAATACCAGGCTGAATTCTAGTAAATCTCTTCTGTACCCTCTCCAAAGCCTCCATATCCATTCTGCAATGGAGTGACCAGAAGTGCATGCAGTCCTCCAAATGCAGTCAAACCAGTCTTATAGAGCTACATCATGACTTCCTCACTCTTAGACTAAATGCTCCAATCATGCACATCAATGCTCTTCAGGGTCTTGCCAAAAACCCTAATATTCGATCTCCTAAAGTACAAAACCTCACATTTGCATGAATTAAACATCTGCCATTTCTCAGCCCATTTCAGTAGATGATTTATATCCCATTGAATATTTGACAGCCTTCCTTACTGTCTGCAACTTCAGCATTTGGAGATGATCATTGCCCATATTAGCATGTAGAAGTACAATGGAATCTGGGGGTACTTGTTCATCAGTCTATGAAAGTAAGCATGCAGGTACAGCAGGCAGTGAAGAAAGCGAATGGCATGTTGAATAAGGGGTAAGATATTTAGAACGGTGGAGGCCGGTTCTCTGGATACTTTCAATAGAATTAGATAGGGCTCTTAAGGATAGCTGAGTCAGGGGATATGGGGAGAAGGAAGGAACGGGTTGGGGATGATCAGCCATGATCACATTGAATAGCGGTGCTGGCTCAAAGGGCCGAATGGCTTAATCCTGCACCTATTGTCTATTGTCATTCTCTTCTAAGAGAAAACTCTTAACACAATAGCACATCAGCATCTGTTTTGATATCCAATGAAACTTAAGTACGAGTCATTTCAAATATGCAAGGCTGTGCAGAACCCTGTCTGCATCCATTGTAAATACATTTTCAACAAGAATCACTTGCTGGAAATCAGAGCTGAAAACCATGCCAGCGAGGACATTGAAAATCATTCTGAAGACTACTGTCATACCAAGAATCTCACTAACTAGACAATAGGTGCAGGATTAAGCCATTCGGCCCTTCGAGCCAGCACCGCTATTCAATGTGATCATGGCTGATCATGGGCCATTTGGCCCATCGAGCCAGCATCACCATTCAATGTGATCATGGCTGATCATCCACAATTAGTACCCTGTTCCTGCCTTCTCCCCATATCCCCTGACTCCGTTATCTTTAAGAGCCCAATCAAGCTCTCTCTTGAAAGTATCCGGAGAACCAGCCTCCACCGCCCTCCGAGGCAGAGAATTCCACAGACTCACAACTAATGTGTGAAAAAGTGTTTCCTCCTCTCCGTTCTAAATGCCTTACCCCTTATTCTTAAACTGCTCTGAGAAAGGAGGAATCAGAACCACATTTGAACATTTTTTTGTTCTGACCATCCAACAGTACACAACGTGTAGTCTGTAAAACCCCAAATTGTAGAGACTAAGAAGCTATTTATCATTGCTCTGCAAGTAAAACATTTGTTATAGATGGATATGTAACGATGTGGAATGTGAGGATCTAATTGCTGTTATTGTAGAAACTCACAATGCTTGCATTGACTCAATCTACAGGTATAATGAGAAACTTTTTTTTGTGACATTTACTGGCTCCCTAAATTTGGAGCCAAGAAATGGGAAGAATACCTAATATTGACTTAATTCCTATAAAACAAATTGTTCGTCTGCAGAGGACCCTACATCAAATAACTTGTCTATGACGTGTATAAGTAACTGTACACTTAAGGTGTTTGAAGTTTGTCATCATTATCCAGGGTAGATTTGGTTCAGATAACACAATAAACACCTCAAAAATAAAAGACCAATGTATTGTGGATATATTTATTAAATAATGTCATGGAATAAGAAAGCATTAAGCTTTTGGCAGCAAGGTATACAACAACATGCTGTAAAATGTCTTGCAGAACCTGCATTGTTCAGAACTGAGTACCAACTTTAAAGTAATGTTTAAGCTCCAAGTTTTTCTCACAAAATATTCTAGAAATGGCAAAATAATTCTTACAACTTCAGGTACCCCAGATAAAGAGCTGGGAATGTTAACCCTTCCATGACCATATTGAGTCCCGTTTGAAAATAGCTGTACTTGAAGCATATCTCTGGGCCCACATTTGTAAATATGCAAGCTGGCATACAGAAGATGACATTGCAACCAGTTACTGCCCCTGAGCTATTATTTTTTAAACAAGTTTTTGGTGCTTGATTTATGATATCAGGTGACATTGTGCATTGGTTGGAAATTCAGTTGACTGACAGTTTTAATTGAAACTGATCATGGTTTATTTTCGTCATGCAGCACCGCACACTTTAAAAAGTTTCTTATGTTTAAGAGTTCACACAGGATTACGTTTTCAAATAACTGACAGAATTTGGATTAAGACTGGAAAGTTACACCTTTCTCTGCAGAAACTGATGGGATTTCTTTGCAATTTTATTTATGTTTACATTGTTTTAAGATATTTCCCCAGATCTTTCTCTCTTCACTTTCGAATCAAAGTATCTTCCACACTGACACCACTTTTTTTCCCCCCCCATGGTCAAACCAGTTGGCTAGGTTATCCTGGACCCCAAGTGACATCGCCTTTCAAAGCAGCCTATCATATAGTCAAAGGACTTGCTAAAGTCAATGTAGGCAATGTTTACCATTCTGCCCTCAATCTTCCTGTCATCTCTTCAAAAAACTAAAATTTGAGAGTTTCCCCATACATAAAGCCATGCTGACTATCCTTAATCAGTCTTTGCCTTTCCAAATACAAGTAGATCTTATCTCACAGAATACCCTTCTATAATTTACATGATCCCATGCACCAATACCTCACATGCCTCTTTTTTGTTGAAAAAGCCACATCACAGTGGTTCCTTCTCATGAAATTTCCCTAACTTACACTTATGAGTCTCCCACTTACCAGACATCACAATAACTGCAAAGAGCCTTCCCCAATCAACTTCTGAAAAATCTAGAAAGTGTCACACAGGCAGGTCCACCTCTCAGCACAACCCGAAGTCTTGCACATCACTTAAACTAACGGGCTAAACATTGCACTAATTATAACTGATGCCCCGTTACCTTATTCTATAAATGTTAAATATCAATATTTTCTATCTAGTACCGATTCATTGTTCTTATTAATGTCTATATATTACATTCCCCTCTTCTTCGGTCACTTGCCCAACCAATACGAGTACATTGAAGCATTTGAAGGGATAAGACAGATTGCCGCTTCACCATAGCAAGCTGCAGATTTGGTCGCGTCCGTAACATTTCGGTCATTTAAAAGAAACATAAAACGCATAACAGATTTGAGGAAGAAATGGGTTGAAAATCAAACCAGTCGCAAAATAAAAACAGTGTGGTAGCCGTTTTTCTTAAACAGAGGGGATGCATAAATCAGGGGACACGTTCTACGAACGAAAGCCAAACTCCGACTGAAGCGCCATCCACACCATTGTCACCAATTCAGTAAAGGAAAGGAATAAACTCCAAACAGGTAAATTAACTGGGATTAACGGACATTATAAAATACAATCCCTGACTGTTTCGGCTACAAGACCACAAGCATCAGGCTTCCCGCCCCCTTCACCCCTCACCAACCACGCACCCCCTCTCCCCTACCCCGCACCCCCTTCTCCACACGCCCCCCTTGCAGCCCTGACGCGTTCTCTCCAGCTATCACCGTCTCCTCGCCAACCCCTTCTTTCCCCCACCCGATCAAACCCCAAGGCCGCATTAAATGCTAACCGCATCCACATTAACCGGCAACACAACCATCCGTTTCGCCTTCTTCCCCCCTCACCGTTTACAAAGCGCCGACCTCCTCCTCCCCCGGCCACTAGCCGACTGCCCACTGACCCCCCCCCCACCCCCCCTCCCCAGCACTACGCCTCCTACACGAGGCCTGATTGGCTGCGAGAATGTGGCGAATGGCAAGCGGTGATACTTGTCACCCGGGAAACGCGTTCCAGCTCCTCCGATCCCGTGACGGCAAAGTGAAGCCTCTATTGGTCCGTTGGGCGCCGGGTGGCGGCCGGAGGCTGTTGCCATAGAAACGAAGCGAGGCTGCCCCCTTCCCCCAGGCATCGGTTCGGTGGCACCGGTTGTCGTCGGACAAAACGGAGGTGAGACAGTGGCAGGGTCATGGTTTAGGCTAGGCTGTTCTAGTGACAGGAATGCAACTAATGCAACAGCTTGCCTGCTGTTGGGACCCCTGGGGCTGCAGTGAGCGAGGTGGAGGGTGGAGCAGATATTCTTCTGTATTATAACTGCTTCCCTGTGTCCCATCGCCGTGGCCCGAGAGATTCAGGCCGTCCTGTTGCTGCTTTGGGGGCCCACGTTGGCTGCTTCTCGGTAAATAGTCCTGTCGCCTGGCTAGGGTTGACGCCAGTAATATCCCCCTGACTTCCTTGCAGCATCTCTGTCCTTTCTTTCCACAACATTTTGTTGAAGCATTTTTCTGTGCCATCCTTTGCTTTACGTTTTCTTTTGGATAAATCTTTATCAGTCCACTACAATTCCAAAATTCGCAGATGATAGTGAGGAAATATTCATAGTCTTAGAAAGAAGATAGACATTGTGGATGAAATTCAAACCAGACAAATGTTAACTGATATGTTTGACATGAAGAATAAACAGTAATGCTAAATAATTCAAATGGAGGTGCAAGAAGAGGGAGACTTTGGTGTGCATTATCCTTGAGGGTGGGAGCGCAGGTCAACAAAGCAGGACATGGTAAAACCATGGATAAAACTGAAGTATTGCATCCAAATACTACATCACTCCAGGAAGGACACAAAGTTGGAGAGAGTCCAGAAATAAGGGTTGACAGTTGGGGTGGAGAGACTGGAGAAGATGGCATTGTTTTCTTCAGAGCGGAGAATGTTTATGCCATTTGATGGCAGTATCTAAAATCATTAATATTTTAGATTAAGTGATTAGTAAAATAATGAGAGCCAATATGAGAATTTTGTTACACAATGATAAATTGGCTTTTGGAAGACACTGGTAGATGGGCTGATAGATACAGATTTGATTGGACTTTTCAAAGGGAGTAGAATAAATATGAAAATATGCAAAGATACAGGAAAAGTACAGAGGGGAGTGATTAACTAGATTGCTTGTTAAAAGCTTTTAAAGATATAAAGAGCAAAACACAATTATTTTAATGTTTAAGAAGGAACTGCAGATGCTGGAAAATCGAACGTAGACAAAAATGCTGGAGAAACTCAGCGGGTGAGGCAGCATCTATGGAGCGAAGGAAATAGGCAATGTTTCGGGCCAAAACCCTTCTTCAGACTGATGTGAGGGTGGGATGCAGGAAGAATAAAGGAAGAGGAGGAGCCAGAGGGCTAGAGCGAGAGCTGAGAAGGGGAGGAGACAGTAAGGACGACCTGAAATTAGAGAAGTCAATGTTCAAGCCGCTGGGGTACAAACTGCCCAAGCGAAATGCTGCTCCTCCAATTTCTGGTGGTCCTCACCCTGACCATGGAGGAGGCCCAGGACAGAAAGGTCGGATACGGAATGGGAGGGGGAGTTGAAGTGCTGAGCCACCAGGAGATCAGGTTGGTTATTGCGGACCGAGCAGAGGTGTTCGGCGAAGCGATCGTCAAGCCTACGCTTGGTCTCACCGATGTAGATCAGCTGACATCTAGAGGTTGGAGGAGATGCAGGTGAACCACTGTCACACCTGGAAAGACTTCTTGGGTCCTTGAATGGAGTCAAGGGGAGAGGTAAAGCGACAAGTGTAGCATTTCTTGCGGTTGCAAGGGAAAGTGCCTGGAGAGGGGGTGGTTCGGGTGGGAAGGGCCGAATTAACCAGGGAGTTACGAAGGGAGCGGTCTCTGTGGAAAGTGGACAGGGGAGGAGATGGGAAGATGCGGCAAGTGGTGGGGTCAAGTTGGAGGTGGCGAAAATGATGGAGGATTATTTGTTGTACGTGACGACTGGTAGGGTGGATGGTGAGGACTAGGGGGACTCTTCGCTTGTTACAAGTGGGGGGATGGGGAGAGAGAGAGAAGTGTCATGAGGTATCGAAGAAACCTTGGTGAGAGCCTCATCTACGGTAGAAGAGGGGGAGAATGAGGACATCTCCGATGCCCTGCTGTGGAACACCTCATCCTGAGAGCAGATGTGGCGTAGATGGAGGAATTGGGAGAAGGGGATGGAGTTCTTACAGGAAGCAGGGTGTGAAGAAGTGTAGTCCAGATAGGCATGGGAGTCAGTGGGTTTATAGTGGATATTGGTCAGAAGTCTATCACCTGCGATGGAGATAGTGAGGTCCAGAAATGGTAGAGAAATGTCGGAAATGGTCCAGGTGTATTTGAGTGCCGGATGGAAGTTAGTGGTGAAATGGATGAAATCAGTGAGTTGTGTGTGGGTGCAGGAGGTAGCACCGATGCAATCGTCGATGCAGCAGAGGTAGAGTTTGGGGATGTGGCCCTAGTACGTCTCGAACAATGATTGTTCGACGTACCCTTCAAAGAGGCAGCCATAGCTAGGGCCCATGCACGTGCCCATAGCTACGCCTTGTATTTGGAGGAAATGGGAGGAGTCAAATGAAAAGTTATTAAGAATAAGGACCAGCTCCGCTAGGCGGAGGAGAGTATCAGTAGACGGGGATTGGTTAGTTCTCCGGTCGAGGAAGAAACGGGGGGCTTTAAGACTCTCCTGGTGGGGGATGGAGGTGCAGAGTGACCAGACGTCCATGGTGAAGATAAGGGGATGGGGGCCTACAGAATGGAATTCCTGGAAGTGAGGTGTCTTGAACATATGTAGGGTGGAATTTAATCAGGAGGGATAGGATGGAGTCGAGGTATGTGGAAATAAGTATCGTAGGGCACGAACAGGCAGAAACAATGGGTCTGCCAGGACAGTCAGGTTTGTGGATTTTGGGGAGGGATAGGTAAAATCGGGCCGTGCAGGCCTGGGGAACGATGAGGTTGGAGGCTTGGGGGGGCCAGGAGCCGGAGTTGATGAAGTCAGTGATGGTGCTAGAGATAGTGGCCTGGTGCTCGTCTGTGGGATCATGGTCCAAGGATAAGTAGAAGGAGGTGTCTGAGAGTTGGCGCGTGTACTCAGCCTTGTAGAGATCAACGCGCCAGACTACCACAGCACCTCCCTTGTCGGCGGGTTTGATCACCCAGTCTGGGTTGTAGAGTGAGTGGAGGGCTGGACGTTCAGGGGGGGAGAGGTTAGAGTGAGACAGGGGAGTGGAAAAGTTGAGGCGGTTGATGTCCCGCCGGCAGTTTAAAATAAAAAGGTCTAAAGCCCGAAGATGGCCTTGAGGGGGGGTCCAAGAGGAGGGGGTTCGTTGGGGATGGAAGAAGGGGTCATCAATGGGGGGCGAGGACTCCTTCCCCTGGAAGAATGCTTGTAGGCGGAGGCGACGGAAGAAGAGCTCCATATCGAGCGGGCGCGGAACTCATTGAGGTGGGGACGGAGGGGGACAAAGGTACGGCCTCTGCTGAGGACAGACTGTTCGGTATCAGAGAGGGGGAGGTCAGGAGGGATGATGAACACATGGCAAGGATGGGGGTTGGGGCTGGAGGAAGGCAGGTGAGTGGACTGAGGCCGAGGCAATGTCTGGTGGGGGGGTGGCCAGGGAGGAGGGGGGTATGAGGACTGTAGTGTGGGTGGGGAAGAGCTGGTTTGAGGGGGAAGGGGAAGACCCAGTAGAACAACCACTGAGGTTACCTGTGTTAGGGAGACTAGCACTAGGACCCAGCGCAGTCAAACCCAGGGGAGTGGGAGTCTGCAGTGTGGAAACTCCAGGCTGGGTGCTGAGTCCAGGATACAGGTAAGGCGACGGCTGCGCTGTGCTGGAGAGCAGTGGAGTGGCGAGGGTCGCTGGAGTCAATGGTGGAAGCCCGCGTGGGTGAGTGAGGCCCAAAGTTTCGGGAGAGTCAAAGCGAGGTCCTGCTGGTGCCGGCGCATCGCAGCCAAAGTAGATCGCAGAGCACGGAAGGAGAATTGCTGTGTATAGCGGCAGGTAGCCAGTCGGTAACGATAGTCCGGGTTGGGTCCGAACTGGGAGGTACGGAACTGGAGCTGGAAGCCATGAGGTACAAGATGGATGAGGTACAATTATTTTAATGTCTTGACTAGCATGTTTCCAGATAATGCATCTGGACAGAATCTTTATAGTTAGGGAACTCAGCGAGTTTATCAGTAACACTCTCACTTCTGAGTCAACAAATAAATCTAGTAACTCTAGCACATGCAAACAATGTCTGAGCTGCCATATTTCACACATTAAAGCATGATTTGCATTGGCACCAGAAAATGTCCTTTCAATGAATCCCTAGGCTCTGGCATCATGGATGATTGAAATAGCAGCGCATTGTTTTGAGCTGGGAATCAGTAGAAAATAATAAATTGAAAAATCTTGAAACAACACTAAATTGCTCAGAAAACCAAGAAGTAAATTCCACGTACAAAACAAAATACAATAAAAAGAAACCCAAAAATCTAAAGTATGCCTCAGCACATAGCACTTCCAATGTAGGTCTTATTCAGTACCATGTTCTATTTTGGATCACCATTGGTATAAGTAGAATTTTAAGCAAGATGTCAAATTACTAATTAATGTGGATTTGAACTAGAATATATAAGATTTCACTGCCAATATTTTAAGTGCTATCAAAGCAAACAAGCTATTTTCCAATTTCATGCTGCTGCCAAACACAATAAGATATGCTTGAAAAGGCAGGCTGAGGCTTCCTGATTGGCATCAAGACTATCCATGAAATGAAGAAAGAACTGCAGATGCTGGAACAATCGAAGGTAGACAAAACATGCTGGAGAAACTCAGCGGGTGAGGCAGCATCTATGGAGAGAAGGAATAGGCGACGTTTCGGGTTGAAACCCTTCTTCAGACTGATGTCGGGGGGGGGGGGAGAAAAGAAGTAGGTTGAAACAGTAGGATGAGTGAGAGAACTGGGAAGGGGAGGGGAAGGAGGGAGAAAGCAAGGGCTATCTAAAATTAGAGAAGTCAATGTTCACACCGCTGGGGTGTAAACTACCAAAGCAAATTATGAGGTGCTGTTCCTCCAATTTGCGCTGGGCCTCACTCTGGCAATGGAGGAGGCTCAGGACAGAAAGGTCAGATTAGGAATGGGAGGGGGAGTTGAAGTGCTGAGCAACTGGGTGATCAGGTTGGTTAACACGGAGTGAGCGGAGGTGTTCAGCCAAGCGATCGCTGAGTCTGCGCATGGTCTTGCCAATGTAGAGAAGGTGACACTTAGAACAGCGGATGCAGTAGATGAGGTTGGCGGAGGTGCAGGTGAACCTCTGCCTCACCTGGAAAGACTGATAGGGTCCTTGGATGGAATCGAGGGGGGAGGTCTCCCAAGAGTCCTTACTGGAAGCAGGGTGGGAAGAAGTGTAGTCAAGATAGCAATGGGTAAGTGGGTTTGTAGTAGATGTCGGTCATTAGCCTGTTGCCTGCGATGGAGATGGTGAGATCTAGAAATGGTAGGGAGATGTCGGAAATGGTCCAGGTGAATTTCTGTCATGTCTATCCATGATATTTGTCAGGTGTGATCATACCCTTCTGAAGTAATCTTTCATTTTGGTATAGAAATTGGGTAAATAGACATGTATTAAGTCCATAATTTCTATTTTTAGTGGAGAAAAAGCCCATTTGACCCATCTGGTCAATACCAGTATTTATGCTCCATGAAAATCACTTTCCCTCTCTCCAGATTTAACCTTTTTAGCATTATTGCCAGTTCTTGTCTCACTCATATTTATCCAGTTTTCACTTTAATCGATCTATGATATTCATCTCAGCTATATTTCATAATAGTAAGTCCCCCCTTCTGTAAACAGCCGTTTTTACCCTTGTTGATGGGACATTTTGGAGACACAAGGAGCTGCAGATTCTGGAATCTTGCATGGAACACAAAGTGCTAGAATAACACAGCAGGTGAGGTAGCATACTGGCAGTCATGGATAGGCCACGTTTCGGGTGAAACTGTTCTTCTGATTGAAATCTGAAAATACACAATTTTCTTTGGTTATGATTCCATAATTGCTGGCTGCCTCATAATTTATGTAATGATATTCTGTCTTTCAGATTCAATTTGAATGTAGTGAGTTAACGCATGAAAGAAAAGCTTTAAAGTTTAAATAATTCAAAATGACATTTGCACCATTGAAGATCATGAACGGGCCTAAAATGCAGACGAAGATGAGCACATGGACACCCCTGAACCATCAGCCGACCAATGAGAAGGCAAGTGGGTGGGATTTTAAATTACCAGAAGGATATGCTATTAAATAATTCATGGTATACAGCCTTTTTTTGAGGTAGAATTTGCATCCCTTCGTTCAGCATGTGTATTGTAAAGTGGATTATCATGACTGCCAGTGATATATGGTATATATTTACTCTCGTTTTAATCAGCAACTTTTAATTTCTCACGAAGTCATTACTGTGTCTGTGAGAAAAGTTCAAAATTAAGGATGGTTACACTATGACTGTTACATTGCTGGAGGAGTGGAATGGAACTAACTTAATCTTGCTGATAGGAATGTCAGACTGATAGGAATGCTATGAAAACTCTTGAGTTATTTCCAGTTGGAGCTATGCTAAGTGACTATATTCCTAAAGATGTGATTTTATCAAATATGTTAATTAAATCGGATTCCTTGTTATTTTCACATAATGTTTCAATGTGAAAAGTCTATGTATAGCTATTCTGGACACTTTATTATGCAAGATGTTTACAGCTGTGTTTGGTAGTTAAAGGTAAAGGCTCTGGATTCCTTCAGCATGACCATTTATAAAGTACTTGAAAATAGACAGAATCTTGAAATATTTCAAAGACACTGCTTTAGACATATCTGATATTAAGAAACAGAGATTCTTTAATGTATTCTTTATTTTGCTTCTCTCATAGGTCTTTGGAGAAAGAGGAGAACTACTAGGGAAATGGGTAAGAAGACCATGCTGTCGTATATATATACAACTAACCAGGGCCCTGTTTCCCTTTCTCCTTTTAAACTCAATCACCAGGGCCCTGTTTCCAGCATTCCCTATAAATGCATCAGAGGCCCATTCCCACCCGTCTCATAAACTCACCTGTGCCCTGTTTCTCATGGTGTCTTTGAACTCATCAGGGCTCTGTTTCCAGCATTCCTTACAAACCCATTCTCAAGCTCCTTTTAATTCACCAAGGCTCAATTTCCTACACTTCTTAAAATTCAGCAGTCTTTTTCCCAGCACTCCGTATAAACTCACCTGACGTCTTAAGTAACAGTCACCTAATCTGTAAAATGCACCCATGTGACACCATTAAATACTGATAATGCTAAATTATTGCAGGTTTACTGTAAATGCCTGCAGAACAATCCATTATTATTCCTGCCCTTTTTAACACCTCATTGGAAAGTAACTTCCTGGGCAATTGCCTCTTCTGAATCTCTCCGAGGAGAAAGACAAAGAATTTAGGCAGGAGCAACAATTTATGTCACAAGTAAAATGTGAGCTTCTTGTTTGCAGGGGCTACAATAAGATTTAGGGGTTGGCTGGAGAGAAGGGGAGATTGCAAAAAATATGGCACAGTAGCTACATTGGATAACAAATGTGAATCAGAATAGGGGAGCACTTCAGGATTATCATAGGTTTAGGAGTATGCACTTGATGGCTTTGAAGAGAAACCAAATGACTCAACCTCTCAACTTCCACCAGAACAATGTTTTCTTCTCAGAGAACATTGAGGAAGTGCAACAATGATTTCAACATGGAGCAGCAGAGTATGGAATAAGGAACTGTATTCAGAAATCTTTATCGTTACCTTAGAGTTGAGGTGTTAGTATGAGAAGGTGGAGTTGTAAAGGGTATTTTCTAAGGAAGATGGTTGATAATGATCAGCCTTTCTCCAAAGACTATCCATTGTCAATCTTGCTTTTTCCTATCTGCCAACATTAAATATTGTATGCTAAGGCACTCCCCTTAATAAATCCCCACTCTAGCTTTGTGTTATAATATGAGATTGCTTAACTCGATACTGATCAAGAATTGAGCATTGTTTTTGATTTTCTCAGTGTTAGTTGCACGAGGAGCTGAATTTGAAACATTTTTAAGGCTTCACTCAAGCTATTGATGATGTCATTAGAGCGTCAATCTATTATGGCTACTGTAATTGTTCAGACTTGGTGGCAGATTTTCTAAGTGCATGGTACAGCAATGGAAAAATAACACATTCGTCAGAATGTCCTAACTCATTGTGTTTGTGTGATATGGAACTGGGGTTCACCTCTTCCTTTTCTACTAGTCTGTAGTTCTGAGAGG
The DNA here is from genome assembly GCA_963514005.1 of Raja brachyura. The sequence continues at coordinate 95,475,056 of OY740785.1, read as the reverse complement.
CATATTCCTTTTTATATTTCTCCCAAGTGAGCCCAATATGGGTGAAATTAGTGTTCGATGATCTCTCAATACCTGTACTTCATCCTAGGACTGAAACCAAATGACTCAACCTCCATGCAGAGTTCAGCTAACTTGGTTTAGACCAAAGACAAAGTGAACTTTCTTAATCACCTCGATTCAGAACTGCAGCACATCATTCCTGTTAAATTATTGAGACATGTAATTTACTCTTATTAATCTTCACGTGAATGTGCTTATTAGTTGTCATTTGAGTGAAGTATGCCACATGTGGTGTATTTCAGGCTACTGTCCACGAAATGTAGTTGATACATTACATGGAGAAAAAAGAAAGCAGAAGGTTCAAAATTTGTTTTAATGAAAAACCAATTCCTTTTTTGAGTGAGTTTCAAAATTATGAATACATTTTTTAATTCATTTTAATCTTCAGCAAGTTACAATCTAAACACCCATTGCTTTGCTCATTAGAGGTGGAGGATGATAGCCATGTGCAGAGAGAGGGAAATGCGATAAAAATGGGAGGCCGAAGAAGAAAATTAGAGGAGAAAGGAGAATTAGATGAGGGGTGAGGAACTGAGGTGTTGTGGCAGAGCTGCATGGGGAAATTAGAAATACAGAAAAGGAAGTGCTGGATTTGAGGGGAAGATTAAAGTATGGAGGGGAGAAAGGGAGAAAAGAGTAAGGTAGTAGATAGGGGGATAGAACAAAAAAGAAACCAAGATTAGAAGGAGCTGGAGAAGAAAGAATTAAAAAGAGGAGAGAACAAAAAAAAATAGTTTAGAGCACAGGAGAAAGAGAAAAAAAGGAAAGTGGAGAGTGGTAGCATATTGTTTTTAATGTATATAGGTCCTCCCTAGGTTATGAATGCCAGATGTATGCTCAGCCCATATTTACAAAAGAGCATATGGAAGACTGGCGGATGGATTTGCCAGCTGCCGTAGGGGTGCAGGCATCTTCTGTCATGTGGGAACCTGTTTTGCAGCAATATCATTGCAACTTGCTGAAATAACTGAATGGTTGAATTAAACGCCCTGATTTAACTACATGTTGCCACTGGTTGGCCTATTTATCATTTAAATATATTGCAGGGCAACCATATTTCCTACTTGAGAACTGATTGGGTTGCCTGTTGTATCTTGAGGTGACTGTTGTAACTTGGTGGGGACCTTTATTGGTCACAGCAGTTTGCATGGCATCTAATATTACTGCATTGATAAGTGTTTTTACATTCCTTCACATCCTTACACAGTTTGATAAGTGGACTGATACACAGCGTCGCAAGATTCTTCTTGATCTGTTTAAAAGATGCTCCGTCTCTCAGCTGAAGTTTTGTGAGCAACATTTGCGCAGTAGAGTTCCAATGGAAGCTTTGGACTTTACATGTTCCCTTCCCAGAGTGCTGGCTTTATACATCTTCTCCTTCTTGGATCCAAGAAGCCTTTGTCGGTGTGCACAGGTAACCCTTTACAGAAAGGTTTATTTTTTATCTATACATTTTCAAGATCTGGATGTTGTTGCCAAGGTCAGCATTTATAGCCCTTCTATAATTACCCCTGCGAAGGTGGTGTTGAATTGTGTTCTTGAAAATAGTACTGGTCAGAAGATGGGTCCTGAATCACTTGTCAGCCAAAAGGGTAAGGCTGGCTTGCTTCCACCTCAGAAGAACATTTGTGAACCAGTTGGATTTTTACGATAACCTAGAAGTTTTTATGGTCATTGTGAAGACAAGTTGTTGTATTGATCCCAATTTCCAGTTTATTAACTAAACTTAAATTACATGGTGGGATTTAAATTCTGGTACCTGGACAGGTAGCATGAATCTCTGGAGTACTACCCTGGTAATTTAACCTCTGCTTATTTATTATTTTCACAAATATAACAAAGGTCTGGTGTTTTTTCCTTTTAACAATAAAGCTATTTAAACTGACCATTTGTGAAATTAGCAGGCACATGGTGAGAATGAGAATATACTCTAGTCTGAAGGGATTTTACACTTATACAGGATAGTCCTTGATTAAAGTGTGCAAACCCCAAATGGTGGGGATTTCTGTAGTATCGGGCTTGCTCCACATCTTCAAAGCCTAACATTTGATAATAATTTAAATATACTTTGAAATTATCAGTTATTCCTGAAATCTGTACAACTCAAGCTGACTGAAAAATTGACTGGACAATGAAGGAAAAAAAATGACGAATCCTTCAAAGAGATCCTACTTATACAGAATGGATAGATGTCATGGGGCTGCAGGCATCTTCTGACTCCTTCCTATGAAGAATACCTGCTGAAGAGTAATTTAAATTTAGAAAGTTCAGACAATTTTTGATTGCAAAATTAGTGATTAGTGTGCCAAATTAGAGCACATGGTATTGGGGTTAGGGTATTGACATGGATAGAGAACTGTTTGGCAGACAGGAAGCATAAAGTAGGAATTAACAAGCCCTTTCCAGAATGGCAGGCAGTGCTCAGTGCTAGCACACCAGTTATTTACAATATAAACGATTTAGACAAAGGAATTAAATGTAACATCTCCGAGTTTGCGGATGAAACAGAGCTGGGTGGCAGTGTGAGCTGCGAGGAGGATGCTATGAGGCTGCAGGATGACTTGGATAAGTTGGATGATTGGGCAGATGCCTGGCACATGCAGTATAATTTGGATAAATGTGAGGTTATCCACTTTGGTGGCAAGAATAAAAAGGTAGATTATTTTCTGAATTATGTCAGATTAGGAAAAGGGGAGATGCAATGAGACCTGGGTGTCCTTGTACATCAGTCACTGAAAGTAAGCATGCAGGTACAGCAGGCAGGGTCCTACTGCAGTTGTACAGGGCCCGGGTGTGACTGCACCTGAAGTATTGTGTGCACCTTTGGTCTCCTAGTTTGAGGAAGGACATTCTTGCTATTGAGGGAGTGCAGCGTAGGTTCACCAGGTTAATTCCCAGGATGGCGGGGCTGACATATGATAAAAGAATGGATTGACTGGGCTTACAGTGCCCTCCATAATGTTTGGGACATAGAACCATAATTTATTTATTTGCCTCTTTACTCCACAATTTGAGATTTGTAATAGAAAAAAATCACATGTGGTTAAAGTGCACATTGTCAGATTTTAATAAAGGCCATTTTTATACATTTTGGTTTCACCGTGTAGAAATTACAGCTGCGTTTAAACATAGTCCCCCCATTTCAGGGGCACCATAATGTTTGGGACACATGGCTTCACGGGTGTTTGTAATTGCTCAGGTGTGTTTAATTGCCTTCTTAATGCAGGTATAAGAGAGCTCTCAGCACCTAGTCTTTCCTCCAGTCTTTTCATCACCTTTGGAAACTTTTATTGCTGTTTATCAACATGAGGACCAAAGTTGCGCCAATGAAAGTCAAAGAAGCCATTATGAGACTGAGAAACAAGAATAAAGGTGTGGTGTGGATTTATCAATGACCACTGTCCTCAGAAGACTTCATGAACAGAAATACAGAGGCTACACTGCAAGATGAAAACCACTGGTTAGGTGTAAAAATAGAATGCCCTGGTTACAGTTTGCCAAAAAGTACTTAAAAGAGTAACCACAGTTCTGGAAAAAGGTCTTGTGGACAGATGAGACGAAGATTAACTTATATCAGATCGATGGCAAGAGCAAAGTATGGAGGAGAGAAAGAACTGCCCAAGATCCAAAGCATACCACCTCATCTGTGATACATGGTGGTGGGGGTGTTATATCCTGGGCATGTATGGCTGCTGAAGGTACTGGCTCACTTATCTTCATTGTTGATACAACTGCTGATGGTAGTAGCATAATGAATTCTGAAGTGTATCAAGTTCAAACAAATGCCTCAAAACACATTGGCTGGCGGTTCATTCTACAGCAAGACAATTGTAGTGTATTTGGGTGCTTGGAACTGACTTAAAAGAACACTCAGATACAGGAGTAAACTACCAAGCTTCTTTATTCTAGGACGCCACCCAGCGCATGCGTCCTCTCGCACAAGACATAACATATGCTAATTATGTCACATACATCACACTGCTCCCCCTTTAACTTGGAGGCAGGTTACACAATTTACATTATATATTACACTGCTCCCCCTTTAACTTGGAGGCGGATAACACCATTTCGATTACATTAAATATAATTGATTAACACACTGTTGCAAAATTATATATTACAGTCATCTTATATTACATCCTCATAACTGTAATAATCGTATCTAAACTTAGCACATTTTTCATTCCACTCATCTTCCTTAAACCACATACGCTTATCCTTGCTTTATGTGTTATCCTTTTCCGTTCCCTTCTGTGTAAACTGCGCACTCTTTCTAATCACTCTAATTCTACCTGTATTTCTGCCTCTTCCCTTTTTAAATATCCTAATCTAATTTGCAGATTTCTTCCTGTTCCTGATATTCTGCTAAAGTTAACATTGCCTTCTCTGCTCCATTTGCTTTGTTTTCCTCTGTTTCTGTTCCTTATTTGTAGGTGGGATCTGACACATGACTGCAGGTTTTCGTTTTCTAGCAGCTTCCTCTGTCGCTCAATTTCCTGGCACTGCGTGTTTATCTGCTCTTGCTGTACAATAACATTCTGCAATGCATAACCATTTGTCCATTGCTCTGTGAAGGAAGCTCCATGCTGGACTATAGTGAAGTGTCCTAATCGCAATCGGTCCTGCATACTTTTGTCTTGAAAGACAAGCCTGTCTTCTTTAGACTTTTCTATTAACAGCTTTTTGCTCATCGTCACACATGTATTTAACTGTTCTTTGTATTATTTAAGCCTTTTCTGTTGTTCATCTATTTGTCTTCTTAAATCACCTTTCTGGTTATTCATCAAGAAGTAGGATCTATATTGTCTTTGCAATACAACAGTGGCTTTGATTTGCGCTCTGTATAGTTTTCTTACTACATAAGCACAGTAGTGAGACTGCACTACAACTGTTGTATATTTCAGTTTGAGGAAGTCTTTCCTATATCGTTTAAGCCTTTTGTATCATTTCAGCCTTTTCTGTTGTGCATCTATTTGTCTCCTTAGGTCTTTCCTATACCAACTCATACGAAGTACTGACTGAACTTTTACAATAGCCCTCTTTTGCTTAATCCACTGCCTAACCACCATACCCTTGTAGGCAGCCTGAATGGTAATGGTTGCATACCTCATTGACTGATATTGCACAAACTGGGAATTCCCTATTTTGCATGCTTTGTACCATCTTTGGATTGAAATGACTGCGTGTCGCATAGCTCTGTAGCGTACCCTTGATCGGTAACCACGGTATCCAGCTTGCAGAGTGACTGCAGCCGCCTTTTGCATCAAATAAAATGCACATCATTAAGACTGACTTAATATGGCGTGCTGCCTTGATTTTCTCAACAAATTCTCTGGCTTTAATCCCATGGTAGAAGACCTGAATACAAACCACTGTTTTTCTCAAACTATTATAATGTCTCACTTGGACATCTCTTATCTGGCAAGCTCTGTATCGTTGCTGCACCGCACTGGCAGACCAGCGTAGTTTCTTGAAATACTGACGCTGTTTCTGCATCTGATAATAAGTCTGTATGACCTTGGCAGATTTGTGCATGCCCCGCAATTGTTTTCGATCAACCATTCCTCTGTAGGCAGCCTGAATCAGCACAACACTGCTGTGTACCTTCATGTAAGTCTTGCGATCACTTACCATTTGAAGGTGTGCCCTATAATGGGTTTGCACTATTATAGCTGCCAATCTCATTGCCCTGCATGGACTGTATACTCTGCCTTCTAAATGCTGTTTGTATTACTGTTGCTGCCTTCTGTTTGTTTCGGATCTCTCTCCGTAAGTTCATATCCCTGAATGTAGCTTGAATAGTTAGGGTTGCCCTCTGGATGGCAATGTCCCTTTGCACTTGACCTTTGTCCTTTTACACTTGACCTTGGTCCCTTTGCACTTGACTTTTGTCCTTTTGTACTTGACCTTGGACCCTTTGCAATTGACCTTTGTCCTTTTGCACTTGACCTTTGTCCTTTTGCACTTGACCTTTGTTCTTTTGCACTTGACCTTTATCCTTTGAGGGACTCTCTGCTAAAGTTCAGGCTCCTTGCCTCTGGATGCCCTTGGAGGCTTTGTTGAGAAATTAGCCATTAATGCTTCCTTACACTCCTCGTACATTTTGTCTGTGGGATTTGCTGGCAGCAGTATCATACGTAAGGTCTGATAACCCTCTCTTCCTAAGCCTAATATGAACCATGCTCTCTTATTTTCCTCTGCAGCGATATCATTGGAAATGAAACAAGCCTACAAGACTTCGGTCCATTTCTCAAAATTACACCCAAAATCTAACTGGGGCACGTTTCCTACAATTTGAAAAGCCATGTTACCTGTTGCTATTCAGGTGCACTATATTCTGTTCTCTCACTGTGTTTTCTGCACTGGACATAATCCTTTTACACACTAAGAAGTGATTCAGTCCACTGCCCATTACCAATTCTTATAATAATAGATTTATACTATTAACCAACATTTAATGTCAATAGCCATTAAGAACATTTTAAACCATATTCCTTCTATGCACACAGATTTACTATTAATAACAGTGACCAATGCATTACATTCAAACAGTCCTGCTTTTACTGTGCCCATGCATTACATTCCCAGAGGGCTTTTATTATGAAGGATTTCACAGCTCCAGCTTGTGGGCCTGTGGACTCTGGTGCATCCTCGACCTCTTGAGCTGCCCCAATGGTATCTTTGCTGATGGCCTCACCGGACCTCCACTTTTGCTGCTTTTGCTGGCTCCCCCAGGCTTCACCGCTACTTTTGCAGCCGCTGGCTCGCTGCCAAGTCGACTCCCGCTACTCTGCTGACTTGCCTGCTGTCTCCCTTGGACGCCCTGCGGAAGGTAAGTCGCTGTTGCTGGTCCCACTGCTCAGCTCATCACTGGCTCACCGGCACGCCTGGCTGCTCGGCTCGTCGGGACTGTGCCCTGCCGTCTGGGGCTGGGTAAGCGCTGTGTCCTGCTTCTCTTGCGCGGCCGGCTTTCTCACTCAGTTCAAGTGCTGTGTGCTTGAGTGCTGTGTCCTGCTTCTCTCGCATGGACCCACTCTTCGTTCGGGGCCGAATTTCCTCTCACGTCTGGGCTTTCCCCACTCTCTGCCGTCTCTTGCGATCGTGCGTTGTGTCCCGCAACTCTCGCGGGACCTGGTCCGCCTCTCTCTCGCGGTCGGCTTTCCCACTGGGTCGGTCCGCTTCTCTTGCATAGCCGGACCCTCTTTTCTGCTCACGGTCGGGCTGACTCTGCTCCCGACCGGGCTTTCTCTGCTCGCGGTCGTCTCCTGCGACCAGGCCTCCCCTCATGACCGGGCTGACTCTGCTCCCGGTTGGGTTGACTCAGTTTTTGTCGGTGGCTTCTCTGGACCTACCCGGTACTAGGCCCTCACTCGACATCAGTGGCAGCTCCTGGGCCGGGCTGTGGGCTACAGAGCCCTGGAAAACGTCCGAAGTCGGTGGCGGTCACCGGACCTGTCCGTGGCCTACACGGTACATGGCCCTGGAACTCACCCGAAGTCGGTGGCGGCTGCTGGGCCTGTTCTACCCCTTTGCCGTGGCTGCACGGCCCTGGAAAGCGTTCCAGGTAAGTTGACACTGTCACTGCCCTGCTGGTTAGGCTTCCAGCTTTCGGCTGCGTTCTTCGGTGACACTTACTTACTGCCCCATTTGTTTTCCTTGCTTCCTGTTCCGACCTTTCTTTTCTTTGGCACCAATTCAAAACCATTTGGCGCCAAATCCCTTTGCTTAGTGCCGTTCCACTGTGTTTCCAAGTTCTTTTTAACTTTTTTTTCTCTTGACAGCCCTTCGTCTTTGTTCTTTCCTGTTCTTTTATCCTCGTAGCCTCGTTATCCTTGGTGTGTGTTTTGGTGTAACAATTCACCTAAAACTTAGCTGTACAAACATTATTCAGCTTGAGGAATTCGACAAAAAAAAAACTCAGTCTAAAATGTGTAACAATCCGAAGGACAACATCTTGCCACGTAGACACAACATAGAGATAGCCTGACAAACACGCCGACTTGTACAGCTGATGTTTTAAACTCCAGTTCCGTGCTTAGAGGGATCTACAGGCCTCTCATGTACAGCTCGCAACAACTGCGACACAACTCCGTATCTACTGTTTAAACTGTTAAACAATCCTGCGTGTTGCAAAACAGTCCTGCGGGTGAGCTCACAAACTCCATCCGATCCTCGTCGCCAATTGTAGTGTATTTGGGTGCTTGGAACTGACTTAAAAGAACACTCAGCTACAGGAATAAACTACCAAGCTTCTTTATTCTAGGACGCCACCTTGAGTCTTCACCAGCGCATGCGTCCCCTTGCACAAGACATAACATACGCTAATTATATCACATACATCACAACAATGATCCCAAACGTACTGCTAAAGCAACAAAGGAGTTTTTCAAAGCTAAAAAATTGTCATTTCTTCAGTGGCCAATCACCCGATCGGAACCCAATTGAGCATATCTTTTATATGCTGAAGAGAAAACTGAAGGGGGTTAGCCTCCAAAACAAGCATAAGCTAAAGATGGCTGCAATACAGGCCTGGCAAAACATCACTAGAGAAGACACCCACCAAATGGTGATGTCCATGAATCGGATACTTCAAGCAGTCATTGCATGCAAAGGATATGCAACAAAATACTAAACATGACTACTTTCATTTACATGACATTGCTGTGACCCAAACATAATGGTGCCCTGAAATGGGGAGATTATGTATAAACACCGCTATAATTTATCTATGGTGAAACCAAAATGTATAAAAATAGCCATTATTAAAATCTGACAAAGTGCACTTTAACCACATGTGGTTTTTTCAATTACAAATCTCAAATTGTGGAGTACAGAGGCAAATAAATAAATTATGGGTTTTCATCCCAAACATTATGGAGGGCATATATTCATTGGAAATTAGGATGAGAGGGGATCTTATAGAAACATATAAAATTATAAAAGGACTGGACAAGCTAGATGCAGGCAAAATGTTCCCGATGTTGGGGGAGTCCAGAACCAGGGGTCACAGTTTAAGAATAAGGGGTAGGCCATTTAGAATTGAGATGAGGAAAAACATTTTTCACCCAGAGAGTTGTGAATCTGTGCAATTCTCTGCCACAGAAGGCAGTGGAGGCCAATTCACTGGATGTTTTCAAGAAAGAGATGGATATAGCTCTTAGGGCTAACGGAATCAAGGGATATGAGGAGAAAACAGGAATGGGGTACTGATTCTAGATGATCAGCCATGATCATATTGAATGGTGGTGTTGGCTTGAAGGACCGAATGGCATACTCCTGCACCTATTTTCTATGTTTCTATATCCTTGCAAGCAAACCAGGCATGTATTACCTGTAAAAGTTTCACAGCTCAGGATGCCCCAAAGTTCTTTACACCCAAACACAGGTCTTTTAAAGTTTACTCAGCTGAAATTTAGGAAAAGTTGTTCATCAAAATGTGAACCCTCAAGCTTCACCGAACCAATAATACATCTGTTTTTAAGTGATAACTGAAGAATTAATATTTGCCAGGACCCAAGGAAAAGCCCCACTGCCCATCTTTGAATGGTGCACTCAGTCTTTAATTGTCTCCTGTTTAGTGGCTCATTAGAAAGACTACACCTCTGATTGCAAGGCACTCCCTCCTTTTGAATGAAAACCTGGATTTAATCCACAAGTTTCTAAAATGGGATAAATTCACAACCTAACAGAGTTGAGAGTGCTTATGACGGCCAAACCTGACATCTACTCTATTACACTTGTGTTTGGATCAGATCAGGCATGGAATGAAATGTGGATGATCCAATCCCACCAGTTTCCCAGCAGATGTGGGTTAGATGAAAGATTTCACTCTTTTCAGGTATATGGTGCAAATTTAATGTGAAACTGGAGATTTCATGAAGCATGCTGCCTGCAAAGCAGAAAATCACTACAAAAACTAGAAAATTATTATGCATACCTAAGCAGTGAATTTAGCAAAGTTGATCCAGTTGTATTCAGACTTGAGTATTTCCTATGGAATTATTTTGTGGGACAGATAGTTTATGCTGCATGAATACAACGCAAATGCTGTCTACGTGAAATTGTTCATATTTGTTGTTGCTTTATGTCAGATTATCTCAATTGTGTCCCTTCTGCTATCTCATAGGTGAACTGGCATTGGAAAGATCTGACTGAACTGGACCAACTCTGGATGCCCAAATGCCTGAGACTAGGTTGGTACATCAGTTTCTCGCCTACTCCCTATGAACAAAGAATCTGGAAAAGGCACTACATTGAGATGGTGAAGGAGCTGAATGTGACCAAGCCAAAGGTTGGTAACATACCCCTACCTACATCAACGGTTTGCTGCATTCATAAATGGAGTGGTGGCTGTGTGGAATGAGCTTCCAGCAGAAGTGGTGGAGGCAGGATCGATTTTAACATTTAAAAGTAAAGTGGATAGGTATATGGATGGGAAGGGATTGGAGGGGTATGGTCTGAGTGCAGGTAGATGGGACTAGGGGAAAATAAATGTTTGGCACGGACTGGAAGGGCCGAGAGGGCCTGTTTCCATGCTGTAATTGTTAAATGTAATTATATTTGTATTTCTAGTATTGAAATGGATAACGCAATGTTTCTAAACAGCTAGGAAAACATGTAGACATATTTCTAAAGAAAGAATTTACAGGTGTCATATTACTTTATGCAGTATTTATTTGAGTCCAAAACCTGTTATAGGACTATCTATTCTCAACAGCAAAGTATGAGGTGTAAACACAAATAATTTTAAAATGGAGGTTTTGTATATGATGGGAACTCTGATAATTAATGCATAATAGTTATTGTCATACAGTTAAACTGCATGTAAACAGCCCCTTGGCCCTTTTGAGTCTACACTCTTTGAGTTACACAAACTCATTCAATTCTCTCCCCAGATTTACCACTTCCCTACACACTAGAGATAATTTACCATGGACAATTAAATATTGTATAACAGTAAATTGGAATTTTAGCATTCACTTGTTTCCCCAGTAGGTTCCAAAATACTGGAATGTTTAAAATAAAAAAATGTGTTTTTTGGAAAGTTTGTGGAAAGATAGAGAGAAGGAACCCATAAAGTTGTAAAAAAAAAGGAAAAGATAGAACGGGAAAACAAAAACAAAAAAAAGGGGATATACCGACTTCATATCTTTTCACACCACTCACCCATTTCAGAAACGGTTAATTTCCAGAGTTATGTTGCACCATATATTATACTTGTAATAAATCGATGAAAGGAGACCATATCTTTGAGAATTGCTCTGATTCTCCTGCTAGGACGAATCTCATATCTTTGAGATGTAACGTTTCAGACATGCTTGTGATCCACATTTTAAGCGTTGGGGTGGGTGCATTTTTCTAAAATTTGAGTATACGTTTTTTTGCCGTTATCAAGCCTTAGTTATGGACACTACTTTGAAATGAAGTTCGCTCGGAGCAGGCTTCCGTTGTTCCGAAAATAATCAATTCTATGTTTGGGTCCAATTTTATTTTAAATAGTTTTGTGAAGATTTCAAAGATTTCTTTCCAAAATTTATGGATTTTAATGCAGGAGACGAAGGAGTGTGCTATAGTTGTTTCTTGAGATAAACATTTATCACAGCTGGGGGAAACATATCAGAACATTTTATTCAGTTTGGTTTTCGAATAATATAGTCTATGTAAAATTTAAAATTGGATTAGGATATGTCTTACATTAATCGAGCATTTATGTACATATAGCAGATATTTATCCCATCTATCTTTAGACATTTTTATAGTAAGTTCATGTTCCCACTCTCTTCTAATTGCATCTGATGATGGTATTTCCATATTTAGAATGATATTATACAAGTATGATATTAAGTTATTTACTTCAGCCTTTCCGTTCATACCTTCATCTAATATATCTGACATCAGAGTTTGGTATTCTTGTGTATGTTTTTTCAAATCTTGGATTTGAAGGTATCCAAAATAGTGATTACTTTTCAAATTGTATTTAAGTAGTAATTTTTGAAATGATAAAAGGTTTCCCATTTCATACATATCCCCAAACATTTTAATTTCTATCCTTTCCCAGTGAGTAAACGTTTTATCAATAATAGATGGTTTAAACGACAGATTATTAGCTATAGGAGAGAGAAGAGATAGGTTTCTTAATTTAAGAGTAGATTTTATTTGTCTCCAAATAAGTATTATGCTATGGATAATCGGATTTTTCTTGTATACTATATTCTTCAATTTTATTGCGGAGTGAAGGATCACTCCTATGTTAAAAGGTGAACAATCCTCTCTCTCCATTACTATCCAGTTTAAAAGGTGTGTCAGCTCTTGAGGTTTTATCGTCATGATTTCACTTTTGTTCCAGTTTATTCTATATCCTGAGAAGGAACCGAATTCCTCTATTAAATTTAATAATTTGCGACTTTGTAATATATAATAGTACGTCATCTGCATATAGTGATATTTTATTGTTAGTTTAGTGTTATAACCTTGGATATTTGGATGCATTCTTATACTTTCTGCTAAGGGCTCTATTGCAAGGGCCAATAGCAGTGGTGATAATGCACAACCCTGTCTATTGTCCTTGGATAGTTGACATTTCAGAGACAGTATGTTATTGGTCAACATTCTAGCAGTCGGCTTGTCATAAAATAATTTTACCCATGAGATAAAATTCTCTCCCATTTGAAATTTTTGCAATACTTTGAAGAGGTATTCCCAGCCTACTTGGTCAAATGCTTTTTCTGCATCCAATGAAATAATTGATAAATCTTCCTCTTTTATGTGAATGCATTATATTGAAAAGACGTCTCAGATTATTGAATGAGTGCCTCTTGGGTATAAACCCCATCTGATCCGCATTTATTAATTTACTAACGTAGTTGCATAATCTTCTTGCTAGAGTTTTCGCTAGTATTTTCTGATCTGTATTTAACAGTTCAATAGCTCTGTATGAACCAGGGTTTTCTAGGTCTCTATCTTTTTTAGGTATAAGTGTGATAGTTGATTCCACTAGTGTTTCTGGTAATGTCTGTTCTTTAAAAGCGTATGTATAAAGCTTGTGTTAACGTGGTGAGATTATCTCGTAAAATCTTTTATAAAATTCATTACTGAATTCATCCAGTCCTGGTGTTTTACCGTTCTTCAGTGAGTTTATTGTCTCTTCTATTTCTTTAATTGAGACCTGTGCTCCTAATTCCTCTTGTTCCAACAGATTGAGTTTTGGGAGGTTACAGTTATCCAAACAATTTAAGACTTTGGTGCTATCTATAGATGTTTTGGATGTATATAAATGTTGATACAATTGAGCAAATCTTTTATTAATATCTTTAGGAAGCGTTAACAATTCACCTTTATCTGATTTAATTTTTGGAATTGTATGATCCTTTTCCAGTTTTTTCAGCTGACGTGCCAAAAGTTTATGTGGTTTATCGCCAAATTCGAAATTTTCCTGTTTTGTGATTTGAAATAATCTGATAGCTCTTGCAGATAAGATTCTGTTTAGTTTAAATTTCAGTATTGTTATTTTATTTTGTTTGTCTATGGTTGGCTCTTTCGCATTGTCTAAATCCAATTGTCTAATTTGTTCTTCTAGTTCCAATTGTTCGGTCTTATTCTTTTTATTTTGAAAAGCTTGGTATGAAATTATAGATCCTCTGATAAATGCCTTAAAAGATTCCCATAGTAAAGAGGGTGAGATGCCTGGGGTGTCATTAGTCTCAAAAAAAAGTTCCATCTGTTGTTTTAAATATGTACAATCCTGCGGGTTGTTTATAATTTGGGGATTGAACCTCCAAAACGATTTTTTATTGGGCATTCCTTTTAGTTTTGGAAAGAAAGTTAACGGTGAGTGATCAGAGATGATGCTATTATGATATTTCGAATTAGTGAAGGGGATTAATTTTGTGTACACTAGGAAATAATCAATGCGTGAGTAGGTTTTATGTACCATTGAGTAAAAGGAATATTCCCTTCCAGCTAGGTTTGCAATCCTCCATACATCTGTCATATTTGTGTTTTTTATGTATGTATTTAAAAGTTCACTGGATTTTGATTTTATGTTAAGTCTCTTTTGTTGTGCAGATTTATCCAGATATTGATCCAGAACGCAATTGAAGTCTCCCCCAATTATCACATATTGATAATTAAACTCAGAAATTATATTCAGAATTTAATTTAAAAATTGCGGGTTATCAAAATTAGGCGCATAAATATTTACCATAGTAAGTGAAGTAGAGTATATCTCTCCCATAACTATAACATACCTCCCCTCTTTGTCTACTATTGTATCCTTTAGTTTAAATGGTATGTCTTTGCAAATTATAATTGCCGTGCCTCTGGATTTAGAGATGTAGGAGGAGTGATATGTTTGGCCAATCCAGTTTGCCTTCAGCATGGTCTGAGCTTAGGATTTCAAGTGTGTTTCCTGTAAGAAAATTATATCGGCATTAAGTGATTTTAATTGGGCAAAAATCTTACCCCTTTTGATTGGCTCATTAGCACCCCTTGTATTTCAGCTACAAAACGTGATTCCTCCAATTTTCTTTTGTGTATCGTCTTGCATTATGAATTACTTTGGTACCTTTATGTCATATGGTGCAACACAATACCTCAGGCTTCTAGGTGTTGGGTGGGTACTTGTGGCTACTAAACTCTGTTGGTATATCCTCTGTGAAAGTAACCTTAGAGAAAAAAACAAAAATGTGGAAAGTGACATCAAAATAAAAATAGTGATATTACAGTATCTAAAAAAAAAGATATTGCAAAATGGAAACCACCATTAGTGGTAGAGATGTTCTTGAAAACTTCCGTCGATGTTAAATTACATTAAGCTCCGCTCCCTTAAACAGATATTGTAGAAAGGAAGAAGGGCCAGTTCAAGACCAGGTGATATATAGAGAAACATCAAACATGTGGATCTACTTAAATTTTCAAATAAACATGTATTTACTGTATACTAACAGTTACTATGTTTAACTTCACAATCAAAACCCAGTGTCTTAAAATAGGAACCTGCTGGTTGGAAGGGGTTAACCGAAGTTACATTCTTGGCTACTTGCCAGTTGTTTAAATCGCTTCCCTTCCAGCCATTTTCATTCTTAGGTTATCTTACGCATAGCTGGGAATTTATTCATTATTCAGTTACACTAATTCATTTTAGATTGGTATAACTAGGTTAATTCAGTTATTTATGTGGTAATATATGATTATGAATATTTTTGTATTAGTAAATTATTACTTTCCATATTCCATGACTCTCCTTTGTTTTCAAGTCTATCGTTCGAGAAAAAAGTTTGTCCTTGGATTAACGTTCCAGGGTTGATAAGAATGTCTAGACTTCACCACGTGTAGTATTCCGCCATCTTAACGATAGCATTTAACTCCCTCTGGAGGTCCCTCCTTTGCCGGACCAGCAGGTTCAGGAACAGCTTCTTTCCTGCGGCTGTTACAATACTTAACTCTGCACCTCGGTGATTGCCAGTCACCCCCCCCGGACACTCCTTCCCCCAGTATAATTGCACTACTGATACTGTTTGTACATATATATATTTTACCGTTCATTATTCTAAGTTGGCTCTTCTGGGGAGATGCTAACTGCATTTCGTTGTCTCTGTACTGTACACTGCACAATGACAATTAAAGATTGAATTGAATTGAAATTGAATTGAAAACTATTATGCATTAATGTTTGTAAGCTACCGTTTTTCATTTGAGCTCAATAGCCAGTTGGCAAGCCATGTGACATACTCTGGGTAGAACTTTGCATTAATTACAATTTAAAATTGATTCAGTCCATTAAAAAATGGCGGAAATCTCAGACATACGACAAATTCATAAACAAATTTACTTGACTATGATCTTGTCAACCTTAACTTGTCTCGTCATTTTACTCCTGGGTTCAGGTTGAATATGGTGATTCATTGCGACTCAGCTATGATACTATAAGTTGGATTTCAAAGGCAGTCAGTTTTAATTAAAGCTAGACTAAGTGGGGCCCATTGGGTTACTGTCACACGAGAGGCCTGGTCCCCCAACGCAACCCGTTCCCCAATGCAATATACCACCACTCACCCATTCCCCCAATGCAACCTGTCCCCCCAACACAATATTGCACCACACATGCATAGCCCCCAACTGTGCAGGCACGGCTCATTTCCCCTCATCCCCCAGCATACCCCTCCCTCTTCTTTCCCCTATCCTCCTCCCCTCCCTCAATTCCTCCCTCACCTCTCCCCTCGGAGTCGATATTCGTCACGGTGGGCACCACGAGTTTTGATGAGCTGTTGGAGAAGATCTCCTCCGAGAAGGTCGTGAGGGTGAGTTACCGCTACGGCGGCAGCGGAGGCGATGGACCCGGGCGGACGGGTAGATGGGACCGCCATTGCCGCAGAGGGCAGGAGTGATGAGGGAGAGAGAGACGGGACCAGGGCCTCCACTGGGCCTCCACTGAACCTCCCCTGCTGCCTTACAGTGCCAGAGACCCTGGTTCGATCCTGACAATGGTGCTGTCTGTACGGAGTTTGTATATTCTCCTGTGACTTCATGGATTTTCTCCGGGTGCGTCAGTTTCTTCACACATTCCAAAGACATGCAGGTTGTAGATTAATTGGTTTCAGTAAATTGTCTGTTGTGTGTAGGATAGAACATAGTGTATGGGTGAATGCTGGTCGGCGTGAACTCAGTGTGCCAAAGGGCCTGTTTCCACTCTGTATCTCTAAACTAAACTAAGGAACTTATTTGAGAACAGACTGTATTGTGTGATGTTTGAAATATTTCTCTATTGAATTATGCCTGCTTCAGCATAATGTAAGAAAGTGAATGAGTAATTTTGCTCAAAGCTTTCTGGCCTGTCACACATATTTCTCACATTCTGCTCTGACAGATAAATGTGAAGGGTTCATGGAATGATTAACATAGAAACATAGAAAATAGGTGCAGGAGTAGGCCATTCGGCCCTTCGAGCCTGCACCGCCATTCAATGTGATCATGGCTGATCATCCAACTCAGTATCCCGTACCTGCCTTCTCTCCATACCCCCTGATCCCTTTAGCCACAAGTGCCACATCTAACGCCCTCTTAAATATAGCCAATGAACTGGCCTCAACTACCTTCTGTGGCAGAGAATTCCAGAGACTCACCACTCTCTGTGTAAAGAATGTTTTCCTCATTTCGGTCCTAAAGGAATTCCCCCTTATCCTTAGACTGTGACCCCTTGTTCTGGACTCCCCCAACATCGGGAACAATCTTCCAGCATCTAGCTTGTCCAACCCCTTGAGAATTTTGTAAGTTTCTATAAGATCCCCCCTCAATCTTCTAAATTCCAGTGAGTACAAGCCGAGTCTATCCAATCTTTCCTCATATGAAAGTCCTGACATCCCAGGAATCAGTCTGGTATCCCAGGAATCAGTCTGGTATCCCAGGAATCAGTCTGGTATCCCAGGAATCAGTCTGGATTAGTAGCCTAACATTATGGTGAACAATCTTCCTGTGGCTGAAACCATAATTATATCACCTAGCAGTGGGGTGGGGGAGAGGGGATTAGCTTGGTGGTCAGTCCTACTTAATATAACTGTCTGGAGTGGGGAATTACATTTTGTAAATGTTTGCCTGAAAAAAAGAGGTGGTAGCAGATTTGAAGAGAATTATATAACTAATTAAAAATGGAAAAATTAGGGCCACAGGGAATAGATAGAGATGGGGTTGTAATTGAATTTAGCAAATCAAAAGAGTCAAGATTAGGCAGAATGCATTCCTTTTGTTTTATGTAATTCCATGATACTGTTTTAAACCACTTACTTGAAAAGTCAACATATGTCAACAATGCATATGTTCATGATATGAAAGGTTAGAGGCAGATTGTGGATCAATATTTTTTTAATCAATCCTCTGACAGGCTTGTGGGACCCACTCTACAATCATTATTAAATCAGCATTCTTCCTGTTCCCAGACTCCACCCAAAGAAGAGTTTATTGTGGCGCAAGTCCATCCATTATCAAAGGATCCAGTAGACCAAAAGCTGTCTACAACGCGGTCCTCCACTGGTAAAGTTCGGCCTGAGCTCCCTCCTTGGCGTGGGTCAGACAGACATCCGACAGATACCATACGTTTCAACTATCTGGACAACAGCAGCCCCATGGAGCTAACTGGGTAAGTGTGAGGAAACGTACTAGAGAGCAGGTGTCTCAGGTTCTCAACATTGTAGTGCTCTCTGGCTTTGTCTTGGCTCTCTGGACAAAGTTGATTTTTCTCCAGAGATTGAAAATATAGGAAATCCCTTAATGTGGTAACTCCATACCTCCACAGAATTATAATGAATGGCACTGTGACTATGAATTAGCCACTGGAAATTGAAGCTGGTGAAGTTGATGTAAAAGGTCTTTATTTAGCATACTCAGGTGTGTGTTAAAAGTCTGTGTAAATGTTCCCCGGTTTGTTTTATGTGGGGGGAGGGGGAGGGGGTCGGGGAATTTTTCTAACAGTTTCTTACTGCCCACTGAGGCTTTTCCCTGGGGGCATCAAAGCCATCCACCCAGTAACTAATGCTGTCCTGGCCTGGATGTCTACTCTTGATCTACAACTTTAGGCTGTGCATGCCATATGCAAGAAGAAGTTTCTTAGCTTGCCGGAGATGCGATTATTTTCCAGGTCACATATACGGCCTACCATCGATGGAGCTGGTGGCCTCTCGGTCCTCGGGGCGTGGACTTAACATCTAAGTAGCCCCCTCATTTCAGGGCACCATAATGTTTGTGACACATGGCCTCACAGGTGTTTGTAATTACTCGGGTGTGTTTAATTGCCTCCCTAATGCAGGTATAAGAAAGTTTTTCCTAGTTTTTCCTCCAGTCTTTTCATCACCTTTGGAAACTTTTATTGCTGTTTATCAACATGAGGACCAAAGTTGTGCTAATGAAAGTCAAATAACCCATTATGAGACTGAGAACCAAGAATAAAACTGTTAGAGACATCAGCCAAATCTTAGGCTTACCAAAATCAACTGTTTGGAACATCATTAAGAAGAAAGAATGCACTGGTGAGCTTACTAATCGCAAAGGGACTGGCAGGCCAAGGAAGACCTCCACAGCCGATGACAAAAGAATTTGCTCTATAATAAAGAAAAATCCCCAAACACCTGTCCGACAGATCAGAAACACTCTTCAGCAGTCAGGTGTGGATTTATCAATGTCCGCAGAAGACTTCATGAACAGAAATACAGAGGCTACACTGCAAGATGCAAACCACTGGTTAGCTGCAAAAATAGGATGGTTAGGTTACAGTTTGCCAATAAGTACTTGTAGAGAACTGTACAGACACAGTCTGGTGTTCAAAGTCAGCTTTAATCAGTCATACTGGTGCAGTACAATACATTGTTAGTTCATCTCTACCACTGGTGTAACTACGTAATATGGGAAGTGAGTGTTAATATAAAGTGTACAGTAAGGTGGAGTTAGTGGTAGTACATTACTCTGATTGGTTCACATGCAATAACCAATCGACATGCTTCCCCGTAGAGAAAAGAGGTGTTAAACAGATGTTAAAACACATGCGGTTAAACATTCTCGCCGCACCTGTCAGGCAGTCTGCTAACCCGACCGGAACGGACAAACCCTTCCCCCTCCGTTCCTGAAAAGTTAGTAGGGCAGGGTTGTAGAGAACCCGAGAGGAGAACGCAGACGGGGAGCTTGGAGTGGAAAGGCGGGCCGAGCATGCTGGACTAGGGACACTGGGGGATGAGGTAACCGAACGACGCGAGGAATACATGCTGGGTTCAGGGGGGCTGGGACGAACAACAGCACCAGGTGTCTTGAAAACCAACGGTGGTGCATGAGGACCGGGAGGAGCTGGTCGCGATTCGTTCATGGGCAGAAGATGTTAACGGCTGTGCCGGTACAGAACACTATCAACGTTGACAAGGTAGGAGCAAGGTGCCCTGGCAGGCCCCTCAATGAAACCCAGCCGGGAATGTCCAACTGCTGTCTGCAGGTGGACCACTTGACCTTGCAGTAACAGATTATATTTACATTTAAAAAACAAAAAATTATTAGAGGCATATACATATCATAGTCCAAACCACTACAAACGTTGTTAAACGATTACATATTAAGTATCCAGGATTCCGGGGCCCCGCTACCAATGTAGCTGGGATCCTCATTTATCGGTTACATATTAACATTGCTTCTAATTAATTATTTATGTTTATAGAGAAAAAAAATGAAAATTAGGAAAATAGAATAAAATATCAATAATACAACTTAGGAGGTAGATCCGGAGGTCAGAGAACATAACTATTCGTCTAGTCCTGGATTCAAGTTTCAGTCAGGCTTCCGCACCAGCCCAATCAACCCCTTCAAATAATCGATAAATGGAGATCATATTTTAGTAAATAATTCTGGTTTGTCAATTAAGACAAATCTAATTTTTTCCAAATGTAAGGTCTCTGACATCTCCATAATCCACATTTTGATTGTGGGGGTTGTTGGGTTTTTCCAAAATTTTAATATTATTTTTTTCCCCAGTTATATTATAATCAAGGAAATTTATTTGGTTTATTGTAAGTTTTAGGTATTGTTCTGATACGCCCAATATTATTAATTTAGGATCGGGCTCCAGTTGGGTATTAACAACTACGGAAATAATTTTAAAAATATCCATCCAGAAATTTTTAATTTTTATGCAATTTACAAAAGTATGGGTTAAATTAGCCGCAGAGTATTGACATTTATCACAGGTCGGGGAGATATTTGGAAAAATTCTATTTAATTTTGTTTTAGCATAATGCAATCTATGTAGTACTTTAAATTGTATTAAAGAATGTCTGGCATTTAACGAACATTGATGTATATGTTGTAGACGTTCATCCCAAATATCTTTCGTTAAGGGTTGAGCTAATTCATTTTCCCATGCTTATCTATATCATTCCGTCGACGGAATCTCGCTATCTAAAAGAGTATTATAAATTTAAGATATTAATTTGACTGTATTGGGGTGTTTATTCAATCATTCATCTAGAATTTCTGGCTCTCTAGTTATGTATTCTTGTGTATGTGATTTAACATAATCTTTAAGTTGTAACTATCTAAAAAAATTATTTGAATGTAATCCGTAATTCTGTTGTAACTCCGAAACAAGAGGAAAATACCTTTCCTATAAAGATGTCCCATCTTTTTAATTCCATAATTCTTCCATTGTACAAAACCTTTATCCAACACTGAAGGTTTAAATGAAGGATTATTTGCAATGGGGAGAGTGATAAATTATCCAATTTTAATGTATTTTTTAGTTGTTTCCAAATTCGTATACCACTATGTATTATTGGATTTTCACTATAGATTTTTGTATTCAATTTTGTGGGAGCTAACAGAATCGGACCAATTTCAAAAGGCAGACAATCTTCCTTTTCCATCTTTAACCAGTCTGGTTGTTGATCCACATGTTCCAACCAAAAATTCATATTTTTGACATTGACTGCCCAGAAGTAGAACAAGAAATTTGGTAAGACTTAAGCCCCTGTCCCACTTAGGAAACTTGAACGGAAACCTCTGGAGACCGTGTGCCTCACCCAAGGTTTCCGTGAGGTTCCCAGAGGTTTCTGTGAGGTTCCCAGAGGTTCCCGGGGGTTCCGGTCACTCTCCATGAGTCACCAGAGGTTCTGGTCAATTGCCTGGAAAGCCTCAACCAAAGCGTGAGCTGCATCTACTGACCAAAGATCCTATAGGATCTTTTCTGCCGACTGCGCACACACACACACACACACACAAACACATCGCGAAGGTGGGGGACAGGGACAGCGGAGGAGCACTTTCTGCGTGTGAAGAGGAAAGTAAAACGGCTGCCACAGAGCATGGTAAGTCCTTTAGAGAGCGCGGGAGGGAGGGAGAGAAGGACAGAGAAAGGGAGCGAGAAGGGAAGGGAGAAGTGGAGAGAGGAGAGAGAAGGAGTGGAGACAGTTTTAGGAAGTTTAATGAAGTTAGCGGGCATTTTACCTTCCGGCGGATCTTCTAGGTCCTGAAAACCAAAGAAGATTTCTTTGCTGTAAACTCCAATGAGCCAATCAGAATGGCCGGTCAGTGAAGGCCTTCAACTGCCTGTAAGTAAAAATGCGACCCCACCACCGGCAACCTATTTTTAGTCGCAGCCGTTTAAAAAATAATAATCGCAGGAACATAGCAGAAGCCGCGACTACGCTGGCCAGCCATTCTGATTGGCTCATTGGAGTTTTCAGCAAAGAAATCTTCTTTGGTTTTCAGGACCTAGAAGATCCGCCAGAAGGTAAAATGCCCACTAACTTTATTAAACTTCCTAAAACTGTCTCCACTCCTTCTCTCCCTTCTCTCTCCACTTCTCTCTTCCCTACATTCTCCCCTTCTCTCTCCCCTTCTCTTTCCCCTTCTCTCCCCCCTTCCCTTTCCCCTTCTCTCTCCCTTTCTCTGTCCTTCTCTCCCTCCCTCCCGCGCTCTCTAAAGGACTTACCGTGCTCTGTGGCAGCCGTTTACTTTCCTCTTCACACGCAGACAGCACTCCTCCGCTGTCCCTGGCCCCCACCTTCGCAATGTGTCTGTGTGTGTGTGCGGTCGGCAGCAAAGATCCTATAGAATCTTTGGTCAGTAGATGCAGCTCACGCTTCGGTTGAGGCTTTCCAGGCAATTGACTAGAACCTTTGGTGACTCATGGAGAGTGACCGGAACCCCCGGGAACCTCACGGGAACCTCTGGGAACCTCGCGGAAACCTTGGGTGGGGGACACGGTCTCCAGAGGTTTCCGTTCAAGTTTCCTAAGTGGGACAGGGGCATTATCCTCCATTCGTCTTGGGTTTGCATAAGTGTTTTTTGTGTATTCTGTGATTCTTATAATCACAAATAAAACTTGTCACAATAGAGTCAACATTTTTGGGAGATATATCGGAATTGATTGAAAAAGGTATAGTAATTGCGGAAGGAAAACCATTTTTATAGCATTAATTTACCAAGCATTGAAATGAGAAGTGTTTTCCAATATTGAATATTCTTATGCAATTTATTAAGTAAAGGCGTGAAATTTGATTTAAGTAAAGAAGTATACTTCTTGGTCACGTAAATTCCTAAGTATTTACATTTTTCATTGACTATTTTAAAAGGAGATTGTTGCGATATGTATGAATTAGATTCCGTTATTGGCATAATCTCACTTTTATTCCAATTAATTCTATATCCCGAAAATAAACCAAATTGAATTATAAGATTTAATAAGTTTGGAATGCTTTTTCTGGGTTTGTAATATATAGTAATACATCATCTTCATATAGAGAGATTTTATTGACTGTATTTTTAGTATTATACCCATATATTTCTGGATGTGCTCTAACACGTTCTGCTAGTGGTTCGATAACAAGGGCGAATAATAGCGAGGATAACAGGCATCCTTGTCTACAACCTTTAGATAAATCAAATTTTGTTCATAATATTTGATTTGTCATTATTCTAGCTGTTGGGTTAGTATATAAAAGCTTAACCCATGTGCAAAACCTCTCACCCAGTTGAAATGTCTCCATCACCGAAAATAAATAGGGCCATTCCACTTGATGGAATGCTTTCTCAGCATCTAACGAGATGACTGCTAGGTCTACATTAGCTATTCTATTTGAATATATAATGTTAAATAATCATCTCAGATTATAATATGAATAACGTTTTGGAATAAAGCCTGTTTGATCGGGGTGTATTAATTTATGAATCACTAAACTTAATCTATGGGCTAAAATTTTGGTTAATAATTTCTGATCGGTGTTAAAGAGAGCAATTGCTTTATATGAACCTGGGTCTTCAGGGTCCTTATCCGTTTTGGGTATAAGTATTATTGTTGATTCATTTAAAGTTTCTGGTAGTTTCTGGTGCATGAATGCTTGAGTATATAATGTCTGTAGGCATGGGGAGATCAAATCATGATTTTTTAAAATAAAATTCACTATTTAAACCATCAGGGCCAGCGGCCTTTCCATTTTTTAAAGATCTAATAGATTATTCAATATCTTTTACTGATATTTCAGCCCCTAATAATTCCCTCTCTTTCAGATCTAAACTTGCAAAATTACATTTCTGTAAAAATGATTCCATTCCTGCAGAACCCACTGTCGTTTTGGTTGAGTAAAGTGTTTGATAGCATTGAGAAAATCTATCATTAATATCCTTGGGTAGTGGTAGTATTTCTCCCGTATCTGATTTGATTTTATATATTGTTTTTTCCCCTTCCTGTTTCCGGAGTTGACGTGCTCGTAATTTTTGTGGTTTATCACCAAACTCAAAGTGTAGCCTTTTAGTATTTTAATAAAGTTTTATGATTTGATCTGAATATATTTGGTTTAACTTATATTTGAGTGCAGCAGTTTTATTATGTATTATCATAGAGGGCGCAATTGCATTTTCCATATCTAATTGCCTTATTTCCATATCTAATTGCCGGTTTAAGTTGTTTGCTCGACCTGTCATAGGAGCGCTTCTGGACATCATGTAGACAACTGTACAGACACAGTCTGTTGTTCAAAGTCAGCTTCAATCAACAGTCATAATGGTGCAGTACAATACGTTGTTAGCTCATCTCCACCACTGGTGTAACTACGTAATATGGGAAGTGAGTGTTAATATATAGTGTACAATAAGGTGCAGTTTGTGGTAGTACATTACTCTGATTGGTTCACATGCAATAACTAATCTACAGTACTTAAAAGAGTAACCACAGTTCTGGAAAAAGTGCTTGTGGACAGATGAGACGAAGATTAACATATCAGAGTGATGGCAAAAGCAAAGTATGATGGAAAGAAGGAACTGCCCAAGATCCAAAGATCACCTCATCTGTGAAACACGGTGGTGGGGGTGTTATAGCCTGGGGATGTATGGTTGCTGAAGGTACTGGCTCACTTATCTTCATTGATGATACAACTGCTGATGGTAGTAGCATGTTGAATTCTGAAGTGTATAGACACATCCTATCTGCTCAAGTTCAAACAAATGTCTCATAGAAACATAGAAACATAGAAAATAGGTGCAGGAGTAGGCCATTCGGCCCTTCGAGCCTGCACCGCCATTCAATGTGATCATGGCTGATCATCCAACTCAGTATCCCGTACCTGCCTTCTCTCCATACCCCCTGATCCCTTTAGCCACAAGTGCCACATCTAACGCCCTCTTAAATATAGCCAATGAACTGGCCTCAACTACCTTCTGTGGCAGAAAATTCCAGAGACTCACCACTCTCTGTGTAAAGAATGTTTTCCTCATTTCGGTCCTAAAAGAATTCCCCCTTATCCTTAGACTGTGACCCCTTGTTCTGGACTCCCCCAACATCGGGAACAATCTTCCAGCATCTAGCTTGTCCAACCCCTTAAGAATTTTGTAGGTTTCTATAAGATCCCCCCTCAATCTTCTAAATTCCATCGAGTACAAACCGAGTCTATCCAATCTTTCCTCATATGAAAGTCCTGACATCCCAGGTCTCAAAACTCATTAGCCGGCGGTTCATTCTACAGCAAGGCAATGATCCCAAACATACTGCTAAAGCAACAAAGGAGTTTTTCAAATCTAAAAAATGGCCAATTCTTGAGTGGCCAAGTCAATCACCCGACCTGAACCCAATTGAACATGCATTTTATATGCTGAAGAGAAAACTGAAGGGGACTAGTCCCCAAAACAAGCATTAGCTAAAGATGGCTGCAATACAGGCCTGGAAGAGCTTCACTGGGGTGGGAGGTTGCAACCTTCACGTGGTCCACCCTTTTACGACTAATGCAATCAACCTGACATGCACAAACAAATAGATCAAATAGAACAAGTTGACCTACAACTTTAGGCTGTGCACGACATTCGCGAGAAGAAGAGCATCACCAGGGAAGACACCCAGCAACTGGTGATGTCCATGAATTGCAGACTTCAAGTAGTCATTGCATGCAAAGGATATGCAACAAAATACTAAACATGACTACCTTCATTTACATGATATTGCTGTATTACAAACATTATGGTGCCTTGAAATGAGGGGACAAGGTATAAACACTGCTGTAATTTCCACATGGTGAAAAATGTCAAAATGTATAAAAATACCTTTTATTAAAATCTGACAATGTGCACTTTAACCACATGTGATTTTTTTTCTATTACAAATCTCAAATTGTGGAGTACAGAGGCAAATAAATAAATGATGGATCTTTGTCCTAAACATTATGGAGGGCATGGTATGTCTTCCAACACAGTTAATGCAGGAGATGGCCACTTAATATTTTCCTTAATCTCATCATGGAGGTATCAATAAGAGAAAATTAACCTGAATATTTATTTGTTTAAGAAGGAACTGCAGATGCTGGAAAATCAAAGGTAGACAAAAGTGCTGGAGAAATTCAGCGGGTGCATATTTATTTGTTGCTTTCCATACATAATTACAAAAGTACAGAATCAGGATATTCCACCTTCAGTGGGTGGTTTTGATGGCCTTGAAGAATCATTGGATGTTACATTGTTTAATAATCATTGCACAAGTGTCAAGCATCGCTTGACTTGTTAGTTTCCAAAGCAAATCTCTAAAGTCATCTCCCACGGTGAAATTGGCTATCTGTGTTCTTAAGTAACAATGATGTGTGGGGAGATCATAAGAAACAAGTTTCTTATGAAGGTTACACAAAAAGCTGGAGAAACTCAGCAGGTGCAGCAGCATCTAAGGAGCGAAGGAGATAGGCGACGTTTCGGGTCGAGACCCTTCTTCAGACTTCAGTTTCTTTTGAAGACAAGTTCTCGCTTGAATTAACTAATGGGATCTTGTTGTTATGTACAGGTGTCTTTTTGTCATGTGTTTATAATCTGGAGATGACCAATAATTACCAACTTTTGGCCTTAAATGATACTTATTGCACCTTATTATGTTTATTGAGCTTACTGTCAAAAGCCTGCATAGATTTTTTAATTGGACAGCGTAAACTATTCCTTATTATGAGCAGCATGTGATTTTAAGGCCCGGCATATGTTAATTAGAATTGTGTTCATTCCTGTAACCCATTACATAAGGATATATTTGCATTGCTTAGCTTCCTGATGCACTTTCTTGCAGGTAACATGTCAGGGTCTTTTTAACAAGCCTGATGCCTTGCAGAAGTTCGTCATTCTGTATATCCTGCCTTAAATTAATAACATTATCATTTTTGGATGGTCTATTTATCCAGGAAAAAGAAGGGCAGTCAAACCACCCCTGATCTTATTCGACAGAGTCTCGACAGAAAGAAGCATCCATCGGCAAATTATAAAATGCGTAAAGTAAAATCACTGGTAGGCTCACTGATACTTCCTTTCTTGGCCCTCTTAAAGGATCTTGGAAATAGTGAAATAGGTTTTTAGAAAAAAGCAAAATACTGCTTATCTGCAATGATCTGGGGGGGGGGGGGGGGGAGTGTAGAACCAGGGGTCACAGTTTAAGTATATGGGGTAGGCCATTTAACACTGAGATGTGGAAAAGCTTTTTCACCCAGGGAGTTGTGAATCTGTGGGACACATGATGATATCTATTTTGCCTTCCCATTCCCATGGCATTTCTAAACGTGATCAGCATTTTACATTTTACATTTTGAGATCTTATTTGCAAACTTCTTACCTTTTAATCTTAATTGTCATTTGATCACGAGACTTATCTTGTGGTTTGCAAGTGGTGTGGAAGTAGTTGCCAGAGGTGCACTGATCATCCTAGATCTTTCCTCAACAGCGCCCTCATGATTCCCACCCAAAAGCCTTGCTTTGTCAAGTATTCTGCTTCAAGCTGAGCCAAGACCCGTTATAATTTAGAATGTGAAAACAAGGAATTGAAGATACTGATTTACAAATAAAAAGTGTCTAAGTGCAGTTGTAACTCAGCGAGTCAATTAGTATCCCTGAAAAACATGGATAGGTGACGTTTTGGGTCAAACCCCTTCTTTAGACCATAGTTTGCCTGTAGGCAATCCTACAAGGGAAGAATAAATTAATTGCTACTTCATTCTAAAGCAGCCTCGAATTCTATTTGCTAACGTGCAACCAAAATGGCAGCACTTCCCCGTCCCACCAGTTTATTGATTTCCAGGCTTTGTTAATGTCTGAACAAAGAAATAAACTTGGAATCACTAGTACAGGACAGAGAGATCATCTGACCCTGACTCCATCCTTCTATATAGACCTGCATCATATTGTTCAGCTGTTTTTTTTATATTTATGCCAGTGTTTGCCCCTATGACTTCAACTGAAAGACCATTCAAGGATAAATAGTTAGCGCAGAATTTGCCGTTTATGCATGCCCCATTCCCGACATCACAATTTTAGTTGTTTCATCGCCTTTAAAATAGTAGGAGTTCAAATTCTCTCAGCCTTTCCACTTTACTCATTGTGCATATGTTTCTGATGGATGAAGTATTAGATCTTGAATCCTTTTTACATGTTTTTCAGTTTCCAAGGGGGAGGAGAAAGCTGGAAAAGGCGAGAGGCAGGGCAAAGTGTGGCAGGCAATAGGTTGACATAGGCAAGGGATGTTTTTGATAAGCAGGTATTGGGACAGGTTTGAAGAGTTGCAGAATGTCAAGCCAGAGGGAGGAATATAGCGGGGGTGTGGTGCGGTGCAAGGGGGAAATAGGTGGGAGTCCAGGTAGGGCATGGGGGGAGGAGGGGGGGGGGGGGTTATCTAAAATTGAATGATTCAGTTCATACTGTTGGGTTGTAAGCTACCCAAACGGAATATGAGGTGCTGTTCCTCCAGATTGCATGTCGCCTCACTCTGGCAATACAATACAATATGGTTTTATTCGTCACATTGTACATAAAGTGCAAGTGAAATGAATTTGCCAGCAGCGGTACAATAATAAAGAGCAACCAAAACACACTAAAAAGGAGACCCAGGACAGAAAGGTCAATGGAAATGGGAAGGGGAGTTAAAATGGTTAGCAACTTGGAGATCCAGTCGGTCTTGGCCAACCGTGCGCAAGTGTTGCTTGGTTTTACTCTGCTCTCTTGAACTCGGCGGAATTGATGCTACTGTGCCATCTACTGATCATTCTTGTTTACTGCAACTCTGTATTACAGTGAATGCAGCTTGGTTTTATTTTATTAATTATAATACAATTCACTACAGTTAAACTTTAATATACCAGTAGGTATATTGAAACGTTAGATCAACAGTAAAAATAAAATTGGGGAGAATATTTTTGACAAAGGATAGTAAATTATCTGAGTAATTTATTGCCCCCCCCCTCAGGTTTTTCCATTCCCTTTGAATTTCTTGCCTTTGCAGACTAGATAATTTTATAATCTTTCTGCAGAGAAGAACAATTAAAAATGGCAAGAGTAGTCTGTGCTATTGATATGTTGAGATGGTAAGAACAAGCAATTGGACTTCAATAATGCCTTTCACAACCAGGCAGCACAGTGATGCAGCTGGTAGTGCTGCTGACTCCTAGCACGAGATGTTTGTTCCTGACCTCGGGTGCTGTCTGTTTGGAGTTTGCACGTTTTCCCTGTGGCTACATGGGTTTCCTCAGGGTCTCCAGTTTCCTCCCACACCCCAAAGACATGCGAGTTTGTAGATTAATTGGCCTTTATAAAATTGCTCCTAATGTGTAGGCAGTGGAAAACATAGAGCTAATGTTAATGGACAATGGAAGGTCACCTAGACTCGATGGGCACATGGGCAACAATGAACCAATGATCAAAGAGTCTATTTTAACAATGTTGATAGTTAATATTGGTGGGGTTACTGGGGAAACTCACCTGCTCATGTTCAAAAATTGAAAACTATTACCATGGGATATTTTACCTGACTTGGTGCACAGGTATTCCAACCCTAACCTACAGCTCCATCACTTTTTTATATCAACTTGATATTGTATCACCTTCCAAGCAGCCATATCAAGTGCTTAGTGATTCTACCTTGTCCCTACCTTCTAGACCTGCTTTATCTCCATGTATCCTCCCTAATGTTAGTCTCATTTGTTGCATTTGTCCAACTATAAAACACTTATGATTGTTTCTTGTACTTACATTGTCCTCAGATGTGCATGTCCCTTGACTTTAACTTCAATCAAAAACGACAACTTCGTCCAGTCTGGGCAAGTCGTAGTGCAGTGGGAGGTTTTGTTTCCAAGGAAGAGGTCAATGCATTAACCCAAAGTTCCGAGTGGAATGCTGGTATTCGACCAGGACCAGTTCGACCAGCTATTCCATTCTTGAGTGAAAAAGGACATAAAGCTTATTTACGGACCCAGAGGAGCACCCCCTGTGAGTATCAATGGCAGACATTTGTGTTCATTCCTTTAGTCCTTTCTGGACAGCACTGACAATATTTATGTGATCCACAAACAATTTGTTGATAAAAGGAAGATCTTACCTCTCTCCAGTGTTAAAATGTGCCAGAGTGCTGTACAAGTAATAACCATATAACCATATAACAATTACAGCACGGAAACAGGCCATCTCGGCCCTTCAAGTCCGTGCCGAACAACTTTTTTCCCTTAGTCCCACCTGCCTGCACTCATACCATAACCCTCCATACCCTTCTCATCCATATGCCTATCCAATTTATTTTTAAATGATACCAACGAACCTGCCGCCACCACTTCCACTGGAAGCTCATTCCACACCGCTACCACTCTCTGAGTAAAGAAGTTCCCCCTCATGTTACCCCTAAACCTCTGTCCCTTAATTCTAAAGTCATGTCCTCGTGTTTGAATCTTCCCTATTCTCAAAGGGAAAAGCTTGTCCACATTAACTCTGTCTATCCCTCTCATCATTTTAAAGACCTCTATCAAGTCCCCCCTTAACCTTCTGCGCTCCAGAGAATAAAGACCTAACTTATTTAACCTATCTCTGTAACTTAGCTGTTGAAACCCAGGCAACATTCTAGTAAATCTCCTCTGTACCCTCTCTATTTTGTTGACATCCTTCCTATAATTGGGCGACCAAAACTGCACACCATACTCCAGATTTGGTCTCACCAACGCCTTGTACAATTTTAACATTACATCCCAGCTTCTATACTCAATGCTCTGATTTATAAAGGCTAGCATACCAAAAGCTTTCTTTACCACCCTATCTATATGAGATTCCACCTTCAAGGAACTATGCACGGTTATTCCCAGATCCCTCTGTTCAACTGTATTCTTCAATTCCCTACCGTTTACCATGTACGTCCTATTTTGATTTGTCCTGCCAAGGTGTAGCACCTCACATTTATCAGCATTAAACTCCATCTGCCATCTTTCAGCCCATTTTTCCAACTGGCCAAAATCACTCTGTAGACTTTGGAAATCCTCTTCATTATCCACAACACCCCCTATCTTGGTATCATCTGCATACTTACTAATCCAATTTACCACCCCTTCATCCAGATCATTGATGTACATGATAAACAACAAAGGACCCAACACAGATCCCTGAGGCACCCCATTAGTCACCTGCCTCCAACCCGACAAACAGCCATCCACCATTACTCTCTGGCTTCTCCCATTCAGCCACTGTTGAATCCATCTTGCTATTCCTGCATTTATACCCAACAGTTGAACCTTCTTAACCAACCTTCCATGAGGAACCTTGTCAAAGGCCTTACTGAAGTCCATATAGACAACATCCACTGCTTTACCCTCGTCAATTTCCCTAGTAACCTCTTCAAAAAATTCAAGAAGATTAGTCAAACATGACCTTCCAGGCATAAATCCATGTTGACTGTTCCTAATTAGACCCTCTTTATCCAGATACTTATATATATTATCTCTAAGTATCTTTTCCATTAATTTGCCCACCACTGAAGTCAAACTAACCGGTCTATAATTGCTAGGTTTACTTTTAGAGCCCTTTTTAAACAATGGAACAACATGCGCAGTACGCCAATCCTCGGGGACTATTCCCGTTTCTAATGACATTTGAAATATTTCTGTCATAGCCCCGGCTATTTCTACACTAACTTCCGTCAATGTCCTAGGGAATATCCTGTCAGGACCTGGAGACTTATCCACTTTTATATTTTTCAAAAGTGCCAGTACTTCTTTTACTTTGAAACTCACAGTATCCATAGCTACTCTACTAGTTTCCCTTACCTCACATAATTCAATATCCTTCTCCTTGGTGAATACCGAAGAAAAGAAATTGTTCAATATCTCCCCCATCTCTTTTGGCTCTGCAGATAGCTGTCCACTCGGTCTCTCCAATGGACCAATTTTATCCCTTGTTATCCTTTTGCTATTAATATAGCTGTAGAAACCCTTTGGATTTACTTTCACCTTACTTGCCAAAGCAACCTCATATCTTCTTTTAGCTTTTCTAATTTCTTTCTTAAGATTCTTTTTACATTCCTTATACTCCTCAAGCACCTCATTTACTTCATGCTGCTTATAATTATTGTAATGAAGTATTGTAATGAAGTATTGTAATAAGTAATGAAGTGTTAGACTAAGTGGGACCCGTTGGGTCCCATATTCACATGGGAGGGCTGGTCCCCCAAGGCAATATTCCACCTCTCCACCAATTCCAATATTGGTGGCCAGTGTGGGGGGGCTTTCTGGAGCACTAGTATGGTTGTTGTGGGCCGAAGATACTGGTTTCCAGAGGGCTACTATGGACATTGTGGGCCGAATGGATTATTGGGCTGACAGCTCAGTCATTCAGGCCAGGTGGGCTGGCAGCTCAGTCACTCAGGCCTGGTGGGCTGGCAGCTCAGAAACTGCCAGATATTCTGCCCAAAACAGTTGAGAGACTCTGTGGGAGAGATTAGGGGGGGGGGAAGGTGGAGAATTAATTTTAGACATTTTTCATCTTTTTCTGCAAATCACAGCAATGAAGGAGGAAAGTCTATCCTGGCCTGGATCTCACAGGGAGCCAATGAAGGGAGGGAGAAACTTACTGTAGTGAGGTTTAATACTTGCAGAGGGAATACTTAATGATGGGCCAAAGGGACTCCTGGGCTAGTACAGGTCTGATGGACTGAAGGGGCTCTTTAAAAAATAAAAATTAAAAATCTGATTGAAATGTCAGTGAAAGGCACTTTTTAAGGACTTTTCCAGGCCTGGCACGGGCCTTTTGAGCCAAAATATTCCTCCTAGGCTAATAGGGGCATTTTAGGCAAAAGGGACTGGTTTTTCGGCTATTAGGGGCCTTGTGGGCGTAAATTAGTGGTTTCAGGCAGGTCAAACAGCTCATTGCATTTACATTTAATTTCCATTTCCATCGCAGTTTCAAGCACAGGGTCTCGACCCGAAACGTCGCCTATCTCCTTCGCTCCTTAGATGCTGCTGCACCCGCTGAGTTTCTCCAGCCTTTTGTGTACCCCAGCTCATTGCATGTTCATTTCATTTCCATTGCCATTGCAGTTTCAAGCACAGGGCAGGCCGAACAGCTCACTGCATTTTCATTTCGCTTCCATTGCCATTGCTGTTCCAAGCACAGGGCAGGCCAAACAGCTCACTGCATTTTCATTTTGTTTCCTTTGCCATCGCAGTTCCAAGCACAGGGCAGGCCGAACAGCTCACTGCATTTTCATTTCGCTTCCATTGCCATCGCAGTTCCAAGCACAGGGCAGGCCGAACAGCTCACTGCATTTTCATTTCGCTTCCATTGCCATTGCAGTTTCAAGCACAGGGCAGGCCGAACAGCTCAATGCATTTTCATTTCGCTTCCATTGCCATTGCAGTTTCAATCACAGGGCCGGCCGAACAGCTCACTGCATTTTCATATCTCTTCCATTACCATTGCTGTTCCAAGCACAGGGCAGGCCGAACAGCTCACTGCATTTTCATTTTGTTTCCATTGCCATCGCAGTTCCAAGCACAGGGCAGCCGAGCAGCTCACTGCATTTTCATTTCGCTTCCATTGCCATCGCAGTTCCAAGGACAGGGCAGGCCGAACAGCTCACTGCATTTTCATTTCGCTTCCATTGTCATCGCAGTTCCAAGCACAGGGCAGGCCGAACAGCTCATTGCATTTTCATTTCCATTGCCATTGCCATTGCAGTTTCAATCACAGGGCAGGCCAAACAGCTCACTGCATTTTCATTTCTTTCCATTGCCATTGCAGTTTCAAGCACAGAGCAGGCCAAGCCAAACAGCTGATTGCATTTTCATTTCATTTCCATTGCCATTGCACTTTCAAGCACTGAGCAGGCCAATCCAAACAGCTGATTGCATTTACAATAAAGGCTAACAAAGCATTTATTGCAAGTACATTGCAGACTCACAGTTCAGTTCAGTTGATTCACAGCTGAGAGTTGTGGCTTGTCCCTCGCGATCTTGCAGAGTGACTGAGTCATGTTCAGGGGTTTTATAGTCCTGCCCCCCGGAAGGGGTGTTACCTTCATTGCTGTGATTGACAGGTGAGAGGATCTCAAGGTTTTTCAAACACTCAAAACTTATTTCTTTTTTATCGATGGGA
Organism: Raja brachyura; assembly: GCA_963514005.1. The sequence goes on along the minus strand of OY740785.1, from coordinate 95,440,628 downwards.
AAATCCTCAGGGCCTGCTCAGCGGAGGAGGACTGTGAGTAAGATAGCCAAAAATCATAGCGATATATGGCAGTGTTTTTTCTAAAATCAATATACAGCTCAGACAGGAAGTGGTCAAGATGAGACTTTTAATTATACAGATTATAACAGTTATATCATTGCAACTATTGCAGTAAATATGCTCACAACACGAAAATGCTAGAAATTTTGTTTTCTTTTGTGATACTGGTTGTGGAATAAATATTGCTCATTAAATAATGAATCCCCACTCTTTCCCCCCAGAAAACATTAGCCAAGAACTGGTAGAACTCCTGAACTATTCTTCAAGGTTAGGTCAAGTGGTCTTTTATAACGACCTGGGAGGGCTAATTTAGAAACAATGTAATCATCATTCAAAAGGTGGGTCTCTGATCATGCACTGAGCCTTCAATGCTGCACTGGAAGTGTCAGAGTAAATTATGTGCTTAAATCTCTCATTTGAGGTTTAAATCTTGACATTCTTGTGCTTGGAATATTTCCTCTATATTTTCAGCCATGCATATTCCCTCAGTTTCTTGCATTAACAAAATTGCTGCTGGTTTTGCACTGAACTTATTCGCTATCCTATTGATATCAATGTATTTTATATCAATGTATCTTATTTGAAGCCTTGGTACTTTGTCGGGGTCTTCATGTGCATAAGGCAGAAAAATAGCTTACTGCTTTATAGTCAGCAGTATTTATAATAAACATAATTTGACGAGTTAGATGTTGCAGAATAGTTAATTTGATTCATGCCATGCACAGGATTAATCATGGTTATGTTATGGTTGGCAGATTATTATCGATGTTGCCTTAAAGCTAAGCAGAATTCATGAATTTATCCATAAACCTGTACAAAGAAGCTCTTATGCACATGACGCATCTATAACTTTAGCCTTTTCACGTTCTAGGCCATAAGGCAAGGGTAATTGGGGGGGGGGGGGGGGGGGGGGGGGCACATAGCTAGCATTGCAAGGAGCGCCACAAGTCACATGAATTTTGATTAAATTTAGGCAAATATGTCCACTAACTTTAGAAGATCAATGCTCATTCAGTAACAGTATTATTCTCAAGAGACAGTGAAGGCTCCTGAAAGCATTTAAGATTTGAAGAGGGGCAAAATAGCACACTCCAGGAAGCAAATTTCCAAATCTCTTGTGTTCTCTGCACCTTCCTCCTTTCTCAGCCTGCCCACTCTTTGAGAGTCAGCCATGGCAAGCTCCGGAAACAGAAAGAAGCTGTGATGAAGAATGAAAGGATTAAACCACGTGGAACAGATATGAGCCCCATCAACTGGTTGAGCTGGTTAGCAAAGAATGACAAGAGTTGGTGAATTGGATTTGGATTGTACTGAAGGAATCACTGGATGGATCTGTGAATTATACACAATAAATTGTAATACGCTGAATGTTAGGGTTAAATAATTAATTTCCTATTTTGTTGTGAGGGAAGAAATAAATGAAGATGTGAATTGAAGAAATGTTTAAACTGTAAAATCATTGAAGTCTTATGCTACAAACACTCCAAGCAGTTTGAAGCATTAAATCAAAATGATGTGCTTTGCACAATCCACACAATGTTACTTCTGATGTGGTAGAACACACGACACAGGAAGAGAAAATTTAACCCAGGAAAGGTAAATGTAGCTCGGAAAAGCCAATTATGTACAGTATTACCTGAGTTTGATATCTGTGTAGAGAAATTCCAAGAGAAAAAGTTCAGATAACTTTATTTTTTCTAAATAATTTATGTTCACCCTTCCTTTCTCCACCAATTCTGACTATGTACTGATGCACCATCCAGATAGTAGTATAATTATTTTCAAAAATCTGTGATGACTATTCCCTGATTTGCAGAGAAGTGACATTATGTACAGGTATTTAAATGATTGCTGTCAGTCTATTAGACTTACAAATGTACTTTCTCAAATAAATGACCTAACTCACAACTATTGATAGATCTATTGATTAGAACAGCAAAAACATTAAAGAATTAGAAAAAATGCTTCATATTTAAGCCTGTAGATTCACAGAACATGCTGGCCTTGTTTGAAATTATTTTTTTTTGGATTTATCTGTTTTTAACTGAACTGCTTCCATTCAATTTTGGAAGTAAAATTTGGATGAACACGTCTCAGGCATGTGCTCAAACCTACCTTGAGCTCTCTGGGTGTACATCCTGTGATGGGGCTGTGGTATTGCTATGTGCTTCTGAAAGAAATTGGTTCAGTGATATTTCTTGTTGTATTTTAAATCGGCTCCACAATGATTGCTTCTTGAAATTGTCTTTAACTATTACCACTGACCTCTTGGCTGTTCTGTTTAAAGCTGAATGAAAGGATAAGAGTAGATTGCAGTTACAGTAGATGAAAAATGGGTTTCATTATCAGAAACTAGTTCTCCATGTTATACAAATAAAGGCCTTAATTTTTCAATAGTATATTTACTAATGGTACATGTATGATTATGTATTTGTGGAAAAATATGGCAGTTAATGTGTAGATTAACACATTTGTGTAAAATGTACATGGTGTGTGTGTGTGTGTGTGCCTGTGTGGATGATCAAGTGTGTGTATACATATGAATGTGGATGATAGGTGCTGTATGGCTCTACATGGATGGATGCATATGTATATATGCACAGAGAAGTGTGAATCTGTGGATGATTGTTTAGTTTGTGCAGTTCGACAGTGTCTATATAATTGCAGATGAATACTTACAATTATGTGTTGTATATGTGTATGATTTGTGTGAATATGTATGTACTTGGGAATGAATTTGTGTATGTATGCGAGTTGGATTATATATGAGTGTGGATATATAAATGTTTATATATTTCTGATGGCTGATTTTAAGGACATAAAATTAACACATTTTATAGGCAGTCTTGGATCCAAACTGCATCTTCTGTACATACATGTAAATGGTTGTAAATCATGGCATTGCCTTTTGGTTGTGATATTAGCCCAGGCAGACCAAGGTACAGAATAGGCAGAGTGATGCCAGACTTTATGATATGAAACACTGATTTGCCGCCAGTGCTGTTGTTCTGGTGCACGGCTCTCAGTTAACTCCCTCTAATAATGTTCCAATTGTAGATAGACCCATTCCTCTCCCGTGTGCAGTATTCAGAGATTATGAAGTTCTTAAAGATTATAGATGGGCAATAAACACTGACCTTGCTAGCAAAGCCTTACTAGAAAAAAATGCAACAGACCAGCTCAATAAATGTCACTTCTCCATCTCCAGAGGATTATGTCCAAAGGTCTTCAAGCAGCTTGGAGCAGCATGATAGCAAAGCTCATAAAGCTGCAGCCTCACAGCTCCATAGATCCTTGCTCAACTCAAACCTCTGTTGCTGTCTGTGTTCACTTTGCACTCTGCCACAATCCTGTCAGATCTGTTGCACAGGGGTCTGTATGCATCAGATTTGAGTGCATGAAATCTCAAGTAAGGACTTAATGTACGGAAGGGAGTTAAAATTGGAACAGAGGAATATTGGCAGGTGAAGATTTAGTTTTACTGGGATGTAATTATATGAGTAACATGATCTTGGATGCAATTATGAAAGCTAGGAGTTTACTCAATGGAAATATTAAAACTGATTTGATTTTTAGTACTTCCAGTCACTCGCATATGGCATGCAGATCTCTTTAACACTAACCTGTTAAATACTGGTGGTGACACAATCCTATAGTCCAGCATGGCGGGAACAGTTTAAAAGAAAAGTCCTTTAATAATAATAATTTTTTGGCATTTTGCTTCCTTCCCATAAATGTGTAAGAAAGGAATAAATAGCTACACAGCCTGTAAAGCATCAGTGGCCACTGACAGCTATTTTAGGAATATTCGTAGGCATAGTTTAGCTTGAAAATCCCGAGGCAGCTGTCCCATTAATGGTGTGATGACATCATTACAATCGCAATCATATCGGTTTATATTACGTATGTGACTGGAAGAGGGAATATTTCCGTCTTATGTGCGTTTTATAAATCAGTGATTTAAAACTATTACAAATAATGGATTATTGATGGATGCTGAGACTGAAGAGGTCATCAGCCATCCTCACCTGCATCCAGAAGTTACTTTCTGTTAGAAATGAATTGACAAAAAAACATTCAGTGCCGTGCAGTAGTGGGTGGCCTTTTATCCCTTCGGGTGGGTGAAGCATCTTTAAACTTGAAACTGTGGTGTTTAAATAATGTTATACAATTGCCACTCAATATATCTCAAGGGTGAGTAATGTCAGAAGAAGACTATGGGATTAATTTGAGGTCTTTGCTAAAACAAAGCAAGGGAAATGGGCAAATGCCGCACAAGCAATTCTGTCAGTGAGAGTTCAGGATATCTGAGGCAGGGTTTTATTCTCAATTGAAGTCAGCCAATAGATTGAAAACATGAGACAATGAATGCACAGGAGGAAATCCGGATAAACCATTATCTGCCTGCAACACCGAGACTAAGTAAATAGTAAACTAATTTATTCAGTTTCCTATGTACACTTTATAACGTTGAAAATTTTTGTCAAACGTACAAACAACATTACAAATATTTTGCTGTTGTAACAGTGAAACCAGTTTCTCTTTATTGGTCATGCTCAATGTTAAGAAATTGCAGGCAGGCAGGCAAGCTGGCTGAACCAAGAATGCATCTGTTTTTTAATCAGATCCAAAATTACAGGCTATTATGACTGCATAATCAAAAAAGCAGTTTAAGAAATAATTTTGCTGATCACGTAGCATGCGGTAGCTAAACTAAACGCAACTATTAAAAGGGAAGTCAGCCTTCACTGTTGAAAATCACAGAACAAGGTGTAATGTGTCTATTGGTGTATAGCTCACCCACTACAATGCAAAAACAAGAAAATTAACTTGTTTTGCTCTAGTATTCTTTTCAACATACCAATGAATTTTATATCATCAAAACATAAATTGCAGATTGCAAGCAAGTGGTCAGCTTGTTTTCATCTGGGAGCAATTACAGTTGTAACTTTAGAAAAGAGGCTTCAGTCAACGACATATTTAGAATGAATGGACTAATCTTTTCCATTTTTGGGGTAAGATTGTTACCATTATTATCTCTAATTATCTATGGGATATAACCAGTTGGAGCTGTGCATTGAGCTACTATTAGTATGGATGTTAACATCATTGTTATGTTACTATTGTTTGACTGCTTTTGTGCATTAGGAAGAATCCGTGACCATTTATGGAACACTAATCTGCTCTAGAAAACTTTGCCACGTGTTTTTGTTTTAAGTGAAAGGCTGCAAGGTTCTTTGGGATAATTTTCTACATTGCAAAGTAAAAGCAATTCAGTTGTTACCTTGGTTGAGTGGAGTGTGTGAAGGAATGGGTTTTATGGACTTCTTTGTCCCACATTTTCCTAATGGTTTTATGGTCCCAGTGACTACAGCTAGAATAGGGAGGATGCAGCCAATGTCTGCTCTCCGAGACATTCCTGGAGCCTCTAACTCTAAAACATTCAAGCTTTAAATATTTTTGGTTCTATTAATGGATGAGTTAGTGGAGGAGGGAAAGGAAAAGTGGGAGACTGCAAAATAGTGAAATCATTTGACTGGACAGGTCATTAATGGGTATTTTAATATAATAAGTCTAATGGTATTCCAACATACATCTGTCTGGTTCAAGGATGCCCAAGCAATTTTGTGTGTTTTGTTTCAGATTGAAGAATGCACCTTCCTAATATCCCCAGACCTTCTGCATAATCCTCAAAACCATCACCATTATCTTTCTGTTTCACTTCCTTCTACTGCATGAAGCTCTCTGCAACTCATCCTCCACAATCTCACGTCTTTATAACAGCAGGAGAATGTGGAGGAAGAGCTTGTCTACTATGTACATGCATTGGTGCATGAAGCGCAGTGGAATATGCAAGCTTTCCTTTCAGCAGACCAGACTAAAATTACTGCAAAAGCTGGTTTTATTCTCATGTGACCTGCTAACATGAGGAGGGCTATTATTAACTACCTTTGTTGTTGTGAAACTTGTTCGTTGAATGGTTTCTGTGACTTCCACAACATGGATATGTGTAAATAGGAACTACATATGCTGGTTTACACCAAAGATAGACACAAAATGCTGAAGTAACTCAGCGGGTCAGGCAGCATCACTGGAGAAAACGAATAGGTGACGTTTTGGGTCATGACCCTTCTTCAGTGTAAAGAAGTGTCTTGACCCCTTGACCTGCAGAAATGCTGCCTGACCTGCTGAATTACTCCAACATTTTGTGTCTATCTCCAGGACATGGAGCTCTGATCAATTGATTCACAAAATAGTGAAGGATAAAAAGCAAATAAACCTATTTTGTAAAGACTTGTATTGGAGGGAATGTGGAGTATACATCTGACCTTATCTGACTTTAACAGCAGTCCACATAAGCAGCCTTTATATCACCTCTATAGTTAGGCTGTTGGAGAGAGCTTCATTTAATCTTCCACCCAAGGTATAGAAATTTGGGGAAACCAACTGAAACTCTACCTCAAACAAGTGTCCACATAGAAGAATAGAGCAGGGAAATTGGATCAAAAGATAAGATGGGATTGTGGCGATAAAGATATTATTTATCACTGATGCTCATAACAGAACTGCAATAAATGACCATTTTAGAGTATATTATGAGAGGACAATTTTTAACACCAATATTAATTAGGAACACAATCTTTGCAGATGCTTGGCGAAAAGGATACCTCTTACATAGAACTAACACCTTATTCTGTACTTGTGTGATTCTATGAAACTCCAACATATGCGTATCCAGTTAAATGTCTGATGTTTCCAGAGCAGCAACTTTGAAGGTCCAAAAGGTCAATATTTTGTGGAGTGTTTAATCACTGGTATGTCCAATCAATGGTGAGTTCAATGCCCTGCTCAAAACTTTTTTAGATTGTGATAGTTCTTTAAATAAACAAAAAATAATATTCATTTCAAAATTTTAATTTTCCTTTAGAAGCAATTGAACCTTCAGGGATTGCTGCGAGTGGTAGTTATGACTATATTTTTGTTCCCAAATTAAGCGTATCAGTATCAAACCCAGTAACGACTTAGGCTAGAGCTAAGGCTGACTCCCCTGCAAACTAACCTAAGCATTAGCTCTATCAAACATAACATTCTTACAATTAAGCAGCTAAATTGTCTGGTAAACTGTCATTAGTAGAACGTGTTGTCAATCCAAGATATTGCCTAAGAAATTTGCTATATCTTTTCTGATTTCTCTGTCTGATCAGATTGCTCCAGTTCCTGGCTGATTTCCTGATGCCCATGAAACCACCATATCTCTTCTGGAAACTTTTCTTGTCTTCCACAACATTGATGCCATCATGATACATCTTCATGGACCTTTCATTTGGCTTGGAAGCCAGTGGCTCTGCTTGGAAATCATAGGACCTCTTGGCTGAAGGCATTTCTGTATCTTGTGGACTGTTGATCATCTCAAATGTGGCCTCAGTTACATCATCAAGGTCTTCGGTGCGACCAATGGGCACCACATTCTTCACATCTTGCAGAAAGGCATGAGTATTTCCTGAGTCAATGGTGCCAAAGATCCTAGCAACACCAAAAGGCAGATTCCTGGCTTGAGATGAACTAATTTTCAGAGATAACAATGGAGATACAGAGATGATTTGTCTACAGTTTTTCCAAATGGCAGAAGATGGCATTTTCCCTTCACACTCCAGACTGCAGGCCTAAAACAAGAAGGCAGGTTATTTATTGAGGGGGGAGGGCAGGACATAGCTCACTATAACTTCATTAAATTATTTATTTTAATCATGATTAAAGCAACTGGATAAACAGGGTCTGATCAGGAACAGTCAACATGGATTTGTGCCTGGAAGGTCATGTTTGACAAACCTTCTTGAATTTTTTGAAGAGGTTACTAGGGAAATTAATGAGGGTAAAGCAGTGGATGTTGTCTATATGGATTTCAGTAAGGCCTTTGACAAAGTTCCCCATGGAAGGTTGGTTAAGAAGGTTCAATCTTTGGGTGTTAATGGCGGAGTAGCAAGATGGATTCAACAGTGGCTGAATGGGAGATGCCAGAGAGTAATGGTGGATGGCTGTTTGTCAGGTTGGAAGCCGGTGACCAGTGTTGTGCCTCGGGGATCTGTGTTGGGTCCACTGTTGTTTGTCATGTACATCAATGATCTGGATGATGGGGTGGAAAATTGGATAAGTAAGTATGCAGATGATACTAAGATAGGTGGTGTTGTGGATAATGAAGTAGATTGTCAAAGTCTACAGAAAGATTTTGGCCATTTGGAAGAGTGGGCTGAAAGATGGCAGATAGAGTTTAATGCTGATAAGTGTGCAGTGCTACATCTTGGCAGGACAAATCAAAATAGGACGTACATGGTAAATGGTAGGGAATTGAGGAATGCTGTGGAACAGAGGGATCTAGGAATAACTGTGCATAGTTCCCTGAAGGTGGAATCGCATGTAGACAGGGTGGTAAAGAAAGCTTTTGGTGTGCTGGCCTTTATAAATCAAATCAAATATGTTTATTTGTCATTGCACATCAACTGTACAACGAAATTGCATGTGCATCCCCTTCAATGGTGGGGATCAGAGCATTGAATATAGGAGTAGGGAAGTAATGTTAAAATTGTACAAGGCATTGGTAAGACCAATTCTGGAGTATGGTGTACAATTTTGGTCACCTAATTATAGGAAGGATGTCAACAAAATAGAGAGAGTACAGAGGAGATTTACTAGAATGTTGCCTGGGTTCCAGCAACTAAGTTACAGAGAAAGGTTGAACAAGTTAGGTCTTTATTCTTTGGAGCACAGAAGGTTAAGGGGGACTTGATTGAGGACTTTAAAATGATGAAAGGGATAGGCAGAGTTGATGTGGATAAGCTTTTCCCATTGAGGGTAGGGAAGATTCAAACAAGAAGGCATGACATGAGAATTAAGGGACAGAAGTTTAGGGGTAACATGAGGGGGAACTTTACTCAGAGAGTGGTGGCTGTGTGGAATGAGCTTCCAGCAGAAGTGGTGGAGGCAGGATCGATTTTAACATTTAAAAGTAAAGTGGATAGGTATATGGACGGGAAGGGAGGGGTATGGTCTGACTGCAGGTAGATGGAACTAGGGGAAAATAAATGGTCGGCACGGACTGGAAGGGCCGAGAGGGCCTGTTTCCGTGCTGTAATTGTTATATGGTTATCAATCTGCGTAACTGAAGATAAGTCAACTCCTTGGGGTTTTGACTATTCAGTTAGATAGTGGGCAGTCTGAATCATAATCACAATTTCCAACTTTTGCTTCAGTCAGAAGGATTCTGACCCAAAACATAATCTATCCATTCCCTCCATAGATGCTGCCTGATCCACTGAGTTACTCCGGCACCATGTTTTGCTCTCACTATGCATACTAAGAATTTGAGGGAACCTATTTTTCTGTAAAAATTACAATATTCAAAATAAATTACTGTACTTATTGGAGCTTTCAAGACTGAATTAGATTGTTTTGAGTGGATAGAATTTGGGTGGAGATAAGATAAAGTAAGTGCCTTTATCAATGTTAAAAGATGGAGGTGTAGGTCTTTTGATCCTTCAGGTCTGTTTTCACATTCAGTTAGATAATAGCTGAATTCTCTCCACCCAAAACAATCTAATTCTAATTCTTGAAAGCTCCAACTGGATTTCAGCATGTAATCTTTTAGAGAATAAATGGGCAGAACAGGGTAAATGTCAAGATGTTTCCACTTGAAGGGGAGATTTGAACAAGGAAACAGTTCATAGAATAGAGAGCAGTCACTTATAACTGAGGTATGTAGACATTTCTTCTTGCAGGGGTACTGAATCTCTACAATTCTCTATCAAGATCAAGAAATTATTATGGGAAACTAGCTCAGAAGAGGAGGATTGGAACAAGTCAACCATAATCATATTGAATGGAAAGAAAAGTGCGTGTGACTTTCCCCGAAATTGGAGAATTCAATGTTCATGCGTTGGGTTGTAGGTTACTTCACTAACATAGAAAATAGGTGCAAGAGTCGGCCATTCGGCTCTTCGAGCATTCACCGCCATTCAATATGATCATGGCTGATCATCCAACTCAGTATCCCATGCCTGCCTTCTCTCCATACCCCCTAATCCCTTTAGCCATAAGGGCCACATCTAACTCCCTCTTATATATAGCCAATGAACTGGCCTCAACTACCTTCTGTGGCAGAGAATTCCAGAGATTCACCACTCTGTGTGAAAAATGTTTTTCTCATCGGTCCTAAAAGATTTGCCCCTTATCCTTAAACTGTGACCCCTTGTCCTGGACTTCCCCAACATCAGGAACAATCTTCCTCCATCTAGCCTGTCCAACCCCTTAAGAATTTTGTAAGTTTCTATAAGATCCCCCCTCCATCTTCTAAATTCTAGCGAGTACAAGCCGAGTCTATCCAGTCTTTCTTCATATGAAAGTCCTGACGTCCCAGGAATCAGTCTGGTGAACCTTCTCTGTGCTCCCTCTACGGCAAGAATGTCTTTCCTCAGATTTGGAGACCAAAACTGTACGCAATACTCTAGGTGTGGTCTCACCAAGACCCTGTACAACTGCAGTAGAACCTCCCTGCTCCTATACTCAAATCCTTTTGCTGTGAATGCTAACATGCCATTCGCTTTCTTCACTGCCTGCTGCACCTGCATGCCTACTTTCAAGGACTGGTGTACCATGACACCCAGGTCTCGGTGCATCTCCCCTTTTCCTAATCGGCCACCATTCAGATAATAGTCTACTTTCCTGTTTTTACCTCACATTTATCCACATTATACTGCATCTGCCATGCATTTGCCCACTCACCCAGCCTATCCAAGTCACCTTGCAGCCTCCTAGCATCCTAGTCACAGCTAACATTGCCCCCCAGCTTCGTGTCATCACAAACTTGGAGATGTCTAGTATGAGGTGCTCTTCTTCCAGTGTACATGTGGCCTCACTCTGGCAATGGAGTAAGCTGAGGACAGACAAGACGTCTGGGTTTGGGACAGGGAAGTAAATTGTCCAGAAACTGGGAGCACCAGCTGGTTCTGGCGAACAGAGAAGCGTTCGATGAAGCGATTGCCTTGTCTATGCTTGGTCTCACTAATGTAAAGGAAGCTCATATCCACTCATGCACTTCTTCACCTACCCCCAACCTCCAATCAACCAGTTCCGTTACCTTCTTCCACCCCCTGCTGCTGCTCATCAACCACCTCCAACACCCTTTAATTCCCATCCCCACCTGTTCCCATCCAACTACCATCCCTCTACACTTGTACATTTAATTCCTCACTTTCCTTTATTAGATTGCACCACCGACAACCTTTGTCTTCTCCAGCCTTTGTGACTATCGCTAACTTCTCTCCCCCACCTGACTCATCGGCCAATCAACCCCACCCTACCTGGCTTCACCTCTCACTTGCCAGCTCTTGCCCCAACACTCCCCCTCACTTCCATCTACCCGTTACTCCAATTTTGAAGTAGGGTTCCGACCTGAAACATTAACCATTTCCCTCCACAGATGCTGCCTAACCTGCTGAGTTCCGCCAGCAGTTTGTATCTTTGCTGAAGATTTGATCATCTATGTCCTCAACAGTCCATCAGTTGTATTGGAAAGAGGCAAAAAAAAAAATCAGATCCTGGATATCTGAAGTTAAAAAAATGAAAATACTGGAAATACTCTGCTCCTGTGGAGAGAGAAACAGGTATAATGTTGCAGGTCGATTGTTGCAAGTGCTTGTCTGACAAGGGGTCATTCCTGTGAGCTGGAAACCGATTGCTCACTTGTAACTTGAGTGTCATTAGAATCTATTCCAGTACAAGGTTTCACCTAAGGCAAAGACTACAATCACAGATTGCAATGTTCACTGAGTGTGTTGTAAAAACAGATATGAAGTGTGAAAATTACAGTAGGACTTTGATGCAGAGGGAATGGAGCTCATCCTTTTGGTTGTTAATTAACAAAATAGCCTGTGAATTAATTACATGAAACCTAAATTAATGAAATGTACAACTAATATTGACTAGAGATAGCTGTGGTGGTGGTTCACTGCATCTGTAACTCAAGGGAGAAAACAACAACTGTAGCAAAAGCTTTGGTTCAGAACTAAAAAGCAAAAATTGTATCATCTGGAAACTTAAAACAAGAACTGAAAATCTAGATTATACACAGCATCTATGAACAAAGAAATGTCCCGCTGAGTTACTCCAGCTTTTTGTGTCAATCTTCGGTTTAAACCAGTTCCTTAATCTGCAGTTCCTTCTTACACATGAGAAATGGAGGTAATGTTTCAAGTCAATGATCCTTCCACAGAACACGAATAATGAGAAAACAAACAAGTTTTAAGTTGCAGAGAGGATGAAAGTGGAGAGAAGAAAGGGAATGTCTGCTAGAGAGTGATGTTCAAGGTGATGCAAATTTGGTGCCACCGTAGAGAGAGAACTGATTTGTCTGGAGGAGGATAAATAGAAGATAAATCTGAGAACTAGAGAGAGAGAGAAAAAATGAACATGTTCGAATTGTGAGATGCAGAAAGTAGCTCTTGTTCGGAATCTGCTAATGGAAATACTGTAGCTTGGGCCTGAGGGCCCTTCACATCTTACTTTAATTGATGCCCCACCTGTTCCCCTTTCATCACCACCTTCATTCACTCTGCTGACTGTGTTCTTACACTGAATCATTTCTCCTTTAACTTCACTCACTTTCTTCAAATCAAGGTATAGCTATAGGACTAAGCTATGGATGTCTTTTTGTGTAGTATATGTTTTAGTTCCACTCAAAACCCTCCCCCCACCTCTTTTTCCAGTTCTGTTGACAATTGCATTTGAGCTGCTTCCTGCATTCTTACAGAATTCAAAAGCTTCTTTACCTTTGCTGTCACTTTATACTCTGTTTGCATTTTCATGTAGTCCATATCTGACTCTAACCTTCGCTTTCTTCACTTCTCTTCAAAGTTATAGGTGAGCAACCAATATTCTTCACAAGCCCACAAACACTCACCCTTACCATAACACTTCCTCACACCCTGCTTCGTGTAAGGATTCTGTTTTATTTTCAGTTTCTTCATGATATCTATTCAAAAGAAACGACTGCGCTGCTCAAATATTTTCTTGCTTTGTTGCAGTGAAGATCATGTCCATTGTACTTCTTAATTGACCTATATCTTGCTCTATCCTTTGACAATAGATAATAGGTGCAGGAGTAGGCCATTCGACCCTTCGAGCCAGCACCGCCATTCAATGTGATCATGGCTGATCATCCCTAATCAGTACCCCATTCCTGCCTTCTCCCCATATCCCCTGACTCCGCTATTTTTAAGAGCCCTATCTAGCTCTCCCTTGAAAGCATCCAGAGAACCTGCCTCCACCGCCCTCTGAGGCAGAGAATTCCACAGACTCACCACTCTCTGTGAGAAAAAGTGTTTTCCTCATCTCCGTTCTAACAACCTTCCTCGCTACTCGCAACTCCACCAATTTACTTCCACCTGCAAATGTTCTAATCAGCCCACCCACATTTTCTTGCAAACCATTTACATATATATTATAAACAACAGAGTCCCAGCTCTGAACCTTGCAGAACCTGACTGGCCACAGACCTCCATTCAGAAAGACAGCCTTCCACCTTCTTCTGCCTCATGTCTGCACTATGAGGAACAAAGAATCCAGTAATCAATGCGGGGTGATAGATAGCAATGGGGGGTTGCCCAATTCTCCCTGGACTGCTTTTGAATGCTTGAGTGGGCAAGCGAGAAATGTTGCCAGACTTAATTTTTCCCTTATTGCCCAGAGATTTTCTGTTGCTTCACACAGATGATGGGGTGGAAGATTGCAACCTTCACGTGGTCCGCCCTGTTTCGATTAATGCAATCAACTCGACGTGCACAAACGGAAGATCAAATAGAACAAGTTGTCCTACAACTTTAGGCTTTGCACGCCATACGAAAGAAGAAGACGACACATATGATTATATGGGTGTGGTGAATAGAGCGTTGGGAATGAATGGAAGAGTGTGTGAGGGGCAGCAATTAGTGGGGGGGGGGGAATTCCCTAACCAGGGTGAAGAAGGGAGCAGATGTTTAGGGATTGAATTATGGCGTCTACCTGCTCGCCACTTTCCAAAATCAGGAAGGAGCCATTTGACTTCTTCCTCAACAGATTAAAGGAATTCCTGCAAAGTTCCATCAGTATGTTGCTGAAATGCAAACCAAACGGAGCTGCAACCCTCCCTATTATGAATTGTAATCTTGCTATACGATGGATTGGGATTCATTGAAAGGAACATTGCTAGAACGTATTCTGAGTGGGTTCAAGTCCCATTTCAGGAACAAACAAACTCCAAGCAGATCTCGCCAGGCATTGCTAAGGGAGCATAACTTGCAACACTGACAAGGGGTTAAAACCACAAAGGCTTGCTGATCCTCTTAAATAACAGCTCAATTCCTAGATTCCTAGAGCAACAGGAGACTGTTCCTGACATCCTGGCAATTCTTATCACTCCATTTCAAAGAGAATGATTTATCATTCATCATCTTTCTTCACACAGATCAGCTGTTACGTTTCCCTCTTAGTTTAATTCTAAAATGTGGTTGCACCCCCATATTGCTCTGTGCAAACACCATGCCATATGTAACTGATTAATTGCTTTCCACTTTAACATGTTCAGGTTCTCACCACTCCCTGGATGTAAAAAACATCCTAAATTTACTTTTGTACTTATTGGGCACTTTCTTACATGTAGATTTCTTTGTTCTGGACTCAACCTTATGGAAATAGTTTATCCACATCCACCCCCTCCACCTTTGCAGAATGGATCACAGACTCAGTCATGCCATGAGTGGACAGGGTTCCTACACGTCCTGAGGAAAGCAGAAAGATAGAAGGAAACAATGGAGACGGGAATGTGAAACTCACCAGTATACCGAACTGTTCATGCTGCTGCAAGTTGTTGCAGGTAAGGCACTCAGCCTTACAGTCTCCCTGACTGCAGTAAATCAGGTGGAAGAGCACTGCCAGAGACAATAGAGACGTCTTCATTTTGATTCACTTGGGGTGGCCTGCAGGAGAAAAAAAAGCATTAAACATTCATTTTAAGTCTCAGCTTCATTAAGCAATCTGCACACTTCTTTCAAAATGTTCGACAGTCACCAGTGGTGACTTAACACAGTTCCTGAACAAGGCACAACCAAGCTACTTGACCACCTATGGCAATCTCATACAGCAGTGGTGTTGCATTGGTATGCATTCATGTGAGAGTGGCTCTCTGGAATGAAACTTTGACATCATGATGTCACAGCATGAAAAGAAACAGAAGCAAGTTTAAGAAGGAACTGCAGATGCTGGAAAATTTAAGGTAGAAAAAATTGCTGGAGAAACTCAGCGGGTGCGGCAGCATCTAGAGAAAAGGAAAAAGGCAACCTTTCGGGCCGAAACCCTTCTTCAGAAGAAGGGTCTGAAGAAAGGTTTTGGCCCGAAATGTTGCCTATTTCCTTCGCTCTATAGATGCTGCCGCACCCGCTAAGTTTCTCCAGCAATTTTGTCTACAAGCAAGTTTACATCCTCCATCCACTGATAAATCTGTGTTTCTCTATGTTGAAAACCAGTTGGAAGGACTGTTGAGAATATCAAGCACTTAGAATGTAATCTAGGTGGAGGACTTTAATTTCCTTCCCCGAGATAGACTCAGCAGAAGCACCATTGGTCTTGACTACCAGTCAGGGTTCTCCCTAATCTACTTTGCAATATTAGTAGATTATCTACTAATCTAGATTGTACATTATCCAGATTAATCACATCTAATGTTATGAATCTAGATAATAACATTATCTAGCTTATGCCCAGCTCTGCTTACTTGAAAATGCCATGTGGACCACCAAAGTGTTCTTTTCATGCCAAATAGAACAGATTTGGTCATTCGAGCGCTAAAGAATGAAGGAGACTGCAGAAAGTGGTGGACAGATTGGCCGGTCCATCAGGGATACTGATTTCTAAAGAAGCGCTGCCGCAAGAAAGCAGATAATATTATCAAAGACCCCAGCCATGTTTGCTTCTCGCTGCTACTATCGAGGCAAAGGAACAGGAGCATGAGAACCGTTATCATCAGTTTATTCCATCAGTTGTCAGGATCTTGAACCATTTTTCACAATCTTAACCACAACTGTACTTTAGCACCAAATTACTATGGATTTAGCACTACTATGGTTGCTCTACTAACTTTGGTTTTTGCACTCACTATTGTGGTCTGGTTGACCAAGAATACTGATCATTTATTGTACATTTATGTTGTTGTCCTTGTGTCTAATGAGACTGTAAAGCAGCAGCAAGTACGAATTTCATTGTTCCATTTCACATCCTATATATATATACTGTAAATAGCAAATAGACTCTCTTGAAGTTTATGACAGACCTAGCTACTCAAAACAGGACATCTCTTGAGCTTAATGGG
The DNA here is from genome assembly GCA_963514005.1 of Raja brachyura. Next base: position 95,424,175 of record OY740785.1, on the reverse strand, counting down.
TCATCAGCAAAATTGTGTTCCATTATTTGTCTACAAACTCATAATTCAACATCTGTCCCATTCTGCTATTACCATCATGCCAGCGTCCAATACTGATTCAATCAGTTTTGGACAGCAGATAAAATAGCATCTTGCACACTAAAAGTGAAGCTTGAACTAAACATCATAAGGAGCATGCTATTGATAAAGCTAAGGATCACAACAGCCATTGGATCAGATGAAACCATTGCAGTCCTACCAATCATGAAATGAAGTGGACAGTTAAACAGCAAACAAGAGGAAGAGGTCCCAGGAACCACCATTCTCAGTAATGGCAGAGCTCAGAATGTAAGTGAATAAGGCAGATTAGGGTATTTGCAATCATAAGCCAGAAAGGGCTAGTGTTTAATGGGTCACACTGTGAATGGTATGGCCCATTGTCTACACCCCCCACACTTCTCTAAGGCTTAACTTTTGCAACTCTACATTGACACCTCGCCACCACCAAAGGCCTTCGAACTGTTTTTAAAATTGCGTGATAATCAGACATTTAAAATCAGTCCAACTAAGTTTGAATAATGATAATTATTTAAAAATAAAACTTAATTAAATACATGACTAGCAATTAATTAAAAACATGAAAACAAGATAAAATAAAGAAAACAAATAAACCACTTATTTGCACTTGCCTTTCTAACCTCAATCATCCCACTCAAGAGACTCTTAATATTTGTTTTTTTAATTTTGGACTTAAAGGGTACAGGATGGTGCCTTAAATGTGGTAATTCTTGTGTACTGACTCAGCATGTTCTACCATCTTACACTCTTATACTGTCTCTAAACTGTGTGCAGAGAAGGGAATTTTTTTGTACTTAAGGTAGACGTGACAACAAAGATGTGATATTGAACAAAAGTCACGTTTCAGTGTTAAATCATGCCTGACAACACACCTATGGAGGCACATTTTTGTAATGTTCAATATACTAAATGAAGGCAGAATGTATTATTTTTAAATCAAGTACTATTTTTTCAATTTCTGAAACATAAGAATGAAGAAATATCAAAGCTCTCTCTCTGATATAGACCAATTATGAAAGTGAAATAAAATCAGAGGATGCTGTAAACATTCAGCAGGTCAGGTAGCATTAGCATTTCAGTTTTTCAGGATTTTAATTAAATTATATTTTCTCCTTTTAGTTATTAGTTTTATAGATACAGCGTAGAAACAGGCCCACCAAATCTACGCCAACCAACAATCACCCATACGCTAGTTCCATCCAGCACACTAGGGACAAAATACAGAGGCCAATTAACCTACAAACCTGTACGTCTTTGAAGTGTGGGATGAAACCGAAGCACATGGAGAAAACCCACGCAGTCACTGCGAGAACGTACAAACTCCGTACAGACAGCAGCCATAGTCAGGTTCAAACATTTTAACTCCCTTCCCTTTCCCACACTGACCTTTCTATACAGGACCTCCTTCACTGTCAGAATGGGGCCACACCCAAATTGGAGGAACAGCACCTCATATTTTGCTTGGGCAGCTTACAACCCAGTGGCATGAATATTGATTTCTCTAATTTCAAGTAACCCTTGCATGCCCTTTCTCTCCGTCTCTCCTCTACCCCAGTCATCCTGCTGGATTCACTGTTTGTATCCCTTGTTATCATCTCTTTCACAGCCAAGAGTGGATCATTGTGGACTCCTTGGCTATTGGTTTGTTCTGATTTGTTCTGTACCTTTTCACACCTCTAGTTTCCCTCTCCCCTGACTCTCAGTCTGAAGAAGGGTTCAACTCAAAACATTATCTATTCCTTTTCTCCGGAGATGCTGCCTGACCCGTTGAGTTACTATAACATTTTGTGTCTATCTAAAGTGAATAAAAGATGGAGTTTCCAAAACAAAAATACAGATATGTAACAAATAAAATAGTGAGCATTCTATGGGTGGGGGAATGATGGAACAAATAAAAAAATCTGGCTTCTACAGATAATACTGTGGCAATTTGGCTTATTTTGTGTGTCATTAATTATGACATTTGTCTTTAAATTTTAGTCTGCCCGTAATTATGTGGGTGGGATTTATTACGTAATCAAGGGCGTGTTTGGTGCTGCGTTTCTTGCGCAGAAGCTTAGTTTTTAGTTTAGCTCGGAGCTACATGGCAGAAGGAATACCCTTCGACCATGTAGAGTTTTGCCAAGACACGAGGAGCATTCTAACGTTTAAAAGAGATGTGCTGGAGTTTGACGAAGATTAAAGTGTACGAGTCAGAGAAGAAGGTTGGACGAATATCTTATGGTTTTTCTTCAACAATAAAGAAACTATTAATTAAAAGACTGTGTTATGAAGATTTATCTGTTAAGAAGCTCTGAAAGTCTCATGGAGAGCTCTCATGTGTATTACGACATTCTCCTAAAGCCATGTAGTCTCTTAAGTGGCTAGAGGGAGTAATCTCTTGAACGATATAAAAATCTGCCACAATACATATATATAGAATAAATCAAACCACAAGATTTCTTTAGCTAATTCTCAGACCTAGGATGTATAAACATCAAGCATCCTGTAACTAAAATACAGATATTAAACAAATAAAAAAACTTACTTTTTTTTAACTGAAACACATTTGAAAGCAAATTGAGCCTACTTTAAATGAAAGTAATGTAGTGAAACTATTGTCATTTTATTTTCCGTAGCTGAGGCAGAATATAGAATACTAAAAACAGCTTTCTCTAATCATATTTTCTCTAATCATATGTTCTCATGTGCAGGAAGATGAATTTCTTTTCCACTGCAAACAAAATTCTGAACCTCACAGCTGAGACAGAAATGAAACAATACATTGCATTTTCTTTGTCAGGGTCAGGTCGGGGGAAGTTCCCACCGCCACGGGTACCATGTAATCCTGTGCTACCTGCTCCATAGTCGGATAGTCGGAGACTAAACCATCTCCCCCACCTGGTTTGCCAGGTGAGGAAGGGGCTGTGGCCCCGAGCAGGTGAAAAATAAATAAAGCAATGAACTGGTTAATACCACACCCTTTTCCCGGGGTAGGATAATCAACAACTAGAGGTCATAGATTTAAGGTGAGAGAGGAAAGATTTCATAGGAACTTGAAGGTAATTTTTTCACACAGTGGGTGGTGGGTGTACAGAATTCGCAGCCAGAGGAAGCAGTTGAGGCAAGTACAATACCAACATTTAAAAGACATGGACAGGTACATTATTAGGAAACGTTTAGAGGGATATGGGCCAAAGGCAGGTAAGTGGGGCTAGCTTATATGGAGCATCTTGGTCTGCATAGACCAGTTAGGTCGAAGGACGTTATTCAGTGCTGTATGACTCTATGACTCTCTGAGATATTAAATAAATAGAACACTAGATAGAATGAAGTGCACGGATGGAGAAACATCGACTAATAATCCTTCAAATGTTACATATATGGTGAATAAAACATTGAGGTTGATATAGTCAAAATATTTAAATAAAGTAAATATGACCCAGAGCTTTCAAGAATTTAAAACTGATATTCAATGTATAAAGCTTACCGTTCTATATCTGACACACAGATGTAAAGCCAAGAATAATCTGATGTTTCCAAATCTGAAACACAAATACAGGTACAATAAAACTACTATCTTGCCATGACTTACAGAAGGAATTATGCAAATAACTAACAACATAGAGATTTTTGATGTGACAAATAATAGAAAGAAAGGTGAAGAAAGACCAGCCTGTATAAAACATCTTTCGTGATATTCCTTGTGCTTCTTATTAGTGAAGTACTATAAATTCCGGTATCTAGATTTACCCCCTTAGTCTGGTTTAGTCAAAGGCTAAGTCAAACTCTGGTTCCAAAACCTTACTTTATTGAAGATCAAACTGAAGGGACGGTTGCTGATCCACCCACGCAAGACACCAATATCTCGTGCAAACAGAACAGAAGTCACATTCAACCGACACACCCCAAAGAATTACACACCCTCTTATACCCCTCCAAACTAAGGGTGTGACATTACTTGGGGGAGGCAACCCCAACAAACCAATCACACATATTAATTATAACAGTACATCATTGACAGTTCCCTAACCCAATAATATAATCTTATATACATTGTATTTGAAAGAAACTTCTAAAAGGAAGCAAACATTGCAACATGTGCCCTGAGATTAAGACAGTTCCTCCAAGGCTCAACAGTTCGACCAATCATCAATTAGCAAAGTAAAGCTTTGCAAAAATATTTACAATGTTTATGTCTGGTTTGCATTCACCCAATCCGTTTCATGCAATTTACACCTAATTGTACGAATCTGCAGATGTCCCATTCTTTCCCTGCAACTTTTATCTGTGCTCTAGACAAGCTGGCACCATTCTGCAGCTTGTCCCATTTCTGCAGAAGGCACAATTAAATTGACCAAATGGCCTAGCAGCCCAGAAGCCTTTACTCAATTTTTCGTGTCCTGGCATCTACAATGTGGCCAGAATTAACAGTACCTTAAGACTCTCTTCAAGAGCCTCCACAGTTGTACAGGGCAGGTGTTTTGTCCACAGTGGTTTCACAAAGAGCAATACAAAAACGATCGGATAACTAATGCAACAAAAATTCTGAATCTACTGGGCTCTTTGGAAATACAGTAGTACCATTAAATACTTAACGCCAGCTGTGGGAGCAGTCAAGGCTTCAATTTTATATCTCATTTGGAAAATGGTGTCTCAGATATAGCAGAGCCCTCTCAGTGCAGCACTATAGTGTCAGCCTAGGCTTTTATGAGAAAGTCTCAGGAGTCGAACATGGATGCAAAATGTTCTGTCTCAGAAATTGCAGTGCTTCAAAGTCAAGATTGGCAAGAATAAATGTAATATCCAGGTTTTAATAACTGCAATATAGATATAGAATAAATAACGCACTGATCTGGAACGCAGATATGAAGAATACATTAAGCTTTCTAGAATGAGAATTGACATCAAATGATAAGAGGTATGCGCATTCAAGCTGAAACTTGCACAGAACAATTGAAACACTGGCTTGGATCATGAAGTTGTACTTATGAAGATTTATTACCGTTCTCTGTTATTACACAGTGGAAATCAGGATGTCAGTGCACGATTTATTGTGGAATCCTAACACCGTTCCTGGTGATTAAGTATTTTTCCACAACTCATGCTGTTTTATACCCTTCTCAACTTGAATTAACCAAAATCAATTGAGTTGATGAAAACACAACTATTAACAAATGTTCAATACCCTAAAAATGTCACACTTTTCTCTAGAGGTGTTTTTAATAGTAAAGTTTTATAAGCGCAATAATTCCCATTTATGTTATAGCCAAATAAGAACACTTGGATAGCAGTCAGTCTTATTATTATCATTATTATAGTTTAATTTAGAGATACAATATGGAAGCAGCTTGTCTGCCCATCAATTCCACAGAGATCATTAAGCACCAGTTCACACCTAGTTCCATGTTATCCCACTTTCTCATCCACTGCCTATATGCTTGGCGCAATTTACAGCAGACAATTAACCTACAAACCCGCTTGTCTTAAGGGAGGAAATCAGAGCACCCGGAGGAAATTCAGGCAGTCACAGGGAGAACGTGCAGACTCCACTCAGATGTATCCAAGGTCAGGATCGAACCCAGGTCTCGGGTGTGCAAGGGAACAGCTCTGCCAGTTGTGCCACTCTGCGTGGTAGGGAAGTGCAGCAGGCAAGTGCTAAAGGATGAATATTAGTCAACCTATAATAACCTCCAGCTGTTTATTTGATTTAAAAATCTCCACAGCATCTTATTTAATAATGACTCCTCTGATAGTGTGGCATTCTTTGAGCATAGCATCTGGATGTTGTGCTCAATGAGGCAAAATAGGGTGCTGAGGATGTTGATGAGCAGAGGGAGCTTGGAGTTCAACTCCATTGTTTACTGAAAGTGAAAATACTAGTAGACACGACGGAGAACAAGTATGCTGGATTTTATAGGTTGGGCACAGAATATGTTGCAACTTTACAAAACACTGGTTAGACCTGCAATTGAAGTATTGTGTGCAGTTCTGATCACTACACCATAAGAAGGATGGAGTTGTGCTGGAGAGATTTACCAGGGTACTGCTTGGATTGGAGGTGAAAGATTGGTTAGGTCGAGATTGTTTTCCTTGTGGTGAAGAAAGCTGAGCGGTGACCTGATAGAAGTATATACAATTATAAAAGGCGTGGTAAGTGCATAAAAAAAATAGGGCATAGATTAAAAGCAAGAGGAAAGAGTTTTAAAGATGTTTTTTGTTTATACAGAGACTGCTGATATATGGAACTTCCTTCCAGAGCAGGTGATGGAATCAGGTACATTTGCAATGGTTAAGAGACATTGAAATAGGCACTTAAATAGGCAAGGCATTGAAGAATAAGAACAAAATGCAGGTAAATGGGATTTATGTAGATGGGTAAAAGGTTTGGTGTTGGAAGGAACTACAGATGCTGGTTTAAGCCGAAGATAGACAAAGAAAGCTGGAGTAACTCAGCGGGACAGGCAGCATCTCTGGAGAGAAGGAATGGGTGAGGTTTCGGGTCGAGACCCTTCTTCAGACTGGTTTGGGATCAGGGAAACAAGAGATATAGATGATGATGTGGTGAGATACGAGCAATGAATAAAAGATATGCAAAAAAGTAACAATGATAAAGGAAACAGGCCATTGTTAGCTGTTTGCAGGGTGAAAACGAGAAGCTAGTGCAACTTGGGTGGGGGAGGGATAGAGAGAGAGGGAATGCCGGGGCTACCTGAAAGTGAAATATATCAATATTCATACCACTGGGCTGTAAGCTGCCCAAGTGAAATATGAGGTGCTGTTCCTCCAATTTGCATTTAGCCTCACCCTGACAATGACATGGACCTGGTTGGCCAAAAGTGGTACAACTCAATGACTCTATGGATCTCACCTTTGATCTTTATTATGCTCAATCACTTTTTTTTTGGAAAACGAGACGTAATAAGATATGGCACAAAAGATATTGTGCTAAAACTAAATATCTCAGGTTTCAGAAAATAAGTCGCACTGACTGAGATTTGAGTCCTGTTTCATCATGTCCTAATATATTGTGTCATTGCAGGAGTCTGCCCTAATAGAGTGCAGTGTCTGGGGGTGCAGTATATATTTTACATTCTGAGTAACCTCCAACTGATCTAAACACAAGTTTCCATCAATGCCTTTGCTACTTAATGCTTCTGTGAATCACTACACAATTCATTTCATGTTAGAGGCAACTTTCTGTTTGTTCTAAATACCACATGGGAAAAGACAGTGTTACCCCCAATGAAAGGGTAAAGCTGTGATGTGCCTGCCATACATTATTGGTAAACATAATCGTTGCAGTCTTTGCATAAAATAAAAAGACTTCCATTCCTGAAGGAAATTTCCAATAAGACTGTTGGCAGAAATCCAAATCAATGGAGCAAAGGCCATTCTCAGCAGTCCACAATATTTTAAATTGTTATTAGTTGACGACTGGATAGTTGTTCAAGTAACTAATGTAGCAATATTAATAACTTCTCCCGTAAAAACTGCTCCACTTGCTGTGTGCCATCTGTTTGCATGAGGCACTAGATTCACTTGCAAAAATATGTTCCCTGTTGGGACCTTGCCATTTATTTTCCCTTGCTGCCCAAGCCATAATAACTGACGAGTTTCAATCAATAACATTGGAGACTTGGGATCAATAGGATCCCTCGTGGATGTGTTATCTGCTCAGGCTCAATTAGTAGTGCAATGCTTCTGAGTCAGAAGCCTATAGGTTTAAGTGCTACACCAATGACTTAAGCACACAAATGTATGCTCTGATGCAATATGGAAGAGCATTGTCATATTGGGGGCGCTGGCTTTTGGCTGAGACATTAAGCTGTGGCTCCATCCACCCTGTTAAGCAGATATAAATAATCCCACAACATTGTCTGCGGCAGGTCATGTCTTGCAAACTTGATTTTTTTGAGGAGGTGATTGATGAGGGTAGGAGAGTGAATGTTGTCTACTTGGACTTTAGTAAGGCATTTGACAAGGTCCCTCATGATAGTCTGATCCAGAAGATTAAGATGCATGGGATCCATGGAGATGTGGTAGTTTGGGATCAGAACGGGCTTCTCCAAAGTAGACAGAAGGTAGAGGTGAAAGGGTGTTATTTTGCTGGAGGTCTGTGACCATTTGTGAAGGGATGAGTCCTGATATATAAAAATGATATATGAAAAGTTCATAATATATAAAAATGACATGGATAAAAGTGCAGATGCGTCGGTTAGTAGGCTTGAAGGCAACGTAAAATTTGGTGGAGATACATTTTGAAGAAGGCTGTCAAAAGAATACAGCATGATGTAGATCAGTTATAAAAATGGATGGTGAAAAGGCAGATGGAGTTTGATGCAAACAAGTATAAGGTGTTGCACTTTGGGAGGTCAAATGTAAGCGGAAAGTGTACAGTTAAATGGCAGGACACTTAACATTGTTAATGTACAGAGGACTCTTGGGATCCTGGTCATATTTGGAGTATTGTGTGCAATTATGATTGTCTCATTACAGGAAGAATATGAAAGCATTAAAAGAGGGTGCTGAAGAGATTTACTAGAATGCTATCTGGATTAGAGGGTGTTGTATCAGTTATAAGGGGAGGTTGGACAAACTTACATTGTTTTCTCTGGAGCATTAGAGGCTGAGGGGGGGACTTGATAGAAATTTGTAAAATTTAGAGAGTCATAAATAGGGTAGACAGCCTGAACCTTTCTCTTGGCGTAGAAATGTCAAACACTAGAGAACACAGCCTAAATGTCAGAGAGGCAAAGTTTAAAGGTGATGTGTGGGGCAAGTCCTTTACATGGAGATGGTGGCTGCCCAGAACATACTGACTGCAAGGGGTGGTAGTCGAGGCAGATACAATGGTAACATTTACGAGGCTTTAGATAGGCACATGAATATGCAGGAAATGGAGGGACATGGGTCAATTACTGGCATAAGGGAGTTGAGAGTCATTGTGTGTCAAAGAGCCTGTCCCTGTGCTGTACTATTCTAAAGCATTATTTTGAAGATGTGCAGGCAAATTATCCCAGATATCTCAGTCGAGATTTCTCGCAGTCACCATCACTACAAAGCAGATTATCTGGTCGATTACCTATTCACTGTTCATGGGAGCTTGCAGTGTACAAATTGGCTGAAGCAAATTACAGCTGTGCAATTACAGTAATTACTAACTGGAAAGTGCTTTACGAGGTCTGGCGGTAGTGAAAAGCATCATAGAAAATAGCAAATCCATATTTCTTCCCTAATGCCATCCATCTGCCCACACTCCACATTTTGCCATTCGCCTGTGTTAAACAAGTTGAAATGGGTAAGAAGAAACTGCAGATGCTGGTTTAAACCAAAGATCGACACAAAAAGCTGGAGTAATTCAGCGGGACGGACAGCATCTCTGGAGAGAAGGAATGGGTGTCTCATGGTCTTATGGATTAGACTTATGCATTTTAGTTCAATCATAAAAGAATCACCTGAATTGAATTAGAGACAGAATTTCCTCTGGCAGCATGATCAAAACAAGGAAGCATAATCTTAAAATTAGAAATTGGTTATTCAGGAATGGATAAGGATGCACTTTTTCATATAAAGTCAATCAGTTTTCAACTTGTTTAACTCAGCAGGGCGGGCACCATCTCTGGAGATAAGAAATAGGTGATGTTTCGGGTCAAGACCCTTCAGTCAGGAGAAAGGGAAATAAATGACAGATATAGATGGTGATATGGGACAAATGCATGAAAGGTCCACAAAAAGTAACGATGATCATGGAAGTCCACGATGTCCATTGTGGGATTTGCATTGAGGGCTCTACCTTCCCTTGATCATCAATACTTTTTGCATATATTTCATTCATTTGTTCTATATCTCGCTATATCACCGTCTATATCTCTCGTTTTCCTTTCCCTGACTCTCAGTCTGACGAAGGGTCTCAAACGAAACGTCACTTATTCCTTTTGCGCACAGAAGCTGCCTGACCCGCTGTTACTCCATCATTTTGTGTCTATCTTTGGTTTAAACCAGCATCTACAGTTCCTTCCGACTCATTTTATAGATATATATGTATCTTTCTATAAGTTAAGAGAGAGTTAGATAGAGCTCTAGGGGCTAGTGGAGTCAAGGGATATGGGGAGAAGGCAGGCACGGGTTATTGATAGGGGATGATCAGCCATGATCACAATGAATGGCGGTGCTGGCTCGAAGGGCCGAATGGCCACCTCCTGCACCTATTTTCTATGTTTCGAAGTAAAATATCCATCAACGTGTAGTTCACTTTAAATACTTCAAAACAAACCAAATCATGGCAATTTTTTGAAATGTTAATTGCACGAATGAGGGTCACAAAGGGAAAGAATACTGTGGTTCCTGGTCTTTGTTTTTGGCTTCTGAAACTACTGTCCATCTGAGTCTCTCGTTCTTACGCTCACCGCCTGCAACTTCACCCTCAGTTCCTTTATCATAGAAATCCAATAATTCCGACCAATACTCACGTAAAAATATCTATCATTCTGAAGCTTCCAGCCACCACCTGATGACTTGCATCAACAGCCTTTGTGTGAAAAACGTCGATGTTTAATTGAACGACACAAATGAAAACTAATTGGATCATTTACAGTAATTGCAGCTCAGGAATCCGTTTTCTACTTTTTCCTCGTCCTTTTGTTGTTGTATTTCATATTGTTATCCAATTTCGATTAGTTAAACTTCATTGTGCATTCTAATTTTCACTCGTTCTCTCTTCTCCCTCCATCTCCCCCTCCCTCTCCCTCTCTATATCTATCTATCTATCTATCTATCTATCTATCTATCTATCTATCTCCTTGCCTCACTGACTATCGCGGATGTCCCTGCGAAGTGTTTCATCAAAGGTGCACTATTCCACGGACGCTGCCGCTGCGGGAAGGTTGAATGAAACGAAAGTCCATCCTAACATAAACAAGCACACACCCTCGCACACGTACAGAACATCGCAACAGCTATGAGGCTCCCAGTCCTCAACGCAGATGCTGCCTCCACATGCACATTCAGAAATCTGGGCGCACTCTGAAGCACATAATGCATATCCACACACACACACACACACACACACACACACACACACACACACACACACACACACGCACACACGCACACACACACACACACACTGGAACCCCACGTTGAACATAAAGTGCTGGAGTAATTTAGTGGGTCAGGCATCATCTCCGGAGAACTTGGTTAGGCGACGTTTCGGGTCGGAATCCTTCTTCAGCCCCCTGTCAGAGATGCTGCCTGAGCCGCTGAGTTGCTCCAGCACGTTGTGTTCCGCGCAGGATTGCAGCATCTGTAGTCTCTCGTCTAACCTGGAACCCCAGCGGGGGTGAAGAGAGATAGCAGGATGTGCTTAGCTAACTTCCGCATCGCCTTCTTTCAGCGAAGCAGAGACCAGTCGTGGAGTAGATTTCTCTGCCACAGAAGGCAGTGGAGGACAATTCACGGGATGTTTTCAAAGAGAGAGTTAGATTTAGCTCTTAGGGCTAACGGAATCAAGGGATATGGGGAAAAAGCAGGAACGGGGTACTGATTTTGGATGATCAGCCATGATCATATTGAATGGCGGTGTTGGCTCGAAGGGCCGAATGGCCTACTCCTGCACCTATTTTCTCTGTCTCTAATCTAGGATCCCGTTAGTCCGCGGGACTCAGTAATAGACCGCTCCGCCAACCACCCTTTGGACCAGTCCCGTCGCTGTTCATCTCTATACCCTGACACTGTTGCACTCTCTCTCTGTGTCTTGATACTGTCGTTGCACTCTCTCCTTGCCTCCGGTCATGTTCATTTGTTGGGACACGAGCGGGAACAAAAGTGGCAAAACCCGCGGAAGAGATAGGAAAATAAAACGGGGACCGGCAATAATGGGAGAGAAAATTATTTATTTTAAAATTCTTTGTGTTTGTCTTATTTTTTTTAATGAAATAGTGGTGGAGTAAAGGATTCGTTGAGAAGGGAAATTGGTGAAAAAATAAACTGTCGGAACGGTTCCAATAAACTAGACATGTCCTTACCGCGAGAAGGTATTCATTTACTTGAGAATCGGTGAAACGAGAGCTAGTTAAAGGGGAGAAGGGAGCGGGAGTGGGAACGGCGATGAGGATTGGCAGAGGGAAGTTAGAACGAGCTGGGAGGATAGAGAAACGCAAAACGCGAGCAGCGGTTGTTAAACAAAAAAGTGAGCGGGGGACCGGCGTCAGATGGAGAATTGAGAGTAAATCGCCTACCTGAGCTCAAATCGCAAAGGGTACCTGTTGGAGGTCCGCTCCTCTCTGTTTCTCTCTCGCACACAAACACACAGCAAGTTGCTCCGACGCCTCAATCCAGAATCAGGTTGTGTGATTTAGCACTGCCCATATATCTCACTCCCTCCTGATATCCCCTGACTATATCAGGCAGATCAGTCAGAAGGCAAAGTGCATACCTTCCAGGAACAGCCGCATTTTAATAGCTTCTAGAAACCCTCATTCATTCGGTATCACCACATTACTCAGTCACTCGCCCCTGACTCACAGTCACCGACTTCGGAGAGTCACTCGTTTTCTGACTCCTGGCTTTCTCAGTCAGCAGTCAGACCACTCAAGCACAGTCATGTCAACTGGGAATAACTTGGTCACTGACCCTGGAGAGTCAGTCTATCACTAGTACACCACTCAGTCACCAGTCCTCAACGTTGACTCAGTCACTAACACCTCACTCAGTTACTAGTCCTAACGTTTACTCAGTCGCTCGCACCTCACCCAGTCTCATACTCTCATCACTTACTCTCACGAGTCCCCAACATTCACTCAACACGTCACCCGGTCACCAGTCCTCAAACATTCACTCAGGCACTCACACCTCACTCACTCACCAGTCCCCAACATTCACATAGACCAATATAGCTCAAGAATAAGACCATCCATGTCTGGCCTGAATTGGTGCTTGCTGCATGTCATTCAAAGATCAGACCACAATGAAAGTGCATTAGTAGCCACCAGGGATGAGGCCCCCCAAATCTGCATTTGCTTAGAACACAACAGTAGAACACAAGGATCAAATCCCCATACCTCTTGCACACATTCTACATAGTGCAGTATTTATTACTTAGGGGTCAGATCACAACAGCCTGTTAGGAGACTGCAACAGATCTTGTATAGTTCAAGGATCAGACACTAATCCCTCGTCTCAATCAACCCCTGTTGCAGTACACGTCCTAATGTCTGGATAGGGTCTGCAATAGATGCAGAGTAATTCAGGGAACAAAGACCGATACCTAGGTGCAGTGTAATCCAGTGGTCAGATACAAGTCTTAATAGAGTGTGTGTGTATTGATTGAATTGAATAATTGATTGAAAGATACAGCATGCAAACAGGCCCTTCAGCCCACTGAGTCCATGCCAATCATTAATCATCCATTCAAGCTAGTTTTATGTTATCCCACTTTCGCATCCACTCCCTACACACTAGGGGCAAGTCACAGAGGCCAATTAACTTAGTAACACACGCATCTTTGGGATGTGGGAGGAAGCCGGAGCACCCGCAGGAAACTCACATGGCCATTGGGAAAACATGCAAACACAATACAGACTGTACCGGAGATTGGGATGGAACCCATGGCTCTGACATTGTGAGGCAGCAGCTCTACCAGATGCACCACTCTGCTGCCCTCAATGGAACTACTGGAAAAATGGTCTCGATCAATACTCAAATCTCAACTGAAAGTAGGAATAGGTAGAATGAGTTCATGAGTATTGATTATTGTCTGGCAATGGGGAGCTGGAAAACACATGAAGTAAAGGTTTAACCCTCCTGCCAGACAGATTTTATTGTGATGGATAGTATTTCTGTCTGACTGTAACAGAGGTGACTAAGAAAACTCCTGATTTATAATTGTGACAGATTAAGGCAACCAGTTGAATGGGAAACCACTTTGTTTGTTCTCATGCATCACCCAACAACATATAAACATAGAAAATAGGTGCAGGAGTAGGCCATTCGGCCCTTCGAGCCTGCACCGCCATTCAATATGATCATGGCTGATCATCCAACTCAGTATCCCGTACCTGCCTTCTCTCCATACCCCCGATCCCATTAGCCACAAGGGCCACATCAAACTCCCTCTTAAATATAGCCAACAAACTGGCCTCAACTACCTTCTGTGGCAGAGAATTCCACAGATTCACCACTCTGTGTGTGAAAAATGATTTTCTCATCTCGATATCTATTTTGAAAATTTATTTCGCACTTTGAAAATGATAAAACATTCCAAAATGTTTCTTTAACTGTAAACAATCAAAATTTGATACTGAGTCTCATAATAAAGAATTAGAACAGAAAATCAAAAGCTTCATCAGATATCGATTTTAAGTAGGAAAGAGAGACAAAGAGTTGGGGAGCTTTAGATGGAAAACTTCAGATCTTAGAGCTCTGCTAGGTCAAGGAATGAGCAACAATAATTGAGACATTAAATTGGAGATGATCAAGTATAAGAGAGCAAAAGGACACATTCACACCAGCTCTATATTATTCCACTTTTGCATTCAATATTCACACACAAGGGGCAATTTACAGAGGCCAATTAACCTACAAACTCATACGTCTTTGAGATATAGGAGAAAACTGGAGCACCCCGAGGAAACCCACATGGTTACAGGGAGAAAATGCAAACCCCACACAGACAGCATCTGAGGTCAGAATTGAATCAGGGGCTTTGGCACTACGAGGCAGTAGCTCTACCAGCTCTACTACTGTGCCACAGTGCTGCCCTCTTAGAGGACTCTCAGTGATGATTTTTAAACTATGGTAATATATAACTGGGAAGCAATTTGGGTCATCAAACACCGGGGGTGAACAGACAACAGAATGTCGGAGTATATCAATGTTACAGAGAATAGAAAATAAGAGGCTGTACACAAGTGCGGAGGAGGTTACAAATGCAAAAGAGGTTGAGGATGGAACAGGAGTTTGCGAGGAGATTGGTCAAGTAATCTCTAGCCTAATGGGTTACATCCCTGTCTAAGAATGAAAAGACAACCCGCTGCCTTCAGATCCCACCATTAACTCTGTGTCATTGCATAATACCATTTCCAAGCCATGATCTCAGGCGGATTCAAAAGCATTGAACCTTACCTGCGAGACAGACAACACATGTGCACCCAATGACATTGATAAATGCTTCTGCTCATCTGTGTAATAATCCTCAGCCAACCTCAAATATTGAAGATATTACCTTCAATATTCCTGAACAAACTGGTACCTTATGGGGTGCCGCCCAGTTGGGTATGGCTGCCCAGCCTGCAGCTGTCTGTGTTCACTTCTTTCTTTTATTTTTAGTGAGTTAAAATGTGTTTTGTTTGGAGTTCTATTTTTTTTTATGTGGGAGGTGGGGGGGGGGGGGGGGGGGGGGGGAGGGGGAAACTGCTTTTCCTGGTCCCTACCTGGTCGGAGAGGCGGCTTTTCTCCGGGCAGCATCTTCGACCCGTCCTCGCGGCCTACCAATGGGTCCGGAGCGGAGTTTCCTGAGGCGACCAGCCAGAACCACGGCTTTGGTGGCAGCGCAGCGCTGGAGCGCTATCGCGGAGCGGAGCGGGCGATGCCTTGCCCGGGTCACCACGCTGGAGCTCCGGAATGCTGAGACCGTAAGTGAACATCGCGGAGCTGCAGGTCCGTGGAGCGGCCACCCACGGGCAGTGGCGCTGACTTTAACGTCCCGGCGAGATCGCCAGTGGTGAAGCTCCGACCAGCGTGACCTGTTGGCTTCGGAAGCCGCGGTTGCCTTCAGAATGGCAGGCAGTGACTAGTGGGATACCGCAAGGCTCAGTGCTGGGACCCCAGCTATTTACAATATATATTAATGATTTGGACGAGGGAATTGAATGCAACATCTCCAAGTTTGTGAATGACACTAAGCTGGGGGGTAGTGTTAGGTGTGAGGAGGATGCTAGGAGGCTGCAAGCTGACTTGGATAGGCTGGGTGAGTGGGCAAATGCATGGCAAATGCAGTATGATGTGGATAAATGTGAGGTTATCCACTTTGGTGGCAAAAACAGGAGGGTCCACCATCTGAATGGTGGCAGATTAGGAAAAGGGGAGATGCAACGAGACCTGGGTGTCATGGTACACCAACCATTGAAAGTAGGCACGCAGGTGCAGCAGGCAGTGAAGAAAGCAAACGGTATGTTAGCATTCATAGCAAAAGGATTTGAGTATAGGAGCAGGAAGGTTCTACTGCAGTTGTGCAGGGTTTTGGTGAGATCACACCTGGAGTATTGCGTACAATTTTGGTCTCCAAATCTGAGGAAAGACATTCTGGCCATAGAGGGGGTACAGAGAAGGTTCACCAGACTGATTCTTGGGATGTCAGGACTTTCTTATGAGGAAAGACTGGATAGACTCGGATTGTACTCGCTAGAATTTAGAAGACTGAGGGGGGATCTTATAGAAACTTACAAAATTCTTGTGGTTGGACAGGCTAGATGCAGGAAGATTGTTCCCAATGTTGGGGAGGTCCAGAACAAGGGGTCACAGTCTAAGGATAAGGGGCAATTCCTTTAGGACCGAGATGAGGAAAACATTTTTCACACAGAGAGTGGTGAATCTCTGGAATTCTCTGCCACAGAAGGTAGTTGAAGCCAGTTCATTGGCTATATTTAAGAGGGAGTTAGATGTGGCCCTTGTGGCTAAAGGGATCAGGGGGTATGGAGAGAAGGCAGGTATAGGATACTGAGTTGGATGATCAGCCATGATCATATTGAATGGCGGTGCAGGCTCAAAGGGCCAAATGGCCTACTCCTGCACCTATTTTCTATGTTTCTATGTCTCCAGTAAGGAAGCGGCCATTCCAGGTGTCGCAAGCCGCTAAGGGGGTTCTCCCGAGCCGGATCACCATCACCCGGAGAGAAGAGCCCGAAACATCTAGCCGCAGTAGCGGCGACTGCGGAGGCCTCAATAGGCCCGACTATGGGTGGGCAAGGGGATGGGGACTGGACTTTGTGCCTTCCCTCACATTGGGAACCATTCTGGGGGGATGTTTTTATGTTTATTGTTAAATTCTTTAATGTTGTGTCTTATCTTTATCTGTGTGCTGCAATGGCCAGTCAAATTTCACTACACCAATTGGTGTATGTGATAATAAATGTCCTTTGTATCCTTGTATCCCTTTGTGGCACGATTTCTGTACTCAATTAAATGGAGCTCTTTTAAAAATCTACACCCAATGCCGTAACTCATACAACATCCCTTTCAAACACACAGCATGGCATTTATATTAATTACGTTGTTCTTCTTTTGGGAGTGCCTCTGTACCATTAACCACCACTGAGCTCTTCCATTATCCAGCCTCTCGCAGCATAATTTCCTCTCATTGCTCCGTGTCCTCTGATGCTTAGCTCCCACACTTTACAATTCCCTTCAAATCGCAATACAGTTTTGCAGCTGGTAGTGCTGCTGCCTCACAACTCCAGCGACATGGGTTTGATCCTGTCCTCAGGATAGTTTGTTCTATGTAGACTCCCATGTAGAGTTTGCAAGTCCTCCTCATGATCAAGTGGGTTTCCTCTGTGTGCTCAGGGTTCCTCCTGCATAGCAAAGACGTGCGGGTTGATAGGTTAATGGGCCACTCCAAATTGCTCCTATTGTATAGATGGGTGAGGTATGTGGTGGTTGGATTGGCAGGGAGGTGAGTGAAATTTTGGAACAATAAAGGGGTTATTAGTATAAATGGGTGTTTCAGAAGGAACTGCAGATGCTGGAAAATCAAAGGTGGACAAAAGTGCTGGAGAAACTCAACGAGTGCAGCAGCATCTATGGAGCGAAGGAAATAGGCAACGTTTCGGGCCAAAACCCTTCTTCAGACCTGCTTGGCGCCCACCACAGACTGGGTGTGCTGAAGTGTTTGTTCCACCTGTATAATTCTGTGAGCTTAGGATTCTGTATATGAAGAAGATTTCATATTTTTTTTACCCTACATATTTTTTTTCCTTGGCGGGATTTCTTTTCGGAAGCACCTTGGAATGTTTCCTTGTGCCCAAGGATCTATCACAGTGAAAGTTTCAGTTGTTTTGATGGAATCTAAACATCATTTTTTGTTATATGTTTTTAAACCTGAATGGATTATTGAGCTGCAGTATAAATTGTGTGCCGTGATGATTCTTAACAGAATTCTAAAGATTTATCTGCCAACATGCATTACTTCTTTTGCAGCAGATACTCCACATAATTAAGTCTGACTATTGCATTGTAGTTTATCAAAATAGTCACTTTATGAAAAGTGGGAGAGAATTGAACTGACCAATTATCTTTTGCATCTTCTAAGCGTTAGTAAAATTGGCAGAATAGTGGGTCATTTGTCATTACTCTGGACACTAAAACGAAACTTTGGGTCAAATGAATGGTGTCCAAAATCAAAACACCATGTAATTGTATCTCCCAAACAATGACCATAAGTTTGAAACTCTCAAAAGGGTTCTGAAGTGTGAACGTATTGGCAAAGATCAAATCTTACCATATCTTTACGTCTTCTTTCACCTCATCAGGAGGCACCAGAGTGCTGTCAAAGGAGCACTTGCAAAATGGATCTGCCAACAGTTTGTAATGGACCCAGCCCCATCCCACGCTCTGGAGAGCATCTAAGAGTACAAAGTGGATCTGAGTGTACTGATTAATGTTTCAAAGTGTGGGAATTGCTGGCAATGCTAATATTTTCTTTCCATTCCGGTGATGGGAAGCTGTCTTCTTAATGCACTGCAATATTTTGTGTAAAGATATATCACAGTGTTGTTGGGTATGGCGTTCCAGCATTTACATTTCTTATCTATATGGCCATATACTGTGTGCTGTCCACTGCATTAATCGGTTGGTATTGAATGCTTCAGCCACTTTCTCCCCATACCAGCCCACACTGGTTTACTTTGTGATTTAGATCCACTGATAATGAATAGACAGCAACATATTTGTCTGTCTGAAGAAGGGTTTCGGCCCGAAACGTTGCCTATTTCCTTCGCTCCATAGATGCTGCCTCACCCGCTGAGTTTCTCCAGCATTTTTGTCTACCTTCAATTTTCCAGCATCTGCAGTTCCTTCTTAAACATATTTAAGCCTACTTAAAGTATCCAAGTGATATGTTTTTCTCAATTTTCAGTCTGTATATTTAAAAGCACGTTGAAAGCATTACAAGGGTGTCCACGGGAGGTGGAGGTTCGTAGTTACCTGGTGATAGAATGCAATCCCATCCATTTGCACTGCATGTAATATTCACTTGTTGGAGTTGCAAGTAAGTGGCAAGTAAAAAGAGGATAATGTTCTTTAAGAAACCTTACCTTGACAGTTTTAATTAATCTGCTTCAGCTGATTCTCGAGCCCTGCAGGCCATGCATCAGAATTGAACACACTGCAGTGTGTCTGATAAGAATGGTAATTGAGTTTACACAAGGTGCCCTGCATCTCGTATGCAAACCTAAGCTGATGAAGGAGATGGGGAGAGCAATAGGTAGACTTAGTCAGAAGAAGGGTCCTGACCTAATACGTCACATATCCAGGGCTGCCAACATTGGGTGAGAGTTGAGAGTGAGACATTGCGAGGGAGCATAGCGACCGAGGGTGGGGGGGGGAGGGTGTGTGTGTGGGGAGGGGGCAGGGGGAGGGTATGCCCCCCTCCTAGGATAGGGAGCTTTTGCATTTTTCAGCTTTAAATTGTGCAATCTGGTGCATGTCTTTTAACTTACACTTGAATGCAACATTTATGCTTTAAATTGGATTAGGTATGAATAAGGTTAGGCTAAATTACATTCCTAAATGCATGCAGCACATGAATGACCTTAGTATATTCATGTATGGAAATCAGATTATAATTCATGCTGTTATGCATATATACAGAGAAAAAAATAGAAACAAGGCAAGAGTCAGACTTCCATCACTGTTCTGCACAAATAAATCAATCAACCTTACCCTTTGACTATAGAAACAAGACAAAAATAATCCCACATATTCAAGCAAGTATATGGTTCAATGAAATTAAGATATATATGTAAAACATATATATGGAAACAGGCCATTTGGCCCACCAAGTCCACACCGACCAGCAATCTACCATACACCAGTTGTATCCTACACGCCACGGACAATTTACAGAAGCCAATTAACCTACAAACCTGCACTTCTTTCAGATGTGGGAGAAACCAGAATATCCAGAGAAAACCCATGTGGTCATAAGGAGAATGTACAATTCTGTACAGACAGCACCCTAGTCAGGATCAAACCTGGGTTTGTGGTGCTGCAAGACAGCAACTCTACCGCTGTGCCAACGCGCGACCCCATTATATATATTTTTCTGTAATATATTTATTATTGTGTTATGTCAATAAAAATGAACACATGATTCTGATTTCTGCCCTTAGTTGGATAACACACATCTCCAGTCATTGTGTTTTACATCTATATGGCTGGTTTTCAACCTCTTCAGTCTGAAGGTCTTGACCTGAAACATCACCCATTCTTTCTCTCCAGAGATGCTGCCTGTCCCGCTGAGTTTTCCAGCTTTTAGTGTCTACTAGACCAAGTGCAGACCCGTTGGGTCTGTTCCCCAACATGTGGTTGCAGGGGGGAGGGAGGGAATGGAGGAGGGGAGAGAGAGGAGGGGAGAGAGAGGTGGGGGAGGGAGGGGGAGAGGTGGGGGATGGGGGAGAGAGAAGTGGAAGTGGGGAGGGAGGGTGAGAGGTGTAGGGGAGAGTGGCGGAAGTGGGAGAGAGAAAGGGGAGTGGTGGAAGAGGGAGAGAGTAGTAGGGGAAAGGGATGGGGGAGATAGGGAGGGAGGGGAGAGAGAGGGTGGGTGAAGGAGAGAGGTGGGGTGGGAGAGGGGTGGGGGAAGGGAGAGAGGTGGAAGAGTGAGGAGGGAGGGGGAGAGGGGTAGGGGAGTGGTGGAAGTTGGAGAGAGGGAGGGGAGGGTGGTGGGGGAGTGGTGGAAGAGGGAGAGAGGGGTAGGGGGAAGGGGGTGGGAGGGAGTGGTGGAAGAGGGACGGGGTAGGGGGAAGGGGGCGGGGGGAGAGAGGGAAGGGGAAGGTGGAGAGAAGGAAGTGGGTGGGGAGAGAGGGAAGGGGGTGGGAGGAGGAGGGGGGTGAGGGGGGAAGAGGGGGAGATGAGAGCAGAGGGGTGGTGGAGAAGAGGGGAGGAAATGAATAGGTGGTGGGGAAAGGAGAGGGGGAGGAAGAGGGGGAGGGGAGGTGGAGAGAGAGTGGAGGGGGAGAGAGAGGAGAGGGAGAGAGTGGAAGAGGAGAGAGAGAGAGAAAGGGGAGGGAGAGTTGACTTTCCTGTTGAACTAAATCAAATAATAAGATTTTGAAAATGAAAAATAATTTAGATCGATCGCTGTCGAGAAACGAAGTCCGAATTACCGTTGGGGAAGAATGTTCTGGGAAAGGTTTCCAAGGCAACACGAGCAAGCAATCTTCCTCCCAGTCACATGCGTGGGGGATAGTGGTAGTGTCCCCCAGTCACATGTGTGGGGATAGTGGTGCAGTGTCCCCCTAGTCACATGTGTGGGGGATAGTGGTACAGTGTCCTCCTAGTCACATGTGTGGGGGATGAGGTACAGTGTCCCCCTAGTCACATGTGTGGGGGAGGTTGTACAGTGTCCCTCTAGTCACATGTGTGGGGGAAGTGGTACGGAGTCCCCCTAGTCACATGTGTGGGGGATAGTGGTACAGAGTCCCCCTAGTCACATGTGTGGGGGATATTAGGTGGTACAGAGTCCCCCTAGTCATATGTGTGGGGGAAGTGGTACAGTGTCCCCCTAGTCACATGTGTGGGGGAAGTGGTGCAGTGTCCCCCTAGTCACATGTGTGGGGGGGCGGGGCAGCATGTCCCTGGTTGGGTGAGGGGGTTAGAGAGGGGTGCGGTAAGGGGAAGGGGAGGGGAGAGGAGAGGGGAAGGTGAGAGGAGAGGGGTTATGGAGAAGAGGGGAGGAAAGGGAGGTGGAGGGGAGAGGAGAGGGGGAGAAAGAGGGGTAGGGGAGAGGTGGAGAGAGAGTGGAGGGGGAGGGAGAGAGAGTGAAAGGAGAGGGAGAGAGGTGTGGAGAAGAGGGGGTGAGAGAGTAGGGGGAGAGAGAGGGAAAGGAGAGGGGAGAGGTGGGGAGGGGAGGGAGAGGGGAAGAGTGGTGAGTGAGGGGAAGAGGGGTAGCAGCGAGTGGTGTAAGAGCGATGGGAAGGGGGAGGGGGAGGGGAGGTGGAGAGAGAGTGGAGGGGGAGAGAGAGGAGAGGGAGAGAGAGAAAGGGGAGGGAGAGTTGACTTTCCTGTAGAATTAAATCAAACACAACAAAAGAATTTAAAAGAAAACGGTGAAAAATGTGAGTAAATTTAGCGGAGCAAATAACAGAGAATTAAAACTTAAAAATGCTGTAAATTGAAATAGAGAATTAAAAAAAACGGATTTTTAATGGGGTTTTTTTAAGCATTTAAAAAAAATTACTTGTCTAATGTAAAGTATAGATAGCAAAGAAAACCAGAAAATGAAATAAAATTATCACTTGTCTAAAGATAACATTTGATAAACACGGCTGTGGAAATCGGCAAAGAAAAAAGCAATCTCTTCAAAGTGGAGTAATGGAGTCCTTTGAATAAAGAGAGAATATTAAAAAAAACGGGAAAATGTGTGTTAATTTGGCAGAGCAAATAACAGAGAACTTAATAAAAAGAATTATTCAAATATAAATAAATATTGAAAACATCGTCTACGTTTATCTTTTGAAAAAAGTGTCAATCGATAATAAGATTTTCAAAACAAAAGCGTCAAATGAAAAATGAAATAACGGCAGAAATCCAGCGTTTAGATCGATCGCTGTCGAGAAACGAAGTCCGAACGACCGTTGGGGAAGAATGTTCTTGAAAAGGTTTCCAAGGCAACGCGAGCCAGCAAGGTCCCCCCAGTCACATGTCTACACAGGCTGCGGGGGGAGGGGCTGGGGCTGGGGCTGGGGCCAAGGCAGATGTAAATGAGATCCATTCCGATTGGCCATTTGTGAGGGATGGCTTTGTGACATCACACAATGGACCATGCTGGAACATCAGGCGGGGAGGGGGGGGGGGGCTGGGGCTGAGGCAGATGTAAATGAGATCCGTTCCGATTGGCCATCTGTGAGTCTTGGGCATTGTGACATCGCACGATGGAATGTTTACCAACATTCTATGGGTGAGAGCAGTTTGATTTTCGAAAAAGTGGGGGGGGGGGGGGGGACGGATTTTATTAAAAACGGTGTAGGTAACGACGTCCAAATGTAACTGGGAAAGTGCGAGCGTAACGTCTGGGCCGGTGGGAAAAACGGCGGCGTCCAAGGGTCTGGATTTGGCGGAGCGCGACATCAAAGGGCGGAGACACGGCAGACGGTTGTCGGCAGCAGCACACAGTTTTTATATACACACACACATATATATATATATATATATATACACACATATATATATATATACACATATATATATATACATACATACACATATATATATATATATATATATATATATGTGTGTGTATATAAAAACTGTGTGCTGCTGCCGTCTGCCGTGTCTCCGCCCTTTGAAGTCGCGGATTTGATATATATACACACACACATATACATACATACAATCTTCAGTTTAAACCAGCATTTCTACAAACCAACAGTTCCTTCCTCCACTCTTTGTTAAGCGAAACAGGTCATATTCTCATAATATTATTCACCTCAACTAAGTATTTTCATCACCTACGTTGCTGCAGGGAATACAATCCCAGTTATCAAATCTTTCTTCAAAGTGAAAAAAGAAATTCCAACCTGCCAACATGTTCATAAATCGCCCCTGGATCCTCTCCAGAGCAATTGCACCCCTTCTACAGTGTGTCAGTCTTACAGCATGGAAACAGGTCCTTCATCCAAACTTGTCCATGCAGATCAAGATGCCCCATCTAAACTAGTCCCATTTATCCATTTCCCTTTGGCCCATATCCCTTTAAACCGTGTGTGTGCCAGTGTGTGTGTAAAGATGTGTGTCAATGTGTGTGAGTGTGTACGTCAGTGAAGTGGCAACAACACCCAGAGTGAGTGGAGACTTAGCGATGTCCGGGGAGTATTTCCCTTCTTCCACTACCCCCCCGGGGATGCAGGCTGGCCCAGGTGCTCTGTGTCCAGCTGGGATCCGGGGGAGGTGATGGACAGTGACCCGGGGGTTGGGCATCGGAGTGGAGCCTTAGCCGAGATTCATCCCACGACGCCCCCACTCACCCAGTCCACTCCTGGCTCCGGGCCCAGGTTAAAACTCCATGGGGTGTGGACAGAGCGGCCGCCAGACACAGTGCCGCCGGAGGTGAGGGTGGGAAGTGTGAGTGGTGCCTCAGGGGGGTTGTCAATGCTGGGACCACCGCTGTGTCTCACCTATCACACCATCTGCAGGAGAGAAACTAAATTACTTTTTCTCCCCCCAAATCCCCCCGGTAGTTTGACACCCCTGCTTTAAACTAATGCCCTCTAGTTCTTGAATCACATATCCCGGGAAAAAGACTATGCATTCACCTTATATATTCCCCTCATGGTTTTTACTCGCCTCCAAAACAATTTTTGCGTTATTTTTGAATTTTCACCACCTGCAGATTTTTGAGCGTGAGAAATTTGTGATCAGCGTGAGAGCGTGAGAATTTTGTGAAATGCGTGAGTCTCACGCTCAGTGCGTGAGAGTTGGCAGCCATGCCTATCCATGTGCTCAAGGGATGCAACCTGACCCACTGAGTTATTCCAGCACTTTGTGTCTATTCTTTTGTTATCCAGCATCTGCAGTTCCTTGTTTCTATACTAGGTAGTCCTCGCCAGGAGGAGGAGCATTATCCAAGCCCTGCTCAGCTGGACACTGCTGGGTAGCATTGTATGGTTAATGAACAGTTATTTGACACCATAATACATGTAGAGTAGTGGCAAGGGGTGATATCTCAGTCCCATGGTAATCGCTTGCAGAGAACCTAGTCCATGGAATGAGTGTCCGCCTGCAAGGACAAAGAAACATGGCAATCTAACGATGCAGACTTTCAATCAGGGCTTGCACACGTTTAATGATACCTTTAATAATGGGAAGCCATATACCCCAGGCTATGGGAAGAGAATAAGAAGGAATTTGATCAAAACATACAGGATATTGCCGGGAAGTTCTTGATAGGGTCGATATGGAGGGAATGGTTCCTTCTGTCGCAAACTTTAGAATTAACCAATCATCTATTTTATTACAGAGTTGAGGCAAATTTATTTCAGAGGGTTGTGAGTCTTTCAAACTCAGGTCAGTGGAAGCACAGTCTTTAAGGGAGAGGTTGATAGATTCTTGATCAATGGGATGTACAGGGAGAAAAACGACATATTGATGGTGGCAGAAGACGTTGCATGTGTGTGTTTTATACAATGCCAGAGTACCACATGTCATGCCGTTTGTTTGAATTTCCTTGACATTTGCGGGCAGGTGTGAGATTTGTTGAATGAAAGACAATCCTTTTAAGTTACATGTAATGGGGAGATCACACGCTGACTTTGAGCAATGCGATGTGAATGAAGGATGTTTGGATTGATTCTTGGACGTTTGCACTGGTAGTAGGGGATGAGGTGGAGAGGCCTCAATTCAGGATTATAGCTGGAGTCACGCTGGAGGCTAGCTGAACCTCACAGCTCTGATAAGATTCAGAGGCTCAATGCAGCTTCCCCTGTACTGCCTGCAACCCCCTCTGCTTCCTCCTTCTTACTCAAGGACCCAGTGACATCTGTAACGTGTATCCATCCCTTGCTGCTGTAGATTGCATTTGTGGTCAATAGAGCATGACTGATTTTGGCAGTCTGCCTAATGTAAATTGAACTGCTCGTGGAGCAGAAGTGACATACAAACACATTTCCAGTATTCCTGTGGCTTATTCTGTAACAATTCTGGGTGGAAGATGGATTCGACTGGAGCATTTCTGTGCTTGGTCATCAGTCATGTTTTCTGTGGGACTCTTTAAACCCCAGTAGCCAGCTCCTAAATCTGTTTGGGGGATCAATAAGGTACAGAATGAAATAATTATGGCAATTATCAGGCTGTCCTTCAGGTGAAGGAAAGAAGAGTGCCTATGATCACAGTTATTGAAACCCTCCCAATGAATGAAAACTCCAGATTGGTCAATGTTTGATAAAACCAGCAGTTCACTCATTCACACTGGTCTCCTTGTCAGGAATGTTGATGGATGTGCCAACGATGAGGCATCTGTTATCATCCTGAAACAGCCAGCTGAAATATCCTATATTGATTCTCACTTGAGTCCTACAGGGCAGAGACATCAAGGGCTGTGGTCCTTTTCTTACCTGTATCCACCTGGTCCAATAGGTTGTTCTAGATGTTCTAGAAGACCGTAACACTCTACCATTAACTGGGCTGGCAGGCTGAGACCCCAGAAACTTTCAGACTTGTTGAAAAAGTTGAATTCTGTGCCCAAGGTCTGGTCTTCTCCAATCAACAGCCACCTAGCTGTTGGTGGATCAGGGCCAGCCTGCTCCTACATCCAAGGTTCTTGTTCCTCCTCTATGATTCACATTATTGCTTCATGAGCAGCACCTATGAAGAGGTCTTTGTGGAGACCTGCAGTAAGTCAGTGGACAGGTCCAAAGTATTAAATCCAGACAACCAAATTGGCAATGTTTCATTATATATATATTTATATAATGGTATATGGACACACTGATCTGTTCTGTATTCATGCCTTCTATTTTCTGTTGTGCTGAAGCAAAGCAAGAATTTCATTGTCCTATCAGGGACACATGACAATAAACTCTCTTGAATCTTGTATTCCTCTCAATCCTCTTTTTTCACAAAGAATGGAACCAACACATCTCCAGTGAACAAAGACCTGTTGCAGAGTCACTCAAAGGTGTGAAGGTGCACTATTTATTATGAGGTTTCATTGGCAACTCTCCCACATCCTGCACAATGTAGCTGAATCTCACCAGGATTTCACTGGCAGCTTACAGAGAGCTCACTCCTCTGGGTTACGTCACAAAACTGCAGCTAATGATTCACAAACTTAAGATACCAAGCTACTTTTCATCGAACCATTTGGCAATTGCCGTCTGGCATGTTCCGGTGAAGTTCAGAATCAGAAGTTTGGAGCTGCTACTTTTTAGATTTAACAACCTCCCTTCCCCATCATTAAAACCCACTTCAGAGTGTCCAACCTTCCTCAAGACAGTCCGGATGTACTCAAAGGTTTCAAGTGTACTCAATGCGTTCAAGCTTTCTCAAGTGTCTGAAAGTTTTTGGGGTGTTTGAGTGTACTTAAAGTTTTCCAGTGTACTCAGCACATTCTAGCATTCTCAAGAGTGTCCATGCCTACGTAATGCGTCCAAGTACACTCAAGGTGGTCATGTGTTCTCAACATATTTATAGGTATGCCTGATCTGGGTTTGACAGGAGGAGATGGAGAGAGGGGAAGACAGAAAGAGGATGGGGGTGGGGGGAGAAGAAGATAGATGGAAGAGAGAGAAAGAGAGAGAAAGATAAAGATAGAGAAAGCTAGCTGGAGAGGGATAGAGAGAGGGAGAAGGGGGGGCAGAGAGAGACGGTGGGGGCAGAGGGAGGATAGATGGATGAGAAAGAGAAAGATAGAGAGGGGGGGAGAGGGACAGGGAGGGGGAGACTGAAGGGGGGAGAGGGGGAGACTGAAGGGGGGAGAGGGGGAGACTGAAGGGGGGAGAGGGGGAGAGGGGGAGAGGGGGAGAGGGGAGACTGAAGGGGGGAGAGGGGGAGACTGAAGGGGGAGAGGGGGAGACTGAAGGGGGGAGAGGGGGAGACTGAAGGGGGGAGACTGAAGGGGGGAGACTGAAGGGGGGAGAGGGGGAGACTGAAGGGGGGAGAGGGGGAGACTGAAGGGGGGAGAGGGGGAGACTGAAGGGGGGAGACTGAAGGGGGGAGAGGGGGAGAGGGGAGACTGAAGGGGGGAGACTGAAGGGGGGGAGAGGGGGAGACTGAAGGGGGGAGAGGGGGAGACTGAAGGGGGGAGAGGGGGAGAGGGGGAGAGGGGGAGAGGGGGAGAGGGGAATAAAATGGAGAGAAATGCTGGAACTTGCTTATCCTATCGTCCTCTGCTATCACACCCACCCCCTGCTCTGTCCCCTTTCTCGCACCCTGATGGCACCAACCCCCTATCCCACCAAAGTCTCTCCATCTCCCATTCTTCTCCTCCACCTGTCTTCTTCATACTGTAACTCTCTCTGATTACCGCCCCCTCTCATGTAGCCACACCTTTCTCTTCTCTCCCTAAACTCTGTCTATTTTAGATGTTCCTGCTGCCCCTTGGAATCATCGGCAGCTGGAGGCTGGGTCCTTACCCGAATTCCTGGCATGCAGTAGGCCGGTCAGGTAGGCCAAAAGGGTCCTGCCACCATGGTGGTTGGAAGAAGAACGAAAGACCATGGGCCAATATCAGCCAGAGGTGATGTGAGTTGTGCAAAAGACCAGGTCTAATCTTGGTGGAAGAGGAAGGGTGATGGGAGTATGCTGGGGAGGGCTTAGACAGGGTATGAAATACTGGGGAAACAAAGGCTGGCAAGGAAACATGGACCTGGTTGATGGAGAGGGATTGAGGGAAGGAGGCTTGTTCAAAAGAGGAACAGTGGGAAGAGTGACTGATTTGACCCAGTGAAATTTGGCTGGGTTCAAATTGTTACGGAATTAGCATTGCATCATTATGCAAACACACAACTTTGTGTGATTAATGCGCGGTGAAATGTTTTATATTTAAAATTCCGCAAAAGGATAATTCTCCAGGGTGTGATGCTACAAATGGTTAAGAGCTTTGATGTGGAGCTTGGTCAAATCTTGGTCCTTAGAAAAGATGGTTATTGAGAGACATTTTTCTCTCACATGCAATGGGAAAGGTCTGATTACAGTTGACACAAAGTTCCTTTTATCCTTCAGTGCTTTTATGATGTTGGCCGTTTTTGAAATGTCACAATTGTTCTTCTCATTAACTGAACCAGCAGGCACTGAGGGTATTTCCATCACACCATGGATTACTTTCTGCTGCAGCAAACACAATTTACATTGAGAGAGATCGATCTGGATCACGAGTGATGGGCACATAATCTGGTGCTTTTGATGCTTCATGAGTTGAGAGACTGATTCTGTAACCCTGTTCACTGCTGCTGACCAAATGCCATGAAGGGGCATGTCTCCGCCTGCAGCTGCAAGATGGTAATCCTAAAACACTGCTGTGAGGACCACAATTGTAAAAAGCAAGGCAATATGTTGCAGTATTTTCCTTTCGAGAGCGGTTCCTTTTGACAACTTTGGACGCTGAAAACACCACTGGGTGGCACACGTATTGGCCATCTCACCAGCAGTCTGTCTTGCCCCATCTCTGTTTTTATTATTTTAAGTATGTCTTGAATGTTTGTTTTAATGTCTCTTGGTATGTTTTATGTGGGGGGTGGGGATCGGGGGAATCTTTTTCCAGTCACTTACCTCGACGGAGATGCAATTTTTCTCTGTGTCGCATCTCCGTTCCCCCCCTGCAGCCTACAGCATGGAGTGGTACGGCCTTTCCTGGAGACCGGCCTGGAGCTTCAAGTCGCGGGTCAGGCGCGGACTTACCATTGCGGAGCCTGGGATCTTTTGCCGAGGATCGCCAGTGTTGGTGAAGCAGCGGTCTCCGATAAGAAACGGCTGACTCGGGAGCTCCGTGTGGGGGAGTGTTCCGATCCGTCCCGACGCCCGAGTTTCGATCATCCTGACGAGAGGGTTTGTACATTGGGCTGTCAGCAGCGGCACTGCGGAGGGTTCAAGGTCCCGACCACGAGTGAACAAAGGAGGAAGATGACTGAACTTTATTGCCTTCCATCACAGTGAGGAATGTTGATTCCACTGTGGTGGATGTTTATGTTAAACTTTATTTTATGTGCTGTGTGTATTTTTGCTTCTTTACTTAGTATGGCTGTATGGTAACTCAAATTTCACTGTACCTTAATTGGTACATGTGACAATTAAATTGAATCTTGACCTAGTTTGCAAACAAGCCTCGGAACCTTCAGGACCAGCCTACCATGCAGGACTTCATCAAAAACTGTACTAAAATTCATATGGATACAATCTATCACCATGCCTTCATCAATCTCAAAACAACTGAAGGGCTAGTATGGGTGTTGTGGGCTGAAGGGACTAGTTTCCAGAGGGCTAGTATGGACATTGTGGGCTGAATGTATTCTTGGGTTGACAGCTCAGTAATTCAGGCCTGGTAGCTCAGTCACTCAGGGCTGATTGGCTGGCAGCTCAGAAACTGCCAGAAATTCTGCCCAAAACAGGTGAGAGACTCTGTGAGAGAGAAGGGGGAGAATTAATTTTAGACATTTTTCATCTTTTTCTACAGATCACAGCAATGAAGGAGGGACGGCTATCCTGGCCTGGATGAACGGAGGGAGGAAAATACTGGAGTGAGGTTTAATACTTGCAGGGAGAATACTTACTGATGGGCGGAAGGGACTCCTACTGGGCTAGTACATGTCTGATGGACCGAAGGGACAAAAAAGTGAATTCTCAGTGAAAGGCAATTTTTGTGGACCTTTCCAGGTCTGGCATGGGCCTTTTGGGCCAAAATGCTCCTCCTGGGCTAATATGGGCATTTTGGGCAAAAGGGGCTGGTTTCTGGACTAATAGGGCCCTTGTGGGCTGAAATGAGTGGTTTCAGGTAGGCCAAAGGTGGGCTGGCAGTTCACCCACGGCTGGTGGGCTGGCAGTTCACTCGCTCACGGCTGGTTGGCTGGCATTTGACTGACTCACGGCTGTTGGGCTGCCAGTTGACTCATGGCTGGTGTGCTGGCAGTTAATTGACTCATAGCTGGTAGGCTGGCAGTTCACTCATCGATATTCCTTGAAATTCCATTTCAAGTAGAGGGCAGGCCACCACATTCAATTTCAATTGCATTCCATTTCAAGCAGAGTGCAGGCCACAAAATTCCATTTCATAGCATTTCAAGCAGAGTGCAGGGCACCAAATTCAATTTCATAGCATTTCAAGCAGAGTGCAGGCCATCAAATCAATTTCATAGCATTTCATGCAGAGTGCAGGCCATCAAATTCAATTTCATAGCATTTCAAGCAGAGTGCAGGCCACCAAATTTAATTTCATAGCATTTCAAGCAGAGTGCAGGCCACCAAATTCAACTTCATAGCATATCAAACAGAATGCAGGCCATCAAATTTAATTTCATAGCATTTCAAGCAGAGTGCAGGCCACCAAATTCAACTTCATAGCATATCAAACAGAATGCAGGCCATCAAATTTAATTTCATAGCATTTCAAGCAGAGTGCAGGCCACCAAATTCAATTTCATAGCATTTCAAGCAGAGTGCAGGCCAAACAACTTATTACATTGTCACTTAATTTCCAATTTTGCATTGCAGTTTCAAGCACAGGCAGGACAGGCCAAACATCTCATTGCATTGTCATTTCATTTCCATTTTGCATTACATTTTCAAGCACAGGGCAGGCCAAACATCTCATTGCATTTTCATTAAGGGCAGTTGATTTGCAGCTTAGAATTACAGTTGTGGCCTCTCCCTCACGATCTTCCAGAGTGACTGACTCGGGTCCAGGCATCTGAGGTTTTATAGTCCTGCCCTCCCCCAGAAGGGGTGTTACCTTCATCATGGAGATTGACAGGCGAGAGGACCAATCAACCGATCAAGATTTTCTAAACACTCATAACCTTTTTATTTTTCACCGATCCAAAAAATCCTCGGGGCTGCCTCAGCGGAGGAGGACTGTGAGTAAGATGGCCAAATCATAGCGATATAGGGTAGTGGTTTTTCTAAAATCAATATACAGCGCTGTCAGGAAGTGGTCAAGATGAGACTTTTAGTTAGATTATCTTTAACAGTTTCTCCTTCCTGATAGAACATATCCTAACTCTCCATCCTCCACAATGATTTTCCATGATAAATACCAATGGATATGAATGAATGGTCTTCCTCATTGGTCCCTTCAGGGACCTGCTCTTTGTGGTGGTTACATTGTTAGCGGGTCTAAGTATTTTTCCATGGGGAACACCTCTATTTATTTACAAATTGTGCCTGGGATAGATGTTAGTATTTCAGAAAATCAGACTTCACCACTGGATCATTGAATTTTCTCTCTTTTCTCACTGAGGATCAGAAGATAATACACTCTTAGTCTCTGCCAAAGTTGCCCCTGATTTGTAAGGGAAGGACAAGGGTGCCACAATTAAACTCCAATGCAATGTCTACTCATCAACACAGTGGATGAGAAGACCTCTGAGAGGGTACATCTCTCAATGGACAAAGGCTGACTTTGGAGGAAATAAATGACAGGTGTCCAAACAACCTGGTGATCTAAATGTGAAATATTCAACAACAGGTTGGTAGGTTGAATGGCCATTGTAAATTGCCCACAGTGGGTAGGGAGCAGTAGAATCCAGGAGGAGTTGATGGGAATTTGGGGAGAATAAAAAAATGTGATTCATGTTATTGAGCGTAAATGGGTGATTGATGGTCGGCATAGACTCCAAGGGCCAAAGGACTTGTTTCCCTGCTGAACGTCTTGGACTCTGACATTGCTACAGTTTAGAGTGACAAAGAATCTTCAAAGCTATTCTGTTTCAGTGTCAAATACATTTGGTCTCCAAACCCCTGTCTTTCTGCAGTGGGTGAGTGCAGTTTCCATTATCATTGTTTTCTGTGAAGATCAATGCATAATAGAAAATGGGTTGCTGGTTTTCTAGGAAAAACACATTTTGTTTTGTTACCTTCAGAATGCTACGCCAGATTAAAGGATGTACTGAAAGCTTCCTTGAAGAAATGCAACATCACCACCTTCTCCAACCCATGCCTACTCAAAATGGAGCAGGTGTATTTGGGATGGTATTGAGAAGCTTGAGACCCTGCATCTAGTGAAATAGTGGTGGAAGAGGCATCCCACATCACAAACTACCACATGTCTGCACCATCAGGCACTCCTGAGCCATCCAGCTAAAAATCTGTGGTTCAGGCATTGTAGGTTCTGCAATGGCTAATGAGGCCAAATATGGGAATGGAAGCAAGTCCCCCTCAATCCTGTGGAGGAAAAGAATAGAAAAACTCCTATCAGAAGAAAACAAACTGCTGGACGAACTCAGCAGGCCAGGCAGCATCTGTGGAGATGGCTCGATGTTTCGAGTCGAGATCATCAGAACCAATCATAAGGTTACTAATGTCAGGATCTGCATCAGGACTAAAAATAATTCAGATTTAAGTTTTGCTTTGCATTAAATTAACTTCTGCATAGTGTCTATCAGCTATTATATTATACTACTGCTTTACATTTTTATATAATATATTTTTTAATTAAAAGTAACCAATGCTTTTAACAACTTTTCAAACATCAACTTAATTCCATTATTTTACAGATAATGCATTAATAATTCTTCTTATACTCTATTTTTTTTTTAGAAATATAGATAGAAAAAGAACAGAACAGTTATAAATCATTAAAGGTGTGGTTAAATAATAATTTGATTATATATAAAAAAGTGAAAAAAAAGGGAAAAAAGTTATCAATAAATAAATAAATAAATAATATATATATATGTAAACAAAACAACCGTATACATTATCGATAAAGCTATTACAGATAGTAATATCCATAAAAACATGCATGTTAATCCCAATGTGAAAATGAGTCATTCCCGCCGAATCCCGCAGGGTGCCCGCCGAGCTGTGATGCCAAGAACAGCTACTTCTCTAAATACTGTATATATGAAGACCATATCTGTTCGAAGGAATTATATTCGTCCAATAGGACAAATCTAATTCTTTCCAGATGTAGGGTCTCCAACATTTCTGCTGCCCACATTTTAGTTGTGGGGATTAATATTCCCTTCCAAAATTTCAATATAATTTTTTTCCCAATTATCAAACAGTAATCTAAGAAATTTCTTTGATTTCCTGTAATTGCCAAATTTAAGTCAGGGATTCCAAATATTATTAACTTTGGATCAGGATCCAATTTAACTTTAAGAACTTCAGAAATAACTTAAAAAATTTCTGTCCAGTAATAATTCAATTTGGGACATGTAACAAAACTATGTATTAAATTTGCTTCTAAATTTCTGCATTTATCACAAATAGGAGAAATATTAGGAAAAATACTATTTAATTTAGTTTTGGAATAATGTAATCTATATAATACTTTATATTGAATCAATATGTGCCTGGCGTTTAATGAACATCGATGTATTCGTTGTAAACTTTCTTCCCAATTTTCTTTTGTTATAGCTAATCCAATTTCATTTTCCCATGCTTGACGATACGTTTCAGTTATTGGATTCTCTTTATCCAAAATGATATTGTATATATAAGCTATTAATTTTTCTGTATTTGGGTGCAAATTAAACATATCATCTAATAATCCTGATTCTTTATTTTTGTAATCTTGTGTATTAGTTTTAATATAATCTCTAATTTGTAAGTACCTAAACAAATGTTGCGGAGGCAATCCATAAATATCTTGTAACTCCTGGAATAAAAGAAATTTTCCATTTCTGTAAAGATGTTCTAACCTTTTAATTCCTAAATCATTCCAGCGTCTAAACCCCCCATCTAAAATTGAAGGTTTAAATAATGGATTATTCATAATTGGAAGTCTGAGTGAGAGTTATCTAGATGTAGAGTCTTAACTATTTGTTTCCAAATACGTCTATTATTATAAATTATTGGATTGTCCCTATACTTTTTTTTTTGTACCTCCTTTGGCGCAAATATAATCGAACCTACGTTAAAGGGTAAACAGTCTTCCTTTTCTATACTTAACCATATTGGTTCATTATCCATATGTACCCACCAAAAATTCATATTCTTAATCTGAACAGCCCAAAAATAATATTAAAAAATTTGGTAGTGCTAGTCCTCCATTTATCTTAGATTTGCATAGATGTTTTTTACTTATTCTATGATTTTTATAATCCCAAATAAAACTATATCCCAAATATTTAGCCTCTTCCGGGTTGGCACCATGTTGTAGTGGAGTTGCGCCATTGCAGCTCCGCAAAAAACTGAATAAAAAACGGGGGTCTAGGGGTCAAACAAACGCACTTACCACAGGAGAACGACTGGGAACGACTGTGAACGGCTCCGGTGCGGTAAAAAGGTGCGTGACGTCATCAGGCGCGCGACTTTACTAAGAAATCATGACCCAGCGCTCCCCTCCCCCACCTACTGGGAAAAAACCTACGAGAAGGGAAATAGGCCCTGCTAGTGCTTTGAGCTCGAGCCTGGCTACTTCCCAGGAGGAAATATCACAAAGGAAATCCGAAATGGAGGAATTTAAAAATACTATCCTTAGTGAGATGAAGAAATTGAAGAAGGAGTTACTGGTCTCTAATGAGAAAATTAAAGAGGACTTAAAAAAAGAAGTTGTAACAACTGTAAGAATAATGATGAATGAGTGGAAAGAAAAAGCGGATGCTGAGTTTCGAACTCAAATGATGGAAATAAAGGATATAGCTGATGGGATGGAAAGAAGGCTGGATGATAAGATTGATCCCATTCTAATATCCCTCGACCAACAAAATGAAGCAATTAAAGAATTAAATAAGATTGCTGCAGTAAATACCAAGGAGACAGAAAAACTCCGTGCTGAGAATAAACGTCTGTCAGAATTATTACGCAAAATAAATGAGAAATGTACCGATTTGGAGGGACGTCAACGTCGTAAGAATTTGCGTATAGTTGGTCTGAGGGAGGGTTGCGAGGGGAATCAAGACCCTCGAATATTTGCTGCAAAACCTCTAAAGGAGATTCTGAATCTGGATGAAGAACCCCTGTTGGGCCGTGCTCACAGGACTCTAAGACGTGTCCCTGGGAGAGGGGCACCTCCAAGACAAATGATCGTAAAAGTGGTTTATGATCATGTTTTCGAAGAAATGATGAAGATAATCATAAGAAAGAGAAATCTGAAATATGAAGGAGATAACATCAGCATCTTCAGAGATTATCCAGCGGAAGTGGCTAAGAAAAGAGCTTTATTCACAGAAACGAGAGGCATCTTGAGGAATTTAAAGGACTCTACGGATCTGAGATATGGCCTGGTGTACCCAGCAATATTGAGAGTTACCTATGATCGCAAGGAATTTCGCTTCGTTAAGCATAATGAAGCATTGGAATTTGCCCGAAAAATACAGAAGAAGGTAGAAGACGCGCCAGAAGAAGAAGAAGAAGAAGGAGAAGCAATGGAGGAAGAAAAAGAGGACTGAACTTTTATTATTAACCTGCGGTTATGAAGAACTTATTCAGAAGGAATAATGGACATGTAGTTATAGTTTGATATAATTATTAAAATTTTAATTATTCCCTGAGAATAGTATTACTTAATATAAGACTAATTGTAATAGCAATTGAAATTTAATAATTAGTAATATGATTAACAGAAATAATTACTAAGTACATAAAGTATTACTTAATATAAGACTAATTGTAATAGTAATTGAAATTTAGTAATTAGTAATATGATTAACAGAAATAATTACTAAGTATATAAAGTTAGTACCCCCCCCCCCCCAATATACACAGCATCTGAGATTGGAGCTGGTATAATTAACACCTTTCTGTAATGGAAGTCACTAGATTAATAGCCACATTAGTGTGGCTTTCACTAACACACACTACACGCTATACAAGTGTAGTTTCTTTTTTTTCCTGAACACTCTATTAACACCCTTTATCTTTTTTCAATTAGTATCTCTTTATATACTATTTTATACTATATATTATTGAAATGTAGATGTAATCGGTACGGTACAATTAATTTAGGAGAACATGCGTGTGAACTAGTGTAGGTGGTTATTCTCGTCGGGTTGATGTTCGGGTGTAGCGTAGAGCTGGAGGAGTCGAGAAGGCTACTACGAAAAAAAACACCCTAGTAGCAGAATGCAAGATATGAATGTGAAGACTGGGGGGGATGGAATTACCTTCTGCAGTTGGAATGTAAAAGGAATGAATGAACCAATTAAAAGGGGAAAGGTGTTAGCTCAGTTGAATAGATTGAAAACAGATGTTATTTTCCTCCAAGAGACTCATCTTAAATAAGATGATCAATATAGATTAACAGCTAAATGGATTTCAAAGGTGTATCACTCTTCATTTATACATAAATCCAGAGGGGTTGCAATAATTATTCGTAAAGGTATACCTTTCACACAAAGTTCTATAATAGAGGATAAAGAGGGTAGATATGTGATAATCACAGGGGAATTATATTCCAAAAAGGTAATTTTAATGAATATATATGCCCCTAATTTTGATAACCCATTATTTTTAAAAAAAATATTTAATAATATTCCGGTATCCGCTCAACATAATTTAATAATTGGGGGAGATCTAAATTGTACTTTAGATAATTATCTTGACAGATCATCTACAAAAAGAAAAGCTGTCTCTAATTCAAGCAAACTTATAAATTCTTTTATTGACACATCTAATATTAAGGACATTTGGAGACTAGAGAATCCATCTGGACGAGAATATTCCTTTTACTCACCCGTACATGGAACTTATTCTAGGATAGATTATTTTTTAATAGACTCTAAATTACTTCCTTTCACATATGATACTGCTTTACATTTTTAATCTTCTCTTTTATTGCATAACTTCACTTGTAAATATTCTAAATTATTAGACTTCACTTGAATGTAACAGTTTAACAGAACAATACTCGAAGGCATGTTAGAGTGGTGGGAAAGTAGAGTGTACATTCCTTCCTGTCTTTGATAGATAATGTAGGGTTAAAAGAGTCCTGACCAGCAGTCAGGGCCTCAGAATAAGACACTGGGCACTTAGGACCACGTTGAGGAATGGGTTATTTTGTTTGCGGGTTGTGAATCTGTAGGCTTCTCTGTCCCAGAAGACGACTGAGTTATTGAGCACTGTAATTATGAGATTTCTAGATTCACTGAAATTTCTAGAAATCACTAAGATAATTAAGGTTTTGGGGAAAGAGCAGAAAATTGGAGTTGAGATCAATTTTTCCCAGTTTTACTGAATCGTTGCATTGTTTCAGTGTGATAAATGGCTGTCTCCTGCTCCTATTGTTTTATATTTGTATGTTTTGGTGGAAAAAAGTCATTGTGACTTTGTGGTGAGCTTACTTCCTCATAGCCCGCACAAGTTGCTACTTTTGCTTCACTGGAGACTCAATCTACACAGGAAATCGGAAGAGGAAAAGCTGCTGGGAGGTTGGACAAATTGTAACAGTCCCATGATTTGTGATGGGAAGGATGACCTTTTCCTTTTGGCAATACCAGAAAGCCACTCAGCCATGTGAGCCTTCTAAACCCATATATTATATCATAGCTGATATATCTCCCAGCTCCATTCTCTCACCTAGTCTCCACACCGCTTGATGCCCTTCCTTAAATACTTTGTGATAGTGGCATTGAAGAGACATTTAGACTGGCACATGGGTATACAGGCAATGGAGGGAGATGAATCATGTGCAGGCAGATTAGATTAGTTTACCTTGGCATCCTGTTTGGCACAAACATTGTGGACTGAAGTTACTGTGCTGTACTTTCCATTTCCTTTGTAAATAATAAATATTGATGTCAGGTTTAAAAGTTGCTAGCCTACGGACAGAGACAATTTCATTCTTCCCCCGTGGAATGACTGATAAACCCCAGCGCATGAAATTGATTTTAAATCATAAGGGGAAAGCACAGGGATGAGAGATAACATCTCTCACCAAAGATAACATGGAAACACTTTAGAAGATTAGATTGACAGGAGTGGCAAGATTCCAACACATCATTAAAGCGCATTGAGCAATGAATGAGAGAGCTGCAGGATGTTGGACAATATACTCTACAAATCTGTTTTCTAATTGTTGCTGTAGTCAGATCTGCAAAATCATTCACTGTGTAATTGCACAAGCTGTACAAAAGACAGTTCACTATTGATCTACCGGATGTGAAGTACAAAAGGAAAGCAGCTGTCTGCTTTTGAAAACAATTACGTACAAATCCTTAACACCAGAAAACTTGATGTGGATTGCCAGCAGCTCGTACAGACCTTCAAAATGCTTATTAAAGGACGCAAGCAGCGAGTGGTAAAGTCTGCAGGTGTCCCAGAGGCTACGTACTTCTGAGAAGGTGGATGGCCCAACAAGCAGAGGTGGCCGATTGCCATGAGAGAGAAACTATTATTGCTTTGGTCACGGAAATGCCATTCGTATTCCAATATAATATGGCTGCTGTACAGAGTTGGTTGTGGTGAAAGATGTGAGTTTATTGTATTGCATGGCAGCAGGAACGGCAGGATTGTGCTGACAATGTACTGGGAGGCAAGTGCAATGTCTTTGCTTTCAAGCTGACTGACCACAGAGACCAAGTGTCTATCCAGAACTGCATAGTCCTGTTTACTTACCATCTCTGTATTCACTGAGCTATATTGGTTCCCAATTACGCAACACCTCAAATTCATCTCACCACAGTCTGAAGAAGGGCCCCATCCTGAAAAGTCATCTATCCATTTTCTCCAGAGATGCTGCCTGACCCACCACATTACTCCAGCATTTTGTGTCTATCTTTGACATAAACCAGCATTTTCAGTTCCTTTCTATTACCTCAAATTCATAATCCTCATGATTGTTTTTAAAACCTTGTTTTGCCCTTTCTTCTGCAATCTTGTACATCCCTGCAACCCTTTGAGATCTATATGCATCCCCCATTCCACCATTAGCAATTATGCCTTCAACTCCCAAAGTCCTATACTTCTAAACCTTTCCAATCCTCAAAAACAGGCCATATAATATATGTGATCGAATAGCGGAGCAGACTGGATGGGCCTCTTGGCCTAATTCTGCTCCCATGTCTTACGATCTTATGGTCTTCGATCGGGCTTTTGGTCATGTGCCTTAATGTTTCTTTATGATATTAAAAAAATCTTGTTTGGTGATGCTTCCATTAAAACACACCTTGACGTTGTTCTACTGTCAGAGTTCATATATCAATGGTAGTTGCTGTTCCTTTTTGATGATTCCTGTACCCCATGTCTTAGTCATCGGTTGGCTAATCGGCCTGGTTCATTGATAGGAGCCAAAGGAGTAGAAAGATTCTGGCACAAAACACTATGGAGTGATACTGCACAAAAATATTTCATTTGGGCTAGAGTGCCCGTGCCATTTCTTTGGAAATGCTTTCCAGTTATTCCACATCCACTGCTTTTTCCACAGGCCCCCACAGATTTTCTACTTTCAGTTTCATTTTGAGATTTTCTAGCAGATCTGCTTCCTTTCATACCTGATAATGACAATCTGCTGTGTTAAAATAAAATTCTCCTCTCCCTCCCTTGCCTATCTCTCCCAGCTATCTTAAAGTTTTGTACTCAGATCACCGAACCTGCTGCCAACATAAAGTTCTTCCTTGTAAAAGAAAGCATTAAAAACGTATTGCCTCATTATTAAATCTAATCATTGTGTCCATATAATAATCATTTGGCTAATTTAGATTAACCTGTGTTTAAAAAAAACAGTAGACATAACATATCATGGAACTAAGAAGGGAGCAAGCCTTTCAGTTCCTGTACCAAATATGGAGCTAGATTTAGTTGATAAACTTAACGTTTCACAAATATTTATTCAAATATTTTATTTATTCAAATACAATATTTATACGACGACCAAGTTCAATATAATGTTTGGAAGGGAGAATAACTGAGTTTTCAGTTTCAGGTTGAATGGCTTCCATATAATGTAGCAGAGTGTCAATGTTAATCTGGATAAAATCATATGGAGCAGTGGAAGGAATTCAAATAAAGTACTGTGATACAGAAACAGTTTACACACAGTGCAGAAATCAGCAGGTTACGGGCACTGAAGAGGTACAAGACAACATAAAACTAAATGAAAAGGGAGAACAAGAGGCAAAAATTATTTAATTCATACAAACTATTTAAGCGATCAAGTGTTTGTTCGTCTTTTGCACAGGATATGAAGCGGGACAATAAAATCCTTACTTGTTGCAGCTTTACTAGCTCATTATATCAACAACAACAAAAAACACCTCAACAAATTATCAGGTATTATTTTTCCCTTGTATAGAATGAGGATAATGCTGGTAAGGCCAGCAGTTAATTCCCATCAGTAATTGACATGGAGTGGCTCTAGAACCACTAGTTCATCTGCTGGGTAATGAGTTGGATGGACAAATGATAATGTATTTACCGTTCAGGTAAGTGTGCGATAGATATCGGTTTCCCATGTCCTTGCTGTGCCTCTCCTTCCACACGTAGAGACCACGAGTTATAGTCAGTACAATTAATAGCAGGAACACACAGAAGGATGTTTACACAGAAGGATGAACACACAGAAGGAGTCTCTGGAATTCTCTGCCACAGAAGGTCGTTGAGGCCAGTTCATTGGCTATACTCAAGAGGGAGTTGGATGTGGCTCTTGTGGCTAAAGGGATCAGGGGGTATGGAGAGAAGGCAGGTACAAGATACTGAGTTGGATGATCAGCCATGATCATATTGAATGGTGGTACAGGCTCAAAGGGCCGAATGGCCTAC
The DNA here is from genome assembly GCA_963514005.1 of Raja brachyura. Next base: position 95,382,577 of record OY740785.1, on the reverse strand, counting down.
TCCTGCACCTATTTTTCTATGTTTCTATGTTAAGGTGAAGGGGAAAAGATTTAATAGAAATCTGGGGGGTAACCTTTTCACACAAATGATGGTGGATGTATGGAACAAGCCACCAGAGGAGGTAGTTGAGGCAGGGGCTATCCAAACATTTAAGAAACAGTCAGCCAGGTACATGGATAGGGCAGGTTTGGAGGGATATGGATCAAACGCAGGCAGGTGGGACAAGTGGTACGTTGGATAGTGTGGGCCGAGGGGCCCGTTTCCACACTGTATCACTGTGGAGGGCATGAGTGTTTAGAACAGTGGATGGGCTGTGAATCAAGCTGGCAGCTTCTTCCGAGCCAGTGACAAGCTGGAATTGTTGGAGCTGCATTCATCCAGGCAAGAGTGGAGTATCCCAAACAATAAAATTAAAACAATTATGGAAAGCTGGGTAGTGTGACCCCTTGAAAACAGACAAGTGTGATTATGTGATAACAAAACAGATGAGATATTGGTAAGCTGTCTTGGGTCTGACTTCCCCAGAGGAGCATGGGTGAAGCTCAACAGACTTTGTATTGGAGTTGGGCGTTTCAATGCCAGCATGTGGAGATGGGGGCTCCGCCAGAGCCCAGCCTGTGAATGCGGAGCAGAACAACAGACATCTCTGAGTGCCTGCTCTACCACCCACCAAATGGAGCTCAGGGCCTGGCAGACATTGACACAGAGACAACAACCTGACTGCTCAACACCTGGCTTGAGATCTAACTATTCCTTCTTGCGAATGAAACATAAACCAAAGAAGATGAAGAAGAAGAGTAAAATTCACAGCACTTGAAAAGAAAGCATCCCATGAAAATATTGAATAAGGGAAAGTGAATGGTCAAAATTAATGTAAGCAAAATTACAGAGATATAAAAAATTATGGAAATAAAAAATGGTAAATTCCCAGGACCAGTTGGTTTTCATCGCATGGAGTTAAAGGAAGTTCACCAGAAAATTGTAGATGATAACCATAAAAAGTTCACTTGATTGGGGAACTTTTCCGACAGGAACATGTGCATTCCATTCCACAATTTAAAGTAGGTGAGAGAAAGTAGGAGGGAAGACTAATTAGCCTATCATCTGTTACTCTAATCTATGTTTGAGGACAGAGTGGCTGAACATCTCAACAATATCTGATCAAAGATGGGTGTGTGGATCTGGGAAGGATAGGTAATACCTGACTAATCTTTTTTTTTCATGTTATGCTTGTAGACAGGGTAAAGTCTATTTTTTCATTGTACTTCTGGAGTGCCCTTGATAAAGTTTTCCATGAAGTTAAGTTCATAAAAATTAAGGCAAATGGGAAATTTACGTGTTGGTTATGTAATATTCCTGCCATTTTGAATCTTTCCCCAAAATCACCAGAAGGTCCAACTTGCATCTCTCGTACCACTCGGTCACTATAGTGTCCTCATTTGGTCAGAGTTAAATGGATTATTGCAGCAGCTGGTCACTTGGAATCTCTCAAACACTTCAAGAATAATCTTGCTGAATTAACTGGCTAAATCCTTCCCTGCAGGCAGACTCCCAATTGTGGATGGTATAATTGCAGCCTAGAACAGTTGTTCATTAAATTGGAATGTCGATCCTTACCTTTTGGATACAAGTATTGGCTCCATCTGAGGGATCTCTGGCTACTTGACGTGGAGGACAAGTCTGCTTATGGATACGGTCGTAGTCTCGACCCGAAACGTTGCCCATTTCCTTTGCTCCATAGATGCTGCCTCACCGCTGGGTTTCTCCGCATTTTTGTTCCCCCCGTTTATGGACATAGTCAGATCAGCAATCATACGTGATAGGGGCTGAATTAAGCCATTCAGCCCATCAAGTCTACTCTGCCATTCAATCAAGGCAGCTATATCTCTCTCCTTACTCCATTCTCCTACCTTCTTCCGAAAACGTCTGACGCCTGTACTAATCAAGCAATCTGTAGGTTCACGACAAGGAAGGGTGCATGGAGAGGACGGAGAAGTCCATTCTTTTGCACTTTGAGCTTCTGTGCTTGGCTGGCCATGAATCGGAAATATAATGTGCTTCAGAAGGTTCGATGCCTTCTATAACAAGTCTAAACTGCGAGTAAAAGTCTTGTGTACATCATTCAAAGCTTGATTGAGTTGGGAAGCCATCCCTCTGCATGGTTGGCATGTTACACTGCGTTTGCCTCAATTTAGTTTGAATGGACGATTCCACGTTGGTGGCACCCGCTCGTTGGGTGACCTTTAATCAGCCTTTTCGTTCCCTAAATTAAAATCCCTCGTTAGTCTCAACAATTTGCCCAGGTGACGGTCCAATCTTCTGACTTTCTATTGGGTAAACAACCTCCGTTAGTTATCAAGTGCTAATCAAGCATTGGTAAAGCAGTTTGCGTTGCGTGACACTAATGTGAGAGGGGGAAGGAGGTGAATGGCAGATGGGACATTTTCAAAAATAAGGAGAGGAATAAGGTGCAGGAGAATTAGAAAATAATAGTACACCGCGCAAACAAAAGAAAAAATCATTTCTTAAAGCTTGAGGTAGTTGTAAGTGTACATCGTTGTCCCTTCTGGTGAGGTGTGTGGTCGTTAGAAAGATTGTTGAGGGTTCTTTGAAAGTGTGGCTTCAAGAAGACCAGGTACTCTGGTGGTGCCGGAGAGGGGTTAACATTAAACCGCGTCGTTCTGGTTCTCTGGACATTTCGCAAGGCCACCCTCTGAGTTTGTGGACCGACCCTGCCGGACTGTAGTGAGGCCTCCGGCCGGTCTTATCGCCATGGCGCTAGGGCCCAAGTACAGGATACTGAGGGAACTGGGCCGCGGGAGTTACGGCGTTGTCTACGAAGCGTTGGCCAAGAGCGGGGTCAGAGTTGCCGTGAAGAAGCTGCCGTGTGACTCGCCCGTGAACTCCGAGTTGGCTCTGCAGGAGTTCTGGGCTCTGAGCCGGGTGAGGAAAAGGCATCCGAACGTGATCTGGCTGGACGAGTGTATCCTGCAGAGAGGCCGGACCATGCAGAAGATGAGCAGGGGGTCGCTGGAATCCGACAGCCACCTGCAGCTGGTTGAGACCTGCCTGAAGGGGAAGTGTTGCTTCGAACCCCAATCCTCCCACTGCCTGTGGTTTGTGATGGAGTTCTGTGATGGAGGGGATCTCAACGACTACCTGCTGAGCCGAGCCCTAGACTGCGGCCTCAACCTCCACTTCATGCAGCAGCTGAGCGCCGCCGTGGCCTTCCTGCATCTGAGCGCGATTGTCCATCGAGACCTAAAGCCGGACAACATCCTGGTCGCCAGCAGTCCCGCGGGACCTGTTCTCAAGGTGAGCGGGTCCGTCTCCTAATCCCGACTGGCAGATTAACGGGAAGACGAAAAAAAATGCATTTCGGTAGCGCCCTTAAAGACCGATCGTAGTAACCCTCAGTCAAGCAAGTGGCTTTGATATTAAAACAACAATGCTCAGGAGGTCGGGTAGCTTATCTGGAGAGAACAGTAATGCATAGGAGGAAGGAACTGTAGATACTGCTTTACACCGAAGATAGACACAAAAATAAAAGTATACCGCGCAAACTTTTTTTTAAGCTTGAGATGGTTGTAAGTGTACAACGTTGTCCCGTAGTTAGAAAGATTGTTGTGGGGTTCTTTGAAGGTGTGGCTTTAGGAAGACAAGGTAGTCTGGTTAGGGAACGAAAAGGCTGAATAAAGGTCACCGAACAAACTGTAGATGCTGCTGTACACCAAAGATCCTATAGCTCCACTATCGGATCTTTGCTTTACACCGAAGATAGTAGACACAATGCTGGAGCAACTCAGCGGGCCAGGCAGTATTTCTAGAGAGAAGGAACGGGTCGGGACCCTTCTTCAGACAAGTAATGCTTCAGGATAAGAACCTTTTTTTTGATGTCTGGTTACTAACGCAATGTAGGGACTGACATTTTTCCTCTCGTTCGATAGCAAAAGCACCTAACCAGGTCGTCTATCTTTCAGGTTCTGCTTGGAAGGATGAGTTATTAGCTGGACTACGGAGATCTTTCATTTCTTGAATTTCCACATGGGACTACCATGTTACTTTCATGCACTTCCTCCACTGTTTTAGGACACTGCCCCCCCCCCCTCCCAAAGTGTGAAATTTAACCTGTTTAGTCTGAGGTCTTGTGTGTACTTGCCTTGTTTCCTATTGATTTTTTAAACATGTGTAATCAGACCTACCCATCAGCATTAACTAGTTGGGTTTCAGAGTAATGGATTACATCTAAATATGCCGTTAGGCTGAGATCTAGTACTCTAATAATGTCAAAAATAATTTGCTTGCCTTGTGTATGTTTGTAGCTATGAAACTAGATCCATCTAAATTGTCTTTTTATTATCCAAAATTCTCTTATTGAAATTGATCCTGATGAGAAAGTGGATGAGTACAACTCACTCGATCCATTGTTTCAGATGTCTCACAGATGTGGCTCCCATAATATCTTAATTTCATTACACAACGTTTTCATTTCTACTCCCGCAGGGGTAAAAGCATCTTAAATTTCTGTTGAGTGCCTTCAGATTGCTCCACTGTTGACTTAACCCATGTGCACTGACGCACTGCTAGTTCTTAAAGTACTGACTTGCTCTTCTCTTCTACTCTAATACCAACAACTTGTCAAAAGAAGCTCTGGCCTACCAGGGCTAAGTATCTTGCACCGTTGCTTCCACTGTGTCCTTTACGAAAGATGATATTTGGTCAGTTTTGGTAACTGTGGCAATCGTTTTTTGAAGCAATGATTAGTGAAACTTACTGGAGACTTTATAACATATTGAGAGAAAACCCAAGTTCCAAACCTTTTGGCGAATTTATAGATGGTGTTAGAGCTGTTTGGCAACACAGTCATGGTTGGAAAGAGAGAGCAGGAGGCTAAGCACACATTGGTGAGGTGCATTTGTATTGATGGTCAATGATATTTTGTTACTGATCCACAGTGAGGACTGCCAAAGGTCATTTGAGGCTGGAGTTGATTTATGTCATAACCAAACTCTCGAAGAACTTAATTATAGTGGGAGGTAGACAAATGCTGGAGAAACTCAGTGGGAGAGGCAGCATCGATGGAGAGAAGGAATAGGCAACGTTTTGGGTCGATACAAGTGCTACCGGACGGCAGTCATTAAGGCAGGTCATTACTACTCTTAGGAACCAGTGTGAGGGATACCCTTTTGAATCGGGTGGGAACCGCAGAAGTGAGAGATTGAAGATATCCATGAATATTCCAGACAATTGGTCTGCATGGGTCCCTAGTCATGCATGCTCTCTGGGTGGGTATATTTTTTGTGGATTCACCCTCTTGAAGGATGCTTTGATGTCCCCAGCCTCGGAGACTGAGATCACAGGGCCATCGGGGGCTGTGGGGGCTTGTGTAGGTGTGTTGTTCTCTCTTTTAAAGCAGGCATTCAACTCGTCTGTAAGTGATGCATCATTTCCACTTGCAGCTACCCAGGTTCACCTTGTAGATGGTGATAGTGTGCAATCTCTACCACAGCTGTTGAGCGTCTGCATGCATCTCCAGCTTAGTTTGAAATTGTCTCTTGATGCTCATGATATCCTTTAGAAAGTTATATCTGGACTTAATGTTTGAGACTAGACCACCGGCCTTAAATGCCACATGTCTAGCCCTCAGCAGGTTACAAGTCACCAGATTCAACCAGGGCTTATTGTTGGCCAAGATGGGGAATGTTTTTGTAGTAATGATTATGTTGGTAAATGTGATAGATGCAGCTAGACCTAGTTATTTTTAATCGTGGTGTTTTGATCAGGTATAATCCTTGGTCATAAGCCTTTTAACTGCAGTTATTAAAGTTCAATATCTTCTAGAGAAGATGTAAATTTAAAGATATGTAGGGTTATGGGGAACGAGTAGGACAGAGGGGGTTAGCCATGATCTTTGCCATTACATTCCTTTTGAGGGCTGCGCAAAACATTTCGAGCATGAAAATACTTTGGCAGCAATGTTTTCTATAAAGCGTGCAGTCATAAGTATTTTCATGGCTTGAAATGTTTTTGAATTTAAATTGCAATGCCACATGGAATTTGGCAGCCAATTTTTCCATATAACATGGTGTCAACATTCCATATGACAAACTCGCAGGGCAATATGTTTGCTAGAGACACCAAATACTGGAGTTACTCGGCGAGTTGGGCAGCATGCCTGGAGAACAAGGATGGGTGATGTTTTGGAGGGGAAATGCTGGCAAGGGGAGCGACGAGACAAAGAGTGACAATTAATAGGTCGACATAGGTGAGGCGAGGGGAAGGGCTTTGATAGGCTGGATGGTTGGAACAAAGGCCAGAGATAAGGAATGTTTGAGATGGGTTTGAAGCATGGTACATTGTAAAGCCAAAGGGAGGAAATTTGCAGGGGGATGGGGGGGGAAATAGCTGGGACTCCAGATGTGATACATGGGAGAGAAGCAGAGGGGGAAAAGGGAGGGGTGGGGTATGTGAGAGGTAACCTAAGATTGGAGAATTCAATGTTTATGATTGCTTGGATCTGTTTTTAATTGAATTGGATTTGGATAAATATTGGTCAAAGCATGGAGGTAACATTCCACTTTTTGGACCAAGTGAACAAAGCTCAGTTTAACACATTATCTGGAAAAAATGCTCCTCTGACAATTCAGCATCCCTCAGTACTGCTCTTTGTATTGGAGTGTCTGGATGGGACTTGGATCTTGATTCAAAAGCATATCTTCCCAACAGAGTCACAACTGAAACCAAGGAAGAGCTTGGGAAAATAATCCTCCATTCTTGGACAATGCAAGTTCTTTGTATGGACAATGTTCTTGGAGTGGTTTGAAGCCCTGCATTGATGGATTTGAGAGTTCTTGTATTTGTTGTTGGGTTGTTATTTACTTTTAAGATTTAATAAATGAGAAAAGAAAAGGTCTTGTTTTTAACAACTGCACTGTAATAGTTTTCAAACTGCTGCTCGGGGAAGCTGACACTGGCAAATGGGAACTCTTCGCTTTGTTTCAGGTGGCTGATTTTGGCTTGAGTAAGTGTCAAAGCAAAGGCAGTGTGAGCCAGTGGCAGGTGTCTGAAGCCTGTGGTTCCGATTTCTACATGGCCCCTGAGCTCTGGGAAGGACAGTACTCGAACAAGGTGGACATCTTTGCCCTTGGGATCATCTTCTGGGCCATGATGGAGAGACTCACTTTTCGAGAAGCAGAGTCTGCAAAAGAACTGTTGGGTGAGTTTTGGGGAAGGGGTTTAAACAATCGATAGTGGGCCCTTGTTTAGATGATTGCCCTCCCACCCATGCAAAGAGTGCATGGGATTGTTCATGCAAATTGGAAGGAGTAGGATAAGGAAAATGCTGCATATACAACTGACCACTCAAATCCAAGAACCACTTGCATTTACCCTGAACTTAATCTTCCAATATGCATTTGTGGGAATTGGATCTAGAAAGTAATGCATGGGAATTTTTGCTTTCTGGGCCACTCCATCAGAAAGTGAGGAGCTTTTTTTTGCTGTCTTTCTCCTGTGTTTCTTTTGTTAATTTGATGTTATTTGTAGCAGGCTGTTTGCTCATAGGTTTTACCTCCGCAATTTAAAAAAAAAAAAGAAAAATGATTCCTGTATGAATAGAGATGTCACCCTAGGAGCATCTGCTTCGTCTTTTCGTGTCCATCTTGTTACAAATGTTGACCTCGCTGTCATCGTCCATCCTGAAACAAGCTTCCGGCGACAATCTGTGGAAGCCATCACTTGTCGCAGTAGATGATGGTGTTGCAGAATTAGCTTGGGATACTTCCGTCTTCCAGCCCCACAACATGGACGCTTCTGCTATGGGGCCGGAGCATCTGCTTAAACAATCTGACTCTCGCGGGCATGCCCCTTGAGTCTCTGGGTTTGTTAAGCTACTGTATTAAAGTATCCTGGCCACAATGTGACACAACTTCATGGAGACACAATGTATTAATTACTGGCTGCTCACTGTTTTGGGGTGTGATAAAGGGTGTGGTAGTAAATGTGCTTGTACCACCAAGTATTTGTTTCTGAATGAACACCCAGATCCTCTTTCCTCCCAAACCAACCATCTCTTTGATGGGAAGGGCAGATCTGGTATTCTCTTTCCCCTCCAGCATGTCTGCCAGCATCACGTTTGCTTCCGAGTGTGGTCTAGTCTCAGACCATAAGTTAGTTTCGCACGAGTGATTATGGTAAAGCTGCTTATTAGGAAGCGTGATACTAATTAAAAAATTTTTTTACTCTCATCCTGTCTCCTTCACTCCATTAAGTGGAATAGAAATATGCTGCAGTTCCTCCAACAGTAATGTCCCAGATCCAGATCAGAAACTCTATTCCCAATATTTCTGCAGTTTAAAATTTATGTAATGAGATTTCCCGTTGCATCTTTAAATCATCTAGGTTCAAATTACTTGCTGGGTTTCACAATTTGTCATCAGGGAGTACTCTGAGACGGAAAATGAATTAGAAAGCTAATTGGTTATCCATTATACAAATTGCCCAATTCATTTTATCATTCTGGGGACCCGATGTTGTTAGCATTTATTGCCTTTCACTAATTGCCCCTGAGCTGAGACAGTTGAAAGTCGATGATGTTGGTGGTCTGGAGTCACACACAGGACAGACCATGTAAGGACGGCAGATTTTCTTCCCTGAAGGGCATACAATATGACAGAACTTTATTTATCCCAGAAGGGAAATTGATGTGCGAACTGTCATAAAACAAAATATACAAAACACAAAATACCTGAATCATGAAATTAAAGCAAGGAATGGAAAGGCTCGTCAATTCGAACCACATTAGTTTTTGTGACAATGATAGTTTTGCATTTTTTGCCAGATTTATTTAATTACTTGAGTGTTTAATTCCTTACTGCCAAGGTGGGACTTGAACACTTGTCTCTGGTTGTCAGTTCAGTAACTTTAATCACTGAGCAGTTAAAGTCATCATGTTTAAGAAAGAATTTCAGATGCTGGAAAAATTGAAGGTATACAAAAATGCTGGAGAAGCTCAGCGGGTAAGGCATCATCTATGGAACGAAGGAATGGGTGACATTTCAGGTCAAGACCCCTCTTCAGACATCACATCATCACATCAGTGAAAAAGAAATGGACTTTTTTTACAATTGCACATCTTTTCATGGGGTGGATTTTATCCAGGGTAATTTCTGTTTCTCTGGTGCAGCACAGGAATGGGACCTAAAGCCCAAAATCAAAGTCTGCTGATTATGATTCCAAGATAAGTTAATCTCTCCTGCTTGCACATTATCTCTATCCCTCTAATTACTTGCATATCAATGTGCTTATCTAAAAGCATCTTAAACACCACTATCATATCTGCCTCCACCACCACCCCTGGGAGTCCATTAAAGGCCATAATCCATTGTTTAGAAAAATAAATATTTCCCCACATCTCCTCTAAATCTTGCTGTGCTCACCTTGAAGCTATGACCTCTGGTCTTTGATATTTCCACCCAGAGAAAAGGTTCTGACTGTCTACCCTCTTTATTCCCTAATAATTGTATATAGTTCATCAGGTCTCCCTTCAGTCTCTGATACCAGAGAAAATAATCCAAATCTGTACAACCTCTTTTTATTGATAATACCCTTTAATCTAGTTACCTATGCATCTCTAAAGTCTCCAAGTCCTTGCTGTAAGGGGGGACCAGAACTGTGCACAAAACTCTAAATACAACTTAACCAAAGTAACAGCTAGTAACAATTAATATTTTATGAATTTAATTGTTTAAATGGTGGAGATGATGTGCTCGGATGCAAAACTGACTCCTGTTGGATGTCAAATCTGAATTGGGCAACAGCAAAATTGAACTGACCTAATGTAAGGCAGAGAATGATAATTCTCATGTTGTAGATTAGAGGGGGTGTGGTTATAGTTACAGGAACTAAATACTAATCCAGAATATTTGGGGCTACTTTTGCAGGCGTGTATCTATCTCGAGGACGTCACTTAGTTCCAGTTGGAAAGGCATTGATGGAGAATCCCAGCCTGGAGCTTGCAATCCCTATGAATAGTAAAAGATCTCTGAGCAAAGGTATCCAGAAGCTTCTGCAGGACATGCTGGCTTATAACCCCCGGGAGCGACCTGATGCTTTTAGTCTTCGAGCTCAAATTGAGCAAGTTATTTTCACCGGAGCAAGGCTGAGGATGTAATGGCAATCATTGCAGGTTGCTACTTTCCTGCAGTTCTGAAAACGATGGGAAGAAATATTCATCTATTATTACAACAGATTCTGACTATTACAACGGATTCTGGCTTTTGTATGTAAATGTTGTATTGGGTACATCGTTTTTTTGTTTTTTTCCTTGCACGCTGCAGTTCAATAGATCTTGAAACGGGTTTGAGATTCTTGCTTTCAAAACACTTATTTCCCCAGAGAGAAGTGAAGGACTTAATTTAAAAGGCTAGGTTGAGCTTTGAACAGCCACTCTCGTCAAAGAGTGCCTGTTGAAAGTTGGATGTCAGAGTTCCAGACACTTACTTCACTGGCTCGCTAGGAAGCTCATCAGTTCTGCTGACTTCACTCTGTGCTGCTTATCAAAAGCCAGGGGTCAGGTAATCTCCAAGTGGTAAATTGTCTTCGTACTTGATCTATTGTCAAGCTTCCTGGTACATTTCCTCTTTTCCTGTTGGGTGAATAAATAATTGGTGCTCTTTTGATCTTTGTGTATCCATTTTTGAGGTGGATGGACTTCGGTGCTTGTTTTCCAGTAACGCTTGTTGTAACTCATTGTGCCCAGTGGGCATCTCTAGATGGCACTACCTTGTGGCAATTCTGTCTACTTCTGCTTTGTAATGCTGGAGCAAAAGGCAAAGTAGGGTAATACAGTGAGTGAAGAAAAGGTTTGAATATGTGATAGACATCTGCCCAAGCATTCCTTTTGAGAATCTCTCTCGTAGCCTCAGCTGCTCTTGCTTTTGAATGTTGTGCTTTCTTGCTTTAAAAAAATAATAATAATGAGCTTAAGTAAGTTATCAATTTTTTTGAGTAGATTCTGTCCTGAAAGTCTGGTGCTTGTGGATGTTGCGTTCATGTTTGAAACGCTCTGAGCTTGTGCATATAGGATGCTATTCCTCTTTCGGTGGATGTGTGGAGAAGGTTGAATCGGAGAAGTGGGTAGGAGGGGTTATTCTAAGATATGCAGTTGGTGATTCACCTGTCCTGATCTCTTGACTACTTTTTTTGTAGTGTCTAATATTAGTAGTACATCTCAAAGTGTCTGTTATTGGGACATCTCAAGCTAATATCTCAATCACCTCAAATCACCCTGTTGACAAACAAGGTCCTACTGCAAATCAACACTTTATAAGATATTGTTAACTGTGCAGGAGTAATGCTGGGATGAGAAGCTTCATGTGGATAGAAATGGCTCTAATCCAAGTTCTTATATTTTGTAAACCTGTCTTCCACGTTAAACAGAGCATTATTGGGGAATTAGATTATGTTATCTGATTTGAATCGTGATTCTTGAGTTTTAATTTGCTGTAGTATTCCTACCTACATTATTGGTATAAATAAAGTATCTTTCTCTAGAACCTATTTTGTGGCAATCTGTATTAGTTAACGTCAGCAATTCATTGCAATAATACTAGGTGCAGAAATAAATGCGGCTGAAACAATCTGTTGAAAGATTACAGGTCAAAAGGTTGGTTGCAAAAATACAGATCCCAACATCTGTGCATTAATTAAATGTTAACCTTTGCAATTCAGTCATGCACAACATATTCCTTCGATGTGTGACATCAGGTCCTTTAAAGTGTGGTTTGAAAATGCTTTCATGGAAAGATCTTTCATGCAGAAACTTTGGATGAGGAGGAAAGGAATTCTTCCCTTTGTTCTGGTCAATAATTATGCTTCTGACAAAGGGTTTTGACCCAAAACGTCACCTGTCCATGTTCTCCAGAGATGCTGCCAGATCTGCTGAGTTACTCCAGCACTGTGTGCTTATGAATAATTATGCTTCAACAGACATTACTAAAAAATAAAATCCAGCTAATCCGTTGTTGCTTCTTATTCCTATGCTCCAAGACCCAGTGCTGCCTGTGTCACGTTTTAAGTATCTTGCAATCGTCTCCTCTGATCCTGAAGGATCTGACCTTGAATGCCTCCATTAATTTCCTGCCTCCAAGCCTGACATGATTGTGATCTTCCCTTCCACTTTGCCTTCATGTCCATTCCTTTGGTTGGGCATCTTCACTGCAAATTGTTGACTTTGTTTCTGTTTCCTGAGATCCTGAAATTCTCCCCTGGTCTCTACTCCTCCCTGCATCAATTCATTGCCAGTTATCAACACTGGCCATCATGTTGTGCACTGCCTTGTTCCAACCTATCACCTTGTCAACCTTCAATGCTCTGCTCACTTTTGACTAAACCCAACTGTTATTAAAGCTGGAGGTTGGTACTGTTGGTGACAAACTATGTTGCCTGCTCTCTGATGCCACCACATGCCAGTGAAGATCAGACCATAATTTTCAAACGATCAGTGATGTTATCCCTGGATATCTTTCCTCCACATTTCTAGCTTTAGTCCTCCAACTACGCACAGCCTATTTCTATTTCCTCCCCAAGAGGAACAGCTGGACTATTCTTTCCATTCTTGACTATTCTTTCTACCCTGTGCAGTTTCTTCACACTTGGATCAATGACTCCTCTGACACCTCTGCTGCTGACAGTTCACATTGCCTCGCATTCACCATAAACAGCCAATCCTCTGACATCTCCAAACCAAACTGGGGATAGCCTGGGGGTACTTTGCATCTGTCAGAGGTCCAACAGCATTCTCTCCAGCATTGCCCTCCTTTACTTAGCCAATCTTCTCCCATTGATCTTTGTGTCACATGGATGGCTAGGAGATCCAACACAACTATAGCTGTCTTTGTGTAATATGTGGAATATTCCTTGCTTTGGGCCCTGTCTACCACCACCCTATTCCAGCACATTGACTGTGCTGTTCCCTCCTGCTCGTGTACAGAATTGAGTCTCCACCTTTGCTTCCAATTTATATCCTCCTCGCACTTTCACCTGGTCCATCTGACACTTCCCATCTTCACTTCGCTATCTTCATCTTGCAGAAAAGGTTATGCACTACAAACTCAGACTTCATTTTATCAGTTTCTCTGGTTCTGACATTTGCTTTTGTTCATCCAAGGATTCTCCATCAGGTGTCTTAAAGTGTCTGCTCCGTTCTGTACATCTGCTCACCACCCCTCGCCCCTCCTAGATCAAGGATAGGGTTCTCCATCCTCACACCAGCCTTCAATTTACACCACCGCCAATATAATGTCACCACCAAACACCTCTCCCTTTCGTCATTCCAAAGAAACCCTTTGCAGTGTTGCACCACTCCCGTATGTATCGAATCCCCACCTTGCTTCCTTTCCATTTTTTCCTTGTTTCACTCAGTTCTTATTCTCGTAACCAGACAGATCACCTATCATAACAAGCTGCCATCTCTTGCTTGTACCTTTTGACCTTTCTTGGTCTCTATCCTAAGACATTTCCATTGTCTGCACCTGTCTCTGCAACTTAACATCGATTTTCTTAATTCTGATTTTAAAAAGCCATTGACTGGACACAACTCTGGGAATGCTGCATTGCCTGAGCATTTCCACCTTGAACAATCTCCTGATATCTGCTTTCTGGGTTGACAATTCTACTCCGGAAAAACTTAGAACTTTGAAAACTGAAGTTATCAGCAACCAGATCCACTTTAATTTGTGCATTCAGGTTAGCAAAGGGAACACGAGAATGCAGTATGGGTAAAGTCAGAAGGAACAAATACTTCAGAATGCAAGCTTTTTTTTCATTTGCAGGCTGGCTGTGTGTAAATTATATTATCGTGCAGAATTTCATTTGCTTTTTACTCTTTCTCAAGTACTGAAGGTTAAACCTTTCATGATCGGCATAAAGCAGCATTTCTTCAGTGACTGAAACCTATTAACCACTTGTCCATTTGAGATACCGGGAAAGTAATGTGAGTGTCCCTTCACACAGTGCAAGCTATTCTCGGCAGCCAAGCAAATCGATGAGTGATTCATTCTCTGCACTTGGGCATTCAGATTAAACAATGGCAGTTAAAATTGCTGAAACTTTCTGGAGGGAATTGCAGTGTGCTGTTTCATAGCTGTAACGTTCATCTCCTGTGAATGTAATCGGCACTTAATAGCCTGGCTTGTATTTTCTGATGGATTATTATGTGCAATATCTCCTCTAAAATGTAATTTCCACATGTGCTCTTCCATAGAGAAATTGTAACACAATAAAGGGAATATTATGAAAAAATATACTTTTCAGGCTGGAAGATTTGCAGCTTTGACTTGCCAATAGGTATGAAGTGGTCAATTTGCCCACAATAGTGTCATCTTGTACTAGGCAGTAGGACATGTCTCCAAGGGGTTACATTGTATGGACTCGCTATAGAAATTGAACTGACCACAACTTCCACTCCATGGCTTGAGTAGGGAAGTATGTATGTATTTGTTCTGTTCAACAATATTTAATCTACATATCTATTGAAAAAGCATTATTTTATATTCCCCTTGTCAGTATTTTAATCTCATTTTCAAAGCTTCAGTCGAGTTTGTGCCCCAGCTCTGCATTTCCAGAATGGCTTATAACTGCATTTAAGTTATAACCATATAAACATATAACAATTACAGCACGGAAACAGGCCTTCTCGGCCCTTCATGTCCGTGCCGAACAACTGTTGCCCTTGTATCTGTAATTTTCCAAAAACAAATAATAGGCTAATGTAACTCTGGTTAACAAACAAAACAGATCTTAAACATTCTGGCAGTATTTGAGATGCAGCTTTGAAATCACAAGGCGATATAGTTCTGTACTGTGCTACAGTCACCAATATTGTTAGTTAACTAAGTAATTCAACTCTGGTTTAATAAAAGGAAAAAATCTTTAATGGCAAAATGCCTGGCAGTCCAGGTGGAAAGTGCCAGGTTTAATGTTTCAAGTTGGATGCAATCTTCCTGTGACAATTTCCTGGCTTTTGCTTGCCTTCCATGAGTAGTCATGATGTATGTAATCTGTTCTTTCATAATGAAAGATTTTGAATTGAGCAAACTTCAGATTATAATGGGCATCTACATTATTGTTGACTACTTCCTTAAAGCAGGGATTGGAAACAAACTGCTTCTGGAGATTTCTCTCTTGCATCATTCATCATTGCCTTAAATTTTGAGTATCTGTCCCCGATTCATTATTTCCAATGAGATATCCCAAGGATGCTTTTCACTGCCTCACTTAAATATGTACTAAATCAATATTGAATATTAATTCATTATCAGATATTAATTCAATATATATTCCGTCCTGTGATCAGTTTAATGACCCACATTGTTCATCATTGTTCATCCCATCCTCACTACTTTCTATAGGGGCACCATAGAGAGTATTCTGACCAGCTGTATCTCTGTCTGGTTTGGGGACTGTAGAGCCTCCGACTGGAAGTCTGTGCAGAGAGTGGTGAGGACAGCGGAAAAAATCATCGGGACCTCTCTCCCCTCAATCGGGGATATTGCGACCAAACGCTGCGTGTCTAAGGCCAGCAGTATTATAAAAGACCCCACACATCTCCATCACGGACTGTTCACTCTGCTGCCCTCGGGGGGGAAAAAGATATCGCAGCATAAGGAGTAGAACATCAAGGTTCTGCAACAGCTTCTTCCCACGAGCCATCAGACTCCTGAATGCCATGTAATGGGCTGCCACCATTGTCTATTTATCCTTTTCATCCATGTCTATCCTTCGGTTAATTTATTGTGTTGCTCAGGGAGC
Organism: Raja brachyura; assembly: GCA_963514005.1. The sequence goes on along the minus strand of OY740785.1, from coordinate 95,366,767 downwards.
CAAATGCAACGTAATTTCGTTTGGAACTGCATATATCTATGTATTTCTAAATGACAATAAAGTTTGTTTGACTTGTTTGACTTTGATCACAATGTATTAAGAGTAGTTTCTTTGCAAATTCTCTATTTTCTCCTGTCACAGTTGTCTTTTGATATTCTTTATATCTCACCAAATTGCCAAGTTAATTTCTACCTCTTATACTATCCCTTACCTCTGGCCATAGTTTGAATTCAATCTTCAGAGGGGAGTTGTTGATGTAGGTTGACTGTTACACCCTCCTGAATATCATTATTCTGTCGCTTACTGGAAATTTAGCATCTCATTCTTACAGTTCCCTGTTTTGTTACTTTTTTGTTTTCCATTGAGTGAATTAATGTGATAAATGGGCTTCCCTTTGGTGCATGATATTTTGGACAGATTGCCTTGCTGGAAGCAAATGTGCATAGTGATATTTAATAAGAGACATATTTATCAACCCAAGTGCTCAGTGAAACTCGTTGGTCATCTGGGGCAGTTTTAGTGGAATGTAATAGACAGCAAGCTGAAGGAATCGCCTCCAAAAGTAACTAGCAAATAAAAGCAGGAACCAAATGAATCTTAAACGTTCTGACAGTATTTGGAATTGCACGGCTATATAGTTCTGTACTGTGTCAGCAGTCGCCAATATTAACCCCTGTCAGTGCTGACCATGTGCCAATGTGTGTATGTAAATTGTCAGTTACAAATCACCAAGATTGCAGATTAAATCTCAGAGCAAAATTAATATTTGAGAATTTTTTTATTAAATAGAAAACTGTTAGGCACCCTATTCATTTACAGAATTTTCTGATGCAAATAAATGGCAAATTTAAGTAATTTGCCCATAAACATCCACACTTTGCCCTTGACAGTGTTACAGCTCAACGGGCATCTCCCACTAGAACCTGCTGTGCCAGGATCAACTACTCTGTCATGGGATTAGTTAGAGTAGAACTCCTACCGTGGCCTACTGAAGCAGTTTTGCTGGAGATCCAACGTTTTTCTAGTTTTGCTCGCAGCTGGGGAAACACCGCATTTGCTGCAGCCCAACAAGGTGGGGAGACTGACGAGCATCTCGGCAACTGCAGGCAATAACCATAGGAAAAGGATAGTCGTTCAAGATTGAGGAAGTAGGACCACAGAAGGGGAAGAAAAAGTTGAGATGGTGTTTTTTATCAAGGAAATGATTCACATCCAAATGCATCTCCAGTGGCTGCAATTATTTGATAATTGGATACACCAATTGCTTTTGGTCAGGAAAGAAGAGGGCGTCTGTCTTCTGTCCCTACATCCACTGTTTGCGTTGAGGTAAGTCAGATACCTCCTTTTGACTACGAAGACAACAAGGTACATCAGATATCTGATCTGTGGGACTGTTGGATTAATAAATAATCAGTATACCCTTCCAATGCAGATACATTGCTAACTAAAGCAGTATAATATTCAGTGTGCTCATAGACCAGGAGCTATGGGATCAGATGCAAAACGTTGCACTTAACCTGTAGTGATGTAACAGTCATTTATTAATTTTTTAAAAAGCCACTGCCTGTGATTGGGATCTTCACACAGCACTGTTTGTCAACTCCAGGGGTGGGAAAAAGCTCAATTCAGATGCTTGACCATGTAGGGGCCTTCCAATTCATAACCAATCTTCCGATAGTAGTTCCTTGTACCAACCCCTGGAACAGAAAGGAAACTGCATCAACAGATATTCATGAGAAGACATCTATCTGTCCACTGGCTTGTAGGTAGACTGGCTGGTTCGTGGCTGACAACATTCAGCTAAAATGCTCATTCATCGTCTGGCCAGCCAGGATCAATACCATGTTCAATACCAATCCATCGATAACCAGTAGCAGGTCTTGCTGCTGAACTTAGTTATAAACATTGATAAGTGTTTTGGGCTCACGGGCCGGAACCCTGAACCTGACACACAGCACAGCCAAGAATGAGGCATGAGATGTGTTTTAAAAACTAATTTGTACTGAGGCCCACCCCATTTACGGTAAGGTTCCAGTCTTGTGAACTGTTCCGGTTATTGATCGTTCTCAAGCCAGAAATGTGATCGTGAACTGAGATCCCATATGGCAGAAGATGTCCTCAGCAACTTGCAAATACAGCCCATCAGTGTCCCAAATGCACAATGTGTGCAAGCAACACAAGGTGGGCACTGGCAAGCTTGTGCACAAAATGTCTCCATGCATGGTGAGATGTTATTATACATCACTGACATCGGAGAAATGTCTATGCATGGTGCAGCAAGCAAATTATTTAACAGAGTAGTGGGTACCTGGAATATGCCAGCAGGGATGGGTGGAGGTGTTTAAGCTGCTTTTAGATCAGCAGATGGATGTATGGGGAATGGAAGGCTATAGATCTTGTGCAGGCAGAGGGGATTAGTTTAACCCAACATGTTTGTGACAGACATTGTGGGCAGAAGGGCCTGTTCTGGTGTGATACTGTTCTACTTTTGAAATTCATGAGGTTGGAGTTTGAAAGGGAGAAACTGATGCTTTGCATGTTCAGATCCCTTGTTGAACCTGCACTAATTACAAAGGTAAACACAATCGAGGGGGTTTGATGGAGCAATGGCATGGAATGAAGTAGTGAAATAAGGAATTATTTTTACACACAAGGCTGTAGAAATGTGGAACATGACCCCTTAAGGCTTTGAATGCTGAAGATAATAGGAACTTTCAAGACTCATTTCTATAGTTAAGAATATGGAGAACAAGCAAATAAATGTAAGATATCGATCATCCACGGTGTGACAGGACAAGCTCAAACAGCCGCAAGCTCTACTTCCTCAAGGACACTTTCTTGCCACCACTGTCCTATACTGGCCAAAGCAAGCACTAACCCCACCATTACACTGCCCAATGGAAGGAATCCTAAGAACAATATTATTCTGACAGCTTCTGCAGCCAGGAGTTACTGCCATCAGGAAAGTGGGTGAATGGAACAATCACAGCATCATTAGGAGGGGAAATAAAATAATCAATATTAGCAGACATCTGGGTTTCACATAAACCATAAAAAAACAATAGAGGCAGCAGTTAATCTTCAGACCTAGCAGATATTAGCATTACTGGAATCCTATTGACGCATGCACACCTCACTCCAGTAAGCACAAGAAACTCAGTCTCTAATGGAGGCAGCACATCAAACCAATCTGTACCGATGTCTCTTTCAGTTCACAAAATGGACCTTTAAATTCTGGCGAGAAAAAAATGTATTCCATGTTGGTTTAAATTGCATTTTCCACAAATTGCTCTCTCAAAAGATGAGTTGTCTTTTAGGATCAAAACATTTTTTTTTTCTCACCCCTGGATGTAAGGAAATTGCTATAAATGAGCTTGGGTTGTAGCAGTTCAGTTTTAGGAAGCTACTAGACTAAATGGGGCCCGTTGGGTCCCAGCATCACACGGTACGGCTGGTCCCCCAACACAATATTCCACCTCTCCACCAATTCCGATATTGGTGGCCAGTAGGAGTGGGGTGGGGGGGGTGGGAGGTGGGAGAGAGAATTTCTGGAGCGCTAGTATGGGTGTTGTATGCTGAAGGGACTGGTTTCCAGAGGGCTAGTATGGACATTGTGGGTTGAATGGATTCTTGGGCTGGTGGCTCAGTCACTCAAGGGTCTGAAGGAGGGTCTCGACCCGAAACGTCGCCTATCTCCTTCGCTCCTTAGATGCTGCTGCACCCGCTGAGTTTCTCCAGCTTTTTGTGTAACGCTCAGTCACTCAAGCCTATTGTACTGGCAGCTCACTCACTCACGGCTGGTGGGCTCGCAGTTGACTCATGGCTATTCCTTGAAATTCCATTTCAAGCAGGGTGCAAGGGCATCAAATTCAAGTGCAGTTTCATACCATTTCAAGCAGGGTGCAAGGCCACGAAAGACAGTCGTGACCTCTCCCTCCCCCAGCTTGCAGAGACAGCCATGCCCACATTTCTGGGATTTATAGTCCCTCCCCCTCCCACCAGAAGGGGCGTGGCCTTAGAAACATAGAAAATAGGTGCAGCCAGCACCGCCATTCATTATGATCATAGCTGATCGTCCGCTATCAATAACCAATGCCTGCCTTCTCCCCATCTCCCCTGACTCCACTAGCCCCTAGAGCGCTATCCAACTCTCTCTTAAATCCATCCAGTGATTTGGGCCCCCACTGCCCTCTGTGGCAGGGAATTCCATAAATTCACAACTCTCTGGGTAAAAAAGTTTTTTTCTCACCTCAGTCTTAAACAACCTCCCCTTTATTCTAAGACTATGGCCCCTGGTTCTGGACTCACCCAACATTTTTCCTGCATCTAACTTGTCCAGTAATTTTATAATTTTTGTATGTTTCTATAAGATTCCCCTTCATTCTTCTAAACTCCAGTGAATGCAAGCCTAGTCTTTTCAATCTTTCCTCATGACAGTCCCGCCATCCCAGGGTCAATCTCGTGAACCTACGCTGCACTGCCTCAATCACAAGGATGTCCTTCCTCAAATTAGGAGACCAAAACTGTACACAATACTCCAGATGTGGTCTCACCAGAGCCCTATACAACTGCAGAAGAACCTCTTTACTCCTGTACTGAAATCCTCTTGTTATGAAGGCCAACATTCCATTAGCTTTCTTCACTGCCTGCTGTACCTGCACGCCAACTTTCAGTGACTAGTGTACAAGGACACCCAGGTCTCGCTGTACCTCCCCCTTACCTAACCTAACCCCATTGAGATAATAATCTACCCCCTTGTTTTTGCCGCCAAAGTGGATAAGCTCACATTTATCTCTATTATACTGCATCTGCCACGCATCTGCCCACTCACTCAACCTGTCCAGGTCCCGCTGCAACCTCTTCACAGTTCACACTGCCACCCAGCTTTGTGTCATCTGCAAACTTGCTAGTGTTGCTCCTAATTCCCTCTTCCAAATCATTAATATATATGGTAAACAGTTGTGGCCCCAACACCGAGCCTTGCGGCACTCCACTCACCACTGCCTGCCATTCTGAAAAGGACCCGTTCACTCCTACTCTTTGCTTCCGGTCTGCCAACCAATTTTCTATCCATGTCAACACCCTACCTCTAATACCATGTGCTCTAATTTTAGTCACCAGTCTCCCGTGCGGGACCTTATCAAAGGCTTCCTGAAAGTCTAGATACACTACATCCACTAGCACCCCTTCATCCATTTTACTTGTCACATCCTCAAAAAATTCCAGAAGATTAGTCAAGCATAATTTCCCTTTCATAAATCCATGTTGACTTGGACTAATCCTTTTACTGCTATCCAAATGCTCCATTATTACCTCTTTAATAATTGACTCCAGCATCTTTCCCACCACCGAAGTCAGGCTAACTGGTCTGTAATTCCCTGTTTTCTCTCTTGCTCCTTTCTTGAAAAGTAGGATAACATTAGCTATCCTCCAATCCACATGAATTGATCCTGAATCTATTGAACATTGAAAAATGATCACCAATGCGTCCACTATCTCTAGAGGACCCTGAGATGCAGACCATCAGGCCCAGGGGATTTATCATCCTTCAGTCCCATTAGCCTACCAAATACTATTTCTCGCTTAATGAACATTTCTTTCAGTTCCTATACCCCCTTAGATCTTCTGTCCTCCAGTACATCTGGGAGATTGTTTGTGGCCTCCTTAGTGAAGACAGATCTGAAGTACCTATTCAACTCTTCTGCCATTTCCTTGTTGCCCATACTAATTTCACCCGTGATTGCCTTCAAGGGACCCACATTTGACTTTGCTACTCTTTTTCCCTTAACATATCCAAAGAAGCTTTTACTGTCCTCCTTTATATTCCTGGCCAGCTTCCCCTCATACTTCATCTTTTCAGCCCTTATTGCCCGTTTTGTTTCCTTCTGTTGTCCTATGAAAGTTTCCCAATCCTCTGGCTTCCGGCTACTCTTTGCTGTGCTTTACATCTTTTATTTTAGTTTTATTCTATCCCTAACTTATCTTGTCAGCCACAGTTGCCTCCTACTCCCCTTAGAATCTTTCTTCCTTTTTGGAATGAAATGATCCTGCGTCTTCCGGATTATGCCCAGAAATTTCTGCCATTGCTGTTCCACCGTCATTCCTGCTAGGATCCCTTTCCAGTCTACTTTGGCCAGCTCCCCTTTCATGCCTTCATAGTCCCCTTTGTTCAACTGCATCACTGCCACTTCCGATTTAATGTTCTCCTTCCCAAATTGCAGATTAAAACGAATCATAATATGATCACTACCTCCAAGCGGTTCCTTTACCTCTAGTTCTCTTATCATATCTGGTTCATTGGACAACACTAAATCCAGAATTGCCTCCATGGCATGATTGGCAGGAGAGAGAATCTCAACATTTTTTAAACACTAATAACTCTTATTTTTCATTAATGGCAAACATCCTCGGCACCTGATGAGCGGAGGGGGACTGAGTAAGATGGCCAAAAATCACAGCCATACGTGGTAGCGTTTTTTCCAAAATCAATATAAAGCGCAAACAGGAAGTGCTCAAGATTAGACTTTTAATTATATAGAAGGCAAGGCAGCTCTAATTAGGCAAGGCAGCTTGCTTTAGTACTTTCAAAACCAAAGGCAAGGCAGCTTGCTTTAGCACTTTCAAAACCAAAGGCAACGCAGCTTGCTTTAGCACCTTCAAAACCAAAGGCAACACAGCTTGCTTTAGCACTTTCAAACCAAAACACACTTTTGCTTTTTCAAACTACATTTTCAAACCACATTAAGGGCACTGACAGGTCAGTAAAACTACTCAGTTTCGTAGACATGTGTTCAGTGTTATTCAGAACTCAGACTGACCTCTAGCTCCCCCATCTTGCAAAGAACTGAGGCACCTCCACACTTCCGGGTTTTATAGTGCCTTCGGAAGGGGTGTGGCCTTCAGGAGAGAGAATCTCAACATTTGTTAAACACTAATAAGTCTTTTATTTGTCATCAATGGGAAAAATCCGCTTGTCCTGCGCAGCGGAGGGGGACTCGGAGTAAGAAGGCCAAAAATCACAGCCGTAAGTGGCAGCATTTTTTCTAAAATCAATATACAGAACGACAGGAAGTTGTCAAGATCAGACTTTTAGTAATATAGATTTGCTTGAGCCTATGAGTGGACAAATTGTAACCACATCATCATCATTCCCCCTCCTGCCAAAAAATAAAGGATTTGAATACAAAAATCAAAATGCATCTTTAAAGACAATTTTTTTTATTTGTTCGCCTCAAGGATCAAAAGATGGAAGGAAAATATATGCAGATCAAACTGTCACCTAATTAATTAGAACAACCAAGATGAGTAGAAGGTTCTGCTTCTCTCTCTCCTGTGTTACTTCATATCTGTTCTTTGTTTTTCAGACTCCCTAGATACACTTGTCTTACTAACAGAGAGGTGCAGTTTGGATCACACTGATCCCGCTGCTTTTTGGATGAGCTCGATCTATCCCAATAATTAATTACAAACCCAATCTCACAATTTGTCATCAAACGATACTAACTTATGTTTAGCAGCAGATGCTAGACTGGCCTGGCATCTGGAATGCCACTCAATTAGGTGGTGCAGTAGCTAATGTAGCTGCCCCAGACCAGGCATCCATGTTTGAATGGATAAAAAACATAGCAGCCAATTGTGCCCTAGTTCTCTCAAACATCACTGTAGTACCAAACAGATTAGCTTTTAGTGGATAGTTTGATTAGACACCAGAGATAAGCCTCTGATTGCCTTTAAAATGTGTCGCTAAGAAATGGCAGTGTTAACATAACCTGTATTTAAGAAGGGAGAATAGAATATGTCCAAGGAATTATGAACCCATCAGCAGGACATTTGTAGTAGATGATAATAGAATCCCACTGCACTAGAGAACAGAATCATATCGAAATACAAATGCCATAATGAATGAGCAGACATTACAAAAATAGAATTCTTGGTTAACCAACTTTGAGGTACAGAGTGTACATTGGCAATTTAGAAGATGCAACTGATCCAGACTTTCAAAAAAACCGTTACACCCATAAGAGTAATTTATCAGCCAGGAGAATGCCGAGTCAGAGGATGGGGAGCAGAATGGATTGCAGGCTGGCTTCAGGACTGAATGCAGAGTGGGAGTAAAAAAATAACTCCACGGAGTAGACTGTGGGTGGTCAATGATTTAGACTCCAATCAAAAACACAATTTCAAAATTTGTAAAGATCAATCTGGTCAGGGTGCAGTAATGATAATTGTGAGGAGGATGGCAATGAGTCACAGGAGGACAGATACATTTTCAGTGTGGGCATATTGGCAAACAAAGTTAAGTAAAGGTTACGCAAGATGGTACATTTTTGCAGGAAGAATAGGGAGGTCACTTGGCAAGTAGAATCCAAGTGACATGGAGGAGGAAAGGGAGCTGGGAGTGCACAATATACTGATTTGTTGAGAGTGGTACCAGAGTTCACCAAGGCCACTTAATAATACTAAATAAAGTACTGCGGTTTATTCCCAGAGGAACAGAATTAAAATATCGGTAGGTTATGCTAACATTTATCGAACCTCGATTAATCCACAATTGCAATACTATGGACACTTATTGTAGGAGCCATTTATGCTTAAGTTAGTTACTGTTAGTATATTATAGTATTTTGGCTAGATATTTCTAGCTGTGTCATTTTGAACTCTGGGGGGGGGGGTTATGTAGATGGGCCTGACTTACATTGAACTAAGCGATACGACAGAGGTGGTCAGGTCAGCTGAGAGCTGGCACCGGAGAAGACAGTTTTTACCAGTGAGATAATAAGAACGGACCGTTGAGATAGTAAGATCGGAAAGCTACAATTTGTACGAAATACTTTTTTGTACTTACTACAACTTCAATAAAGAATCAATTAAACTGGAAATAACGACTGGAAGATTTGATTTTGTTATTGTACTGCGTAAATTTGATCCACTCCTCCCTGCCAGCGTAATGACATTGGAAATGTTTGAAATTGCCATTACACTTATACAATAGGCACACTGGAGCAGGTGCAAAATGTAAATGGATGATTCTAAAAAAGGGGTGGGATATAAATATCAGGAAAAATAGTAGACTGGGTCTCTTCTCTTGACGTTTTAACAATTCTGAACGTTTTTGTTACAGTAGTTTTGTTATGGGGGGGGGGGGGGGTTTCTGGAGCGTTAGTAGGGGTGTTGTGGGCTGAAGGGACTGGTTTCCAGAGGGCTAGTATGGACATTGTGGGACAAATGGATTCTTGGGCTAGCGGCTCAGTCACTCAAGCCTGTTGTGCTGGCAGCTCGCTCACGGCTGATGGGCTGGCAGTTGAAATGCCACTTCAACCAGGGTGCAGGGCTACCAAATTCAACTGCACTTTCCTGCCACTTCAAGCAGGGTGCAGGGCCACCAAATTCAAGTGCACTTTCCTGCCACTTCATGCAGGGTGCTGGCCCACCAAATTCAAGTGCACTTTCCTGCCACTTCAAGCAGGGTGCTGGGCCACCAAATTCGAGTGCACTTTCCTGCCACTTCATGCAGGGTGCAGGGCCACCAAATTCAAGTGCACTTTCCTGCCACTTCAAGCAGGGTGCTGGGCCACGAAATTCAAGTGCACTTTCCTGCCACTTCAAGTAGGGTGCAAGGCCACCAAAGACAGAGAGTTGTGACCTCTCCCTCCGGTATCTTGCAGAGACTGAGCCACGCCCAAACTTCTGGGTTTTATAGTCCCTCCCCCACCAGAAGGGGCATGGCCTTCATGGTGTGATTGTCAGGAGAGAGAATCTCAACCTTTTTTAAACACTAATAATTTTTATTTTTCATCGATGGGAAAAATCCTTGGCACCTGATAACCGGAGGGGGGCTCCGAGTAGGATGGCCAAAAATCACAGCGGTATATGGTAGTGTTTTTTCTAAAATCAATATACAGCGCGAACAGGAAGTGGTCAAGATTAGACTTTTAATTATATAGATGGCAACACCATTTTTCAATAAGGCAATTCAACATTAGCATTTTCAACCCAAATGCAACGTTTGCATTTTCAAACAAAACACACGTTTGCATTTTCAAACTATATTTTCATATCACATTAAGGGCCCTCACAGGTCAGTAACACCATTCAGTTTAATAGACATGTGTTCATTGTTATTCACAGCTCAGACTGAGAGTCATGACCTCTCGCTCCCCCATCTCGCAGAGAACTGATGCACCCCTACACTTCCGGATTTTATAATCCCTCCGGAAGGGGCATGGCCTTCATGGCGTGATTGACAGGAGAGAGAATCTCAACATTTTTTAAACATTAATAAGTCTCTTATTTTTCATCGATGGGAAAAATCCTCTTGTCCTGCCCAGCAGAGGGGGACTCTGAATAAGATGGGCAAAAATCACAGCCGCAAGTGGTAGATTTTGTTCTACAATCAATATGCAGTGCAACAGGAAGTGGTCAAAATCAGAGTTTTAATTATATAGATGATATTAAACTTATTTACCTAGAGTGACGAGATTGTTAAACTCTGGCAGTGGTTGAAGTCAATAGCAAGGATGCTTTTTGTGGAAGGATGGATGAACCCATGGAGAAGAGAGGAATGGTGTTACCATGCTAGATTTAGCTGAGGAAAAAGGGATGGGCTTGACAAGCATAAGACGGAAGAACTTGCTTCCATACCATATATTCTATAAAACTCTTTTAGATGATGGCATCCATTTTGTTTTATGTTCAATTTGACCACAATTGAATAACTAATTTGAAAGATCCTACCTCAGACATGCAACGGTGCTTCTGTTCTGCAATGATGTCAACCTAGATTTTTGACACTGATGTCCGTGGAATGGTACTTTCTATATTTCTTTACAACAATTAAATTTCAGCTCATCAAGTCTATGCTGGCTTGGAGCAATGCCATTCCCAGTAACCTATCCTCCATATTCCCACAAACACCTCTTCTACCCACCCCAGAGATTCTACCCCTCATATGCCCACTCACAGTAACGTAAAGTGGTCAAAGTAACCTACTACCTGTCACATCTTTGGGATGTGGGAGGACACTGGAGCACCCAGAAGGAACACATTTGCTCACAGGGAGAATACGCAAACACTGCACACAGTATGAGAGGTTAAAATTGAGGCAGCAGCTCTACTGTCTATGCTACTGGGCAGCCTACAAACCTTTGATGCAGAAATGCAACCAAGTCAGTCACAGTTGACACAGAAGCATCAGGGATGAGTCTCCAAATCTGAGGAAGGACATTATTGCCATAGAGGGAGTGCAGAGAAGGTTCACCAAACTGATTCCTGGGATGTCAGGACTGTCTTATGAAGAAAGACTGGATAGACTCGGTTTATACTCTCTAGAATGTAGGAGATTGAGAGGGGATCTTATAGAAACTTACAAAATTCTTAAGGGGTTGGACAGGCTAGATGCAGGAAGATTGTTCCCGATGTTGGGGAGGTCCAGGACAAGGGGTCACAGCTTAAGGATAAGGGGGAAATCCTTTAGGACCGAGATGAGAAGGACTTTTGTCACACAGAGAGTGGTGGGTCTCTGGAACTCTCTGCCACAGAGGGTAGTTGAGGCCAGTTAATTGGCTATATTTAAGAGGGAGTTAGATGTGGCCCTTGTGGCTGAGGGGATCAGAGGGTATGGAGAGAAGGCAGGTACGGGATACTGAGTTGGATGATCAGCCATGATCATATTGAATGGCGGTGCAGGCGCGAAGGGCCGAATGGCCTACTCCTGCACCTAATTTCTATGTTTCTACGAGGGACAATGTGAACAGAAATGAGTCATTTATTCAAAACCGATGTGAGCTCAATACATTTTAAGTAGCATTTTTGGTGTATATTTGTTATTCATCTAGTTCTCTCGTGGATATTAATCTTTGAAGGGGATAATTTGAGAGGACTATAGGAAATGAGCCGACTAAATCATGGTTAGCTCTAGCAAAGAGGTAACCAGGCACTTGGGCAAATCGGCCTCTGTGCTTCAAGAGAGAGATAATTTAAAAACCTCAAGAAAATGAGCAAATAGTTTGCCAAAAAGTTATATCAGGTTCAATAATATCCACGCTGACAAGTAATGTTGATTCAGTTGATACTCCAAGCATCGTGAATTCTAGCACTGTTATTGTGCTTTCTATGCAGAAAGACTTCTCTGGAGGTTAGAGAATGGATGCAGAATCAACCAAGGAATTTATATCACAGGATCATTAATCATTGCAATTGTAACAGCTGTCAGCCCTTATCTTATAATTACACAAACAGTTCTCTTAGTCACAAGGACCTTCTTAACCCAAGTGTTAGAGCATATCGTCATACGCTGATTCATTATTTAAATTTCTCCAGTTGATAGGCAGTTGTGGGGAAAAGTAGTGGAGAGCAATCCAGATAACATTCAACCTGTTAAATGCAGCTTCAGGCTTCCAACGTACATCCGCAAGTGCAGCAACTGGAGCTCACTGTGTACACTAAGATGTAATATTCTGTGTTGGAATTACCTAGTGCACAATTGCATTCATGGCCAGTTTAAAATCATTTACATCTTAGCTTCTAAAGTTTCACTTCAGTCACTGAAGCCAGACTAATTCTGATACAGTTCATTAGCTGTGGATGCATCCTGGACGGATTGGGGTGGGGAGATGGTGGATTGAATGATGAGGGGAAATAGGGTCAAAGCATTGAAAAAAGATTATGGTTCTGTAGTTTAAAGACAAAAGAAAGATATATATCTAAGAAGAGGGTGGAGGTTTTTTTAAGTCGTTTCCAAGATCTGGATGTATTTGGCAAGGCCAGCATTTATTGCCTGTTCCTTATTGCCCTTGAAGGCAGTGAGGAGCTGCCTCCCTGAACTGTTGTTGTACTGTTGAAGATACCCGCACAGTGCTAATGGGGAGGTTAGACCCAGCAATAACAAAGGACTGGGCAGTGTATTTCCTCACTAAACAAGAACCTTCAAAGGAAACTACGGGTGATGGTGTTCCCTGTAACCTTGCCCTTGTTGGTATAAGCCATAGGTTTAGGAAGGGCTGTTGAAATACTTGGGTGAGTACGTGCAATGCATTTTGTAAATGGTAAATACTGCAACCATTTGTGGAGCGAACAGCTATTTAGGATAGTTACTGAAGTTAGTGCAATGAAGATAGTTAATGACTATCATTAACGGGGCTGCCGCGTGCTGGATGTACCACGTGCATAGAGCATCAAGCTCTTGGTTTGAGACTTGTAGGTTGGGGAATTGCTTTGTGGTGTAAAGTGACTCCCTGCCATGAAATGCATTAACAGACAGACAATAGGACACTGGTTGCACAGGGAGAATACAGAAGTACCTCAGGCAACTGTTTGGAGATATCAAAGTAGTAAAAAATAACAACTTGCATTTATACAATCTGAAGAAGGGTTTCGACCCGAAACATCACCCGTTTTCACCCAACAAACAGCTAACAATGCCCGTTTCCTTATCATCGTTACTATTTTGCATATCTTTCATTTATTGTTCTTTTCAATTCAATTCAATCTTTAATTGCCATTGTGCAGTGTACAGTACAAAGACAACAAAATGCAGTTAGCATCTCCCCAGAAGTGCGAACTTAGAATAATGAACGGTAAATTTATCTCTCTACTTCATCATCATCGTCTCTGTCTCTCGTTTCCTTTATACCTAACCAGCCTGAAGAGGGGTCTCGACCCAAAATGTCACCCATTCCTTATCTCCAGAGATGCTGCCTGTCCCGCTGAGTTACTTCAGCATTTTGAGTCTATCTTAGGTAAAAACAATAGCTCTTCTATAACGTGTTCGCATGATATAAATTGGATATAACACAAATGATGAATTTGGAAACACAATCTGCATTACATGGGCCAAATTAGATATTACATGATTTTGATCGCGAACTAGAGAACTGCTTAAAAGTAACATTGGAAATTGACAAGCACAAGAAAAATGGCTTGGATTTAAACAGTAGGGGGTGGAGGGTACTTTTGTTTCTATGTACCTTTGCAGTAATCAAACACAATTGTCTCTTAACACACCTGCTACTTTAATCACGTTTGGTCCTTGAAAGTGACAACAGCAATCGCTTCCATTGACAATGGTGTAATGATACTCTGTTAAATATCAGTCTGAATAATCACATCAGCCTGAAGAAGGGTCGACCTGAAACATCACCTATTCCTTCGCTCCATAGATGCTGCCTCAGCCACTGAGTTTCTTGAGCATTTTTGTCTACCTCTGCTAAACAATGTAACATTCAGCCTTTAGTAGTTCTATCTTGCAGTAACAAAAAATAAGTTGATGCTTTTGAAAATCCTGAAAATATTTTTAAAAATAACTTTTATGGTGAGTCTGAAGGAGAGAGGGAGGTGGGGTAGAGAGGGAGGTGGGGTAGAGAGGGAGGTGGGGTAGAGGGAGGGGTTTGAGAGGTTGGGAGTGAGGGAGAGGGCATCTCCCTCGTCCACCCCTCCCCACCTCCCCAAATCTCCCTCTACCACCCAACTCCCCACCTCATTTCCCTCATCCTCCCCTCACACCCATTCCCTGCCCCAGGACCAACCCAGGTTGCAGAGCAGTGCCAGGGCCTGGAACTCGGCCTGGCTCACGTACTTGGCCCGGCCCTGTAGATTGCAGCCGTCAGCTCGGTCGCTGCCTGGGCTATACTGTAGGCTCCGACTTTATGCTATACTGTAGGCTCCGACCGGTGCTCCGACCGGTGCAAATGGCCTACTCTTGCACCTATTGACCATCTCCAGACTCCAGCCGGGCTCGTCCCTGACCACGAACCCGGGCTCGTCCTTCGTTCGGCCGGCGGCATCTTTATCGGCCCCAGTCACGGCCCCATCCCAGGCTCGGCTCTCACTTCCGCTCGAGCACCAGGCTCGGCTCCAGCCAAGGCCCGCGGCTCCACCCTCGTCACCAGGTGTCAGGCATCGGCAGACACGGCCTTATGCGAAACCTCAGGCTCAGTTCTCACTCCAGCTCGAGCACCAGACACGGCTCCACCTTCGCCACCAGGCATCGGCAGCCACCGCACGAGTGCTGGAGTGGCCCTCCCTCCCGGAGTGTCCTACCCTGCCTTGCCATTGTGACATCACTCGGGGGGGGGGGGGGGGGGGGGTTCAAAATGGATGAGTTTTCGGGCCGGTTTTAAAAGTTTAAAGGATTAAAAAGTTTGGAAACATAGGTGGGAATGCGACGGGGAGAAGGAAATGAGAATCAAGAGAATTGTGCCCGGATGTCACACACCCACACATATACATACACACACAAACAAGATGAGAGTTTTAGTTATGTAGATTTTCCAATTACACAACCAGTCTGTAAACTATTGTTGTTTCTCGTTATATTGAGATGAACAAAGAACATATTACATCTTCCAATTTGATGTTGTGTAAAGATTTTGAAATTGTGCACATGATACAATTCCTTTAAGTAAATTTTGAACAGTGCACCCAGCCACAGTTAAAAGAGGTTATTTGGAAGGCCAATAGAATTTGGAGGTTATTAAAGGTCTACTTGAACAACATCTGGACTAGAGTGCTCAATTCAAGATACTGCAAGTTGCCAAGGAGACAGTGTAGCTTGTGTTCAAGTGAATGATGCCACCATTTCAAAGTATTAAATTGATGGATAAATTATACAGACTAGATTTGAAATGCCTTGAATATTTATGAATATATGGGATTACCTAACACAGTGATTAAGATCAGCTACTAACAAAGGCGGGAGCATACAGAAAGAGGGGAGATAAGACCAAAGCTGGACCCTTTAGAAACATAGTCAGGAAGCATTAGGGTGGAGATGAGGAGGAATTTCTTTAGCCAGAGGATGGTGAATCTATGGAATCCATTGCCCTTCTCTGATCTTAGCTTATCATATGTTCTTTTTTTCCCCCAGTATGGGAAAATAGTCATCAACTTGAAATTTTAAACACAGAAGGTCATAAGATCAGAAGAAATAGGAAGAGTAAGCCATCTGGTCCATCAAGAACTCTGCCAGTCAAAGAGATCATGGTTGAACTTCCACATCACTCCATTTTCCTGCCCAATCTTCATACCCTGCCATTCCTCTGGTGTCCGTAATTATTGATTCCGGCTTCAAATACGCAGCCACAATCATTTACAGTCTTCAGGAGTAGAGAGTGCCAAATAATGACTAAGAAGTGAAGAAGCAAATCTTTTTTATGCTGTGGTTACGCCCCACATTCTAGACTATTCAGGCAGGGAAAAACCTTCTAGTATTCACCCTGCCAAGCTCTTTAAGAACCTTTTTCTCATTAAAGAAATATAGCTATGCCTGCAGGGCATTTGCACCAAGATCTATTTGTACTCCTTCCATATTTTCACATGAACTACAGATTATTGAGCACTATAACTTGACCAAATGTATCCTTCTGTAAAGCGTGATTTACTATTGTTTAAAGCTGACCTGTAGATTGTAACCACAAATATTATTTACACTGAATGTTGCCAGTGTCATCCCCCTTGAGAGACCTCTAGCTAAATTTGAAAGATTTGTGTGGGGGTGCCAACTCAGGGGGCAGTTAACACAAATTTGACTGCAATTCACCCAAGGTCAACTAACCTAACACCCACTGGAGGTCAAATAGTGGTTATTCTTGGTTAAATAGTTTAGTTCCAAAATCCAACAGCGGTTCTCATTCTGCTGTTTATTGCTCGTTTTGTACATGAAAGCTAGTTTCTGCATCGCGGCCGACCCTCGAACAAAGTATTTTATGGAGAGGGCACCAAGTTTTAGCAGTATCACTGGCTGACCTTCAACTTTTTAAATTGTGCTTACGATAGAAAATTATTTTGTCTCATTTTCAAAGAGAAAGAATGGATGTGTAAGATTTTTCTCTTTCAACCCCATTTTCTCCTCCGTAACCTTCGTCACCCTTACTAATCAAGAACCAAAATAGCCGCTTTAAAATACCCAATGATTTGGCCTCCATGGCTAAAGGAATTCTTCCTCATCTCCACTCGGGAGGTATGTCGTTTTATTCAAACATCATGGCCTCCGGTTCTTGACTCTCTCACTATTGGAAACATCCTCTCCAAAACCACTCTATCTAGGCCTTTCATTATTTGGTAGGTATAAGCACACCAACGCCTCTACTTCCTAAGAAGGTTTAGGAAGTTCGGCATGTCCCCAACAACCTTCAAGATCTTCTGCAGATATACTGTACAAAGCATTTTATCGGGATGCATCACAGCTTGGTTTAGGAACAGCTCCATCCAAGACCGCAAGAAATTGCAGCCCAAACCATCACACAAACCAACCTCCCTTCCATTAACTCCATTTATACCTCACGCTGCCTCGGCAAGGTCAGCAGCATAATCAAGGACAAGTCGCACCCTGGCCACTCCCTCTTCTCCCCTTTCCCATCGGGCAAAAGGTATTGAAGAATGAAAACACACATCTCCATATTCAGGTACAGTTTATTCCCAGCTGTTATCAGGCAACTGAACCGTCCTACCATAACCAGAGAGCAGTGCTGAACTACTATTAACCTCATCGGGGAACCTCGGACTATCTTTGATTGGACCTTACTGGCTTTATCTTGCACCAAATGTTATTCCCTTATGTATCTGTACACTGTGAATGGCTCAATTGTAATCATGTATTGTCTTTCCACTGGCTGGTTAGCATGCAACAAAAGCTTTTCATTGTACCTTGGTACACATGACAGTAAACTAAACTGAAAACTAAACTGAACTGAAACTGCTTTCCTTAATACCAAAGAAAGACACAAAATGCTGGAGTAACTCAGCGGGACAGGCAGCATTCTCTGGATAGAAGGAATGGGTGACGTTTTGAGTCGAGACCCTTCTTCAGACTCAATACCATATCTGCTGCCACTTTGCCTTCTGCATCTTCCCAACGTAACAGGATTCCCCTCTTATGGTGGCCACAAGCAGCAAAGTGTGTAAATAGGGACACACTTTATCATTATAGTCTGAATGTGAGATTTCTCAGCTGTTGGCACCGTCTATATTTGAGGATCAGTAACAATGAACCAGTGTGGCTTTATGTTGAAGTGCAGGTTTCTAAATGTGTCCATTGATCCATATCAAAATTGTAAGCATGTTTTTACTACTTTGTTACATGTAATATTATTGAGATAGGGTGAGGAGTCATACAACACAGAAATAGGCCCTTCGGCCCAACCAGCCTCCTCTGCATGAGTCCCACCTGCCTGGGTTTGGCCCATATCCTTCTGAACCTTTCATATCCATGTACCTGTCCAAATGTCTTAAATATTAAAGTTGCTGCCTCAACTTTGGCAGCTCATTCCATATTCCCACCAACCTGTGTGAAAAAGTTGCTCCACAGGTTCCTATTAAATATTTCTCCTCTCGCCTTAAACCTAGGTCCTCTGGTTCTTGATTCCCCCACGCTGGGTAAAAGACTATGCATTCACCCTATCTAGACCCCTCACGATTTTATACACCTCTATAAGGTCACACCTCAGGATCCTGCTCTCCAAGGAATAAAGTCTTGCTTGTAAAACGTCTCTCTAATCAGGAAATCAGGTAGTGAGATCATGGGAGTGAAATCAAGAAATACTTTCTGTTACATGAAGTAGAAGAAATGGGGGCATTTCCCACCCCTCTTCCCCCATAGGCTGCAAAGATTGCAGATCAATGAAAAATTTCAAGACTGAGATTGATAGATGTTTATTCAGCATGTAACCTACCATGATCTGAAGAAGGGTCCTGATCTCGGAAACATTGTCTATCTATTCCCTCTACAGATGCTGCCTGAATTACTTCAGCACTGTGTTTAACTAAATGGTTGGTAAGTTGTTGGCTCACTTTACTTTAGGGATACAGCACAGAAACAGGCCCTTCAGCCTATTGAGTCCAAGCCGACCAGCGATCATCCCGTACACTAGCACTATTCTACACACTAGTGACAATTTACATTTTTTGCCAGAGCCAATCAACCTACAAACCTGTATGCCTTTGGGACTTGGGTGGAAACCGGAGCAGCGGAGAAAACCCACGTGGCCACAGGGAGAACGTACAAACTTTGCACAGAAAGCACCCGTAGTCAGGATCGAACCCTGGCGCAGTAAGGCAACAACAACTGCTGCGCCACCCCACCACTTGTGTTCTTATTTTACACACACAATAAAATATTTAAAACAAACTGTCTCTCCAGGTTGTTATGGGGTACTTAAATCCATGAGGCCCTCAATAAAATTAGATCACTATCTGGCATCTAGGCATTGTTCCTCGCCACCACCTGCTTATCTATTAGAGAATGTGCTTGCAAAATTGTTCTTCACTAAAGGTATGAGAGAGAATTCAAAGTAGGACATCTGTAATG
Organism: Raja brachyura; assembly: GCA_963514005.1. The sequence continues at coordinate 95,347,467 of OY740785.1, read as the reverse complement.
AAAGTTAATTTGATTTGAAAGGCAGTTTACTAAATTGATCAATGTTACTGCTAGTAATTATCCTTTACTTGGTTTAGAAGGAATCTAGCCTGAATGTTAGAGATTATATACATGGTTAAAATTTCAATCGCCCCCGTTTAACAGATGTACAATGAGTTTACAGTTGTTGCCCAGAAAATTGAACTAGAGCTACAGGCAATTTACCAAAATACTGAAATAACAAGCAAGCTAGCTCATTTATTAACTCAGTAGTACGACACTGTTTTTTAACTGCAGGCAATACTTGCTGATCGGTGTGTCAGGTATGGACAAAAAAAAATCACAGTTCATGATCTCCAGTAATAGCCTAACGCCTACAACTAATCACTTTGTGCAATCTAGATCCACACACTGATTTATAAGAGGCTGTGACAGGATTAACTGGAGGGCTCAGGCACAATTTATCAGGTTCAAGGATTGCTGATTCAATGAAGTATGGTGTTAGAAACCTCATGTAGAGCATCATTCATGGTGAAAGCTTTCACTTAACCCTTTAAACAGCTTGCTGCATCTGCTTACATCCAGGCCAGCAGCAGGGCCCGGAGAGAGTGTTTCCTGGCTGTTTGACCAACTAATTTATTTTACATGTTCATTGACTTTTGCCAGAACACAGCAATACACAATTAAGCTTACAGCTCCTGCCAAACGAATAACGATTCACGCTCGGATTACAGTTACCATTATTGTCTCCTTTACACACTTCACTGTGGTCAACAATTGTATGCACAAGATAAATGTTACCCTTTGTTTCAGGGATAAGATTCCAAACCTTGTCTAGGTTGGAATGAGAAAAATAAATTTACACGTAGCACAAAATAAGGAAATTCAAATGAAGTTCCATTGCAACAAAACTATACTGGAGCAATGAGGGATTTTTTTTTTACTGCATAAAGTTGAGACCGATTGTAGGAAGTGTGCGAAAATTACATAACAATTGCTCTACATAGCTGAGGTTGGGCGAAAAATGTGCAAAGGTTTTCTCCTCAAGCTGCCAAATCACTTTAAAATTTGCCAATATTGGTGGTTTTGGTCAGATTAGTCAATTTCCTAATTAAAGATGGAGTGAAAATGGCAATGAAACCAAAGTGAAAAGAGACAGAGAATGGGGCCAAGTTTACAACAATATTAGACAATTTATGCGGGAAAGATGGTTCTCTGACTTGAATCTAGTTGTTAACAGACGATAACATTGTATGGTTACAAGAAATACATTTAACAAGAAATATCTTCTGCAACATACCCATCCTTTGGCTCAAAAAGTTTTCCAGTTATGATGCACCACCCTGGCCTTCCTACCACAGTTCATCCACTGTTCTCTCTCACAAACTTATCCATAAATGCACCAGTGATGGCAGTTTTATTACTCTTATTAACACAGCCACCTCATATCAGGAATCCACCAAATGAACTTTTGCTGCACTTCACATTTCTCCACTTCACTTTTACTTCTTCATTGATAGACAAGATCTAAAAAAATGAATCCTGAAGATCTAAGAGAATAGTGTTTAAAAAACATAATTTACTTCTCAAATGCAGTTTATATCCAACCAAGCAATTAATAGATGCATTTTCAGTGTCTGACTTGCCCAAAGCTAGTGATAAACAGCAATTGATCGTATTTTGGATGAAATTCAATTGTTCAGTCTTCCTGCCTGCATCTGAATTGAATGAGGAATAATTAACTGTTCATTCAGCAACTGTTATCAACTCATTTAATTGTGCATTGGGTTCCTCTTTACCTGGTTAATGCCTCTTCATTTCAAAAAAATGAACAGAATGAATCAACATTCTCTCCTATTTAATTTATTTGCCGTAAGGTATTTTATATACACGCAACTTTTATATACACAAACCAAAGATTGAGTTGCTGGAGAAACTCAGCACATCAGGCAGTATCTGTTCATTGAAAGTAGGCATGCAGGTGCAGCAGGCAGTGAAGAAAGCAAATGGTATGTTAGCATTCATAGCAAAAGGATTTGAGTATAGGAGCAGGGAGGTTCTACTGCAGTTGTACAGGGTTTTGGTGAGACCCCAACTGGAGTATTGCGTACAGTTTTGGTCTCCAAATCTGAGAAAATACATTCTTGCCATAGAGGGGTACAGAGGGGGTCTCCAAATCTGAGCAAATACATTCTTGCCATAGAGGGGGTACAGAGAAGGTTGACCAGACTGATTCCTGGGATGTCAGGACTTTCATATGAGGAAAGACTGGATAGACTTGGCTTGTACTCACTAGAATTTAGAAGACTGAGGGGGGATCTTATAGAAACTTACAAAATTCTTAAGGGGTTGGATAGGCTAGATGCAGGAAGATTGTTCCCGATGTTGGGGAGGTCCAGGACAAGGGGTCACAGTCTAAGGATAAGGGGGAATTCCTTTAGGACCGAGATGAGAAGGACTTTTTTCACACACAGTGTGGTGAGTCTCTGGAATTATCTGCCACAGAAGGTAGTTGAGGCCAGTTCATTGGCTATATTTAAGAGGGAGTTAGATGTGGCCCTTGTGGCTAAAGGGATCAGGGGGTATGCAGAGAAGGCAGGTACAAGATACCCAGTTGGATGATCAGCCATGATCATATTGAATGGCGGTGCAGGCTCGAAGTGCCGAATTGCCTACTCCTGCACCTATTTTCTATGTTTCTATAAATCCATGCTGACTTTGTCCAATGATTTCACCACTTTCCAAGTGTGCTGCTATCACATCTTTAATAACTGACTCTAGCTCCCCACTGAAAGATGCAAACCACTGGTTAGCCGCAAAGTAGGATGGACGGATTACAGTTTGCAAAGAAGTACCTAAAAGAACCACAGTTCTGGAAAAAGGTCTTGTGGACAGATAAGACGAAGATTAAGTTATATCAGAGTGATGGCAAGAGCAAAGTATGGAGGAGAGAAGGAACTGCTCAATATCCAAAGTATACCACCTCATCTGTAAAACACAGTGGTGGGGATGATACGGCCTGGGCATGTATGGCTGCTGAAGGTACTGGCTCACTTATCTTCATTGATGATACAACTGCTGATGGTAGTAGCATAATGAATTCTAAAGTGTGCAGACACATCCTATCTGCTCAAGTTCAAACAAATACCTCAAACCTCATTGGCCGGCAGTTCATTCTACAACAAGATAATACTCCCAAACATACTGCTAAAGCAACAAAGGAGTTTTTCAAAGTTTGAAAATGGTTAATTCTTGAGTGGCCAAGTCAATCACCCAATCTGAACCCAATTGAGCATGCCTTTTATATGCTGAAGAGAAAACTAAAGCCCCCAAAACGATTCCTCATTCTTCAGGGAACGGTGGTTCCCCTCCCCCACTATAGATGAGGCTCTCACCAGGGTTTCTTCAATACCCCGTAACATTGTTCTCTCCCCCATCCCCCCCCCCCACTCGTAACAAGGGCAGAGTCCCCCTAGTCCTCACCTTCTACCCTACAAGCCGTCACATACAACAAATAGTCCTCCGTCATTTTCGCCACCTCCAATGTGACCCCACCACTCGCATCTCTTCAGAAGCTCAAATTAAGTGATCACGATGTTATTCCCACACAGTCAGTAATGAAGAGAAGCAGCAGAACTGTCTGTGACCACAAGAGATGCACAGATAGACCAAGGACATCGTAGTGATGCAAACATTTCAATCACCAGAGCAATATTCCAGGCAGTGCATGAAAAAAAAAGTTTCCCAGAACTATCAAGGTAAAACTCCTCCATAGATTTTGTCTGTCCTGGAAACTGCATATTCCTACTTTAATGCCAGCAATGACAAACCTCCCTTCAACCCACAAACTTATTTCTCTTCTCTAATCAATGTGGCACTGCTTTACCTCCTCCTTGCAACATTTGCCATTTTCTTCACATCTGCCTGTTCCTGGTGGTCACACAATGTTATATTGCCTTGTAGAACATTTATCTACTGCCTTTTATCTTGTGAGAAGAGATGATGCAGAAGAACAAAGATCAGAAGGACTTGCAAAAATACAGACAAAGATACCAAAGGATGCAGCATTGACAGGGCTAGGCTGGATCAGTGCACAGCTCTATAGTCGGGAATGTTCCCTTCTTTTGGACATCGGTTGTGATTCGAGTAGTCTTATTTTTATCTCAGTCAGATGCGTCATACATCAATGGATTAAGCACAAATTCCCAGTTAAATTGTTTAAAAACTGAAGAATGGAAAAATAATTAGGAGGAAAGCTTGCATTTTGTGCTCTGCACAACAGAAGGCCTTGAAGTAGATGGGAATGATAATGCTTTTGAAATGCTGAGTACACTATATCAAGATTCTAGACAGTTCAAGACGTGATATTCCAGCCACACTATGAAACTTGATCAAGTTATATTCAATAGCATCACAGATCAGAGACACATCAGAATAAACTTCAAAACAGTTAACATTTTATCTGATCCTTCCTGGTATTACTTTATTGCTCTGGCTATTGCAGTTCTCATCTTGCATAAATTCTTCCCTCTTCATTCTTTGTTGGACCTTTTTACTGACAGTTCATAACCAAAGGCACTGCCCTATCTATGAAAACAAGAACAGTTTCTCTCTGCTCACCTGCACTTTAAAATCGTGACTTATGTGATATGGTTTTCCACATTATTCTCCACTATGCTTCTGTCTTTTCACCATGCTGCCTATAGTAATCCTAAAATAAATATCCATCTACTATTCTGGCAGGTTTCATACCATTTGCAAACTTTATAATATTGCTCCCCAACATTTCTAGGTTACTAAAAATTAACGGTAAAATAATTGATCCAAATCTAACTCTTGGGGAAACCATCACTTCCCAGCCTGTAAAATTGTAATCTTCTATCAGACAGCAAATTTTATCTACTCTGCCACACACATCTTAATCCCAGGATCTTCCCCTTTTTCAAATTATCGTGATGAATCTCTCCTAAAAACTGATATATTCATTCACTCTCTGCTTTGGTCAAACATTTTCATTAAAAAAAAATAGAATTTGTGGCCCGAGACAGCATTGATTGCTAGTGTCACACCACCGTCCAGCTTGTGTTACCACCACCTACAAGGAGTGGATGCAAGGAGCAAATAAGTGGCACCAACTTGATGGATAATTTTCATTACCCCTTCCCTCGTCTAAAAGAACTAAAGCAAATTCATTCCATTTCCCCGATCTCGGGATAGTTTACATCTCTTACTCAACCTTGTCATAAATGAAACTGTAATTAACTTTCACCCTCGGGTCTCCACTAAATTAGATTTCCCACACAACTATTCACACATTATTGACATTACACCGAAAATAATTTATCTTCGACTCTGCCGGATACATTTGTTTTTGTGCAAGATCAATGACCTCTACACAAATGCAATCAAATCACCCCAACGTCAAGAGCCAAGAATGTTTTATTGTCATACGTCCCAGACAGAACAATGGAATTACAATAGACAATAGGTGCAGGAGTAGGCCATTTGGCCCTTAGAGCCAGCACCGCCATTCAATGTGATAATGGCTGATCATCCGCAATCAGTACCCCGTTCCTGCCTTCCCCCCATATCCCCTGACTCTGCTATTTTTAAGAGCCCTATCTAGCTCCCTCTTGAAAGCATCCAGAGAACCTGCCTCCACCGCCCTCTGAGGCAGAGAATTCCACAGACTCACCATTCTCTGTGAGAAAAAGTGTTTCCTCGTCTCCGTTCTACTTCAGGTTCAAGTAACTTCACATTCAAGTAAATTCTTACTTGCTGCAGCACAACAGAATATGTAAACTTAGTACACTGTAAACAATATGATAAACGAGAAAGAAAAGAGGAAAAAATTGACAATGAAGGCTGATAGTGGTTGGCTAGGCATATTGGATAGGTGGTCTTACAAAGACAATGAAGGTTGATAGTGGCTTGTTGGATGTTAGGGGTAGGTGATCTCACATTCAGTTGACTGGAAGTATAGGTGTTTGGAAATTAGGATGGGTTGCAGACACTGGTGGGCAACGTATGCTGAAGGGAAGGGAATGAGTGTGGGGAAGTGAGGTAGTTAGAAAGTAGGCAAATATATATAATCATAAGAGGAATACATAGTGTGAATGCACAAAATATTTTACCCAGATGGAAATCAAGAACGAGAGACCCAAGATAGAGGGGAAAGATTTAAAAATAACCCAAGTGACAACTTTTTTCACACAGAAGGGGTGGGTGTATGGAATGAGCTGCCAGAGGTAGTCGAGTCAGGCGCAATAAGAACAAATAAAATGCATTTTGGACAGGTGCATGGATAGCAACAAATTAGAATGATATGGGCCAAACACAGGCAGGTGGGACTGACATGGATGGGGCATCTTGGTCGGAATAGACAAGTTGTGTCAAAGGGCCCCGTTTCCATGCTTTGTGGCAGAAGGTTATGAAGACAGATAAAACAGGGAGGGAATAAATTAATATTGCACTACCAACCAGAGTCAGATTATAGATAGCCAATAAATGCAGTTAAAAGTCAGGGATGATGTTATTTTCTCCTGACATTAAGGTAGCATCCTTCAATTATGGGGCTCCAGGGAGACTGTACTAGCACAGTGTCTGTCAGATGTAGTGCAAGGATCCAATGGGGGGGGGGGGGGGGGGCAAAGCTCTAAAAAAGGCTGAAGCAACTACTGTGATTTTTTTACAAATAAGGCAAGTGGAAATACCTGATATACCTTGAGCTATTAATCATGGAGGTTTGTTGCATTACACATTGACACTTTGTTGGATTGTTGAAAAATTATGATCTGTAATAAGCAAAGGGAGGAACTCAGGGGTCAGGCATCATCTGTAGAGGGTAGACAAATATGCTGGAGAAGCTCAGCGGGAAATAGGCAACGTTTCGGGCCGAAACGCTTCTTCCTTCGCTCCATAGATGCTGCCACACCCGCTGAGTTTCTCCAGCATTTGTCTACATATAATCCTCTGACAATTTCGCCACCTCCAACGGGATCCCACATCTTCCCATCTCCTCCCCTTTCGGCTTTCTGCAGAGACCGCTCCCTGGTCAATTTGTCCCTTCCCCTCAAACAACCCCTTCTCCTGGCACTTTCCCTTGCAACCACAGGAAATGCTATTTATTTTCTACGACCTCATCTGTAGAGGGAATAGACAGGCAATACTTCGGGTTGGAACCCGTCTCCAGACAGACAAGTCACAACCAGAAACGTCACCTGTCTATTCCCTATTGTACTCTGTCCAGACTATGTGCAGAGAATGTGCTAAAATACTTTTGTGCTAAAAATGACCGATAACCAGTTCCAGAATATTAATTAAGTACAATGAATTGAGGATGCTATCCAAATACAAATGGTAAATCACAATGGGAGAAATTAAAGGCATTATCACCGGAACAATGACATTTTGTGGCAAAGTATGTGGTATCCTGGATGATGGTAGCTTTATCTGAGAATGAAGACACACAGCTAACGGTGAATAAAAGATTGAGTGGAGAAGTGAAATTGCTCAAGAGACCTAGAAGCCAATGACAAAAAACCCCATAAAAGTAGAACGAGACAGAGAATGCAAGTACGAGAAAATTCTACAGTGAGGATTGTGAGCCTGTGGAAATGAATGCACGATTTAATGATTGGGATCAAGATGATATAAGAGTTCTGCAGTTTCTCTCCAGATTTCCCACACAATATTAAGATACTAGACTAAGTGGGATCCGTTGGGTCCCATGTTCACACGGGAGGGCTGGTCCCCCAACGCAATATTCCACCTCTCCACCAATTCCAATATTGGTGAACAGTAGGGGGGGGGGGGGGGGGGGGGGCTTTCAGGAACGCTGGTATGGGTTCTTGGGGTGGCAGGTCAGTCCCTCAAGCCTGGTGTGCTGGCAGCTCACTCACGGCAGGTGGGCTGGCAGTTGACTCATGGCTATTCCTTGAAATTCCATTTCAAGCAGGGTGCAAAGCCACCAAATTCAAATCCATTTCCCTACCATTTCAAGCAGGGTGCAAGGGCACCAAATTCAAGTGCAGTCTCCTACCACTTCAAGCAGGGTGCAAGGCCACCAAATTCAAATGCAGCTTCGTACCATTTAATGCAGGGTGCAACGCCACCATATTCAAATGGAGTTTCATACCATTTCAAGCAGGGTGAAACCACCATAAAACCACACAAAACACCAAACTCACAGTTCAGTAGACATTCAGTGTGTTCAGTTGATTCACAGCTCAAAGTCATGACCTCTCCCTACCCCATCATGCAAAGACTGAGCCACACCCACAGTTCCGGGTGTTACAACCCCTCCCCCTCCCACCGGAAAAGGTGTGGCTTTCATGGCGTGATTGACAGGAGAGAGATTCTGAACATTTTTTAAGCACTAATAACACCTTTATTTTTCATTGATGGGAAGAATCCTCTGCACCTGCTGAGCAGAGGGGGACTGAGTAAGATGGCCACAAATCACAACCGTAAGTGGTAGCATTTTATCCAAAATCAATATACAGTGCAAACAGGAAGTTAGCCAAAGCATCCAAGCCACCATTTGCAGTAGTGCCTTTTCACTTAAACCCAAAGCCCCCAAGCCACCTTTGCAGTAGTGCCTTTTCACTTCAAGGCAAAGCACCCAAGCCACCATTTGCAGGCAGTGCCTTTTTACTTCAAACCAACCATATTTTCATTTTCAAACCACATTAAGGGCACTCACAGTTGAGACCAGTGTTCTCTCTGCTATTCAGAGCTCAGAGAGACGTGACCCTCTGGTTCCTCAATCTTGCAGAGACTGAGTGAAGCACACCACTTCCTGGTTTTATAGTCCCTCCCCCTCCCTCCAGCAGGAGCAGCAGAGAGAATGGCGAATTTGTTAAAAACATTAATATCTCTCTGATTTTTCAGCGATGGGAAAACTCCTCTGGTCCAGGAAGGCGGAGGGGGGCTCTGCGCGAGCTGACCAAAAATGACGGCCGCAGGTGGCGGCGTTCTCTCGGAAATCACAGCACAGCGATCCAAAAGCGGTCAAGACCAGACTTTTAGTAATATAGATTATAACATAAGATAATTAAGGGTTTGGACACACTAGAGGCAGGAAACATGTTCCCGATGTTTTGGGGAGTCCAGAACCAGGGGCCATAGTTTAAGAATTAGGGGGAAGCCATTTCGAATGGAGATGAGGAAACACTTTTTCTCACAGAGAGTGGTGAGTCGGTGGAATTCTCTGCCTCAGAGGGCAGTGGAGGCAGGTTCTCTGGATACTTTCAAGAGAGAGCAAGATAGGGCTCTTAAAGATAGTGGAGTCAGGGGATATGGGGAGAAGGCAGGAACGGGGTACTGATTGTGGATGATCTGCAATGATCACATTGAATGGTGGTGCTGGCTCAAAGTGCCAAATCGCATACTCCTGCACCTATTGTTTATTGTCTAAGAGTTTTGTTCCTGATTCTGGGCATAACATCACAGGATATCAAGGTCTTGGAGTAGAAGGAAGTTCATTCAAATGAAAGCAGGTATGTTGGACTTAAACAGGAATTAATTTTATGATGGAAGTGAGATCAAGAGTGGAAAAGTTTAAAAAATGAATGGTTTTGCGACAACAAATGAAGATAAACTGTTTATAGTTGCAGAGGGGATGAGATATAAAAGGTAGTATGTGGTGAGAATTTTGAGTAAAACAAATTTTTATCTATTTCAAATAACTGGCACAAGTAGTGGGTCAAAGAGTCTGCTGTACTATATGGTTCTTTGAATTAAACGGGATACAATTCCCATGTATGTGTACAAGAAAGCAGCTTTTCTTTACAATCATTCATTCTGTCGTATGACGACACTGAGGTGTCTCCAAGAACACAGTTATATTTAATCAAATGTAAATAGCTTTGTTTTGCAATCAGAAATGAGAGTCAAATTAGTACGAGCTGCTTCCTTCTCTACTAGAATCACAATATACATTACATTGATGTTCATGTAGGTATAATGAGAGCACCAACATCCTTTGATGTGTACTGTGCCCACTACTGATTCCCTTTAGCCTTTTATAATTTACAGAACAGCCGGTACCAAGATGATAATGTCAGCTTTCAGAATGTAATGACAGTGCAAAAGCAAATTTGCCACTGGGTTAATGAACCAGCACCACGAACAGTGTCCCCAATTGTACTTGGACCAAATGCTTTCTCCTGAGTGTGATGCAGACAGCACAGCTGTGGTACTCATTCCTGCCTCTCTCACACACGGAAGGAAATAAATCTGGCGTCATTATTCACCCTGGGCTAAATACAACTCCAAAACGTCAAAGTGCTCAACACTTCACTGATTCTTTAGATCGGGAAGAATTAAGGGCAGACAGTGATGTCCATATCCTGTAATCCTGTTGAAGAATATTTATTTTAATTTTATTGCACGTTGGACAGATGAAGCAACAGTAAACCAAATGGCCCCTCAAGCCAGTTCCCCCATTTAATTGTAGTTGTTGATCTGATCATAACCTCAACACCAGATTGATTTGCACGTTGGAGGCCTGCAAGGCCCAAGTGAGCCATGCACAGCAAAAGGAGTCCTGTGGGCTGTGCAAGGAAAGGACGACAGTTCGCGAGACGACCAGAATGGACGCAAGAGTTGCAACAGGCCCTTGAGGCCAGCGGCAGCTGGGACTGTAAAATAGCATCTCTTGCGTAAAGACTATTCTGTACATTCTGTACCAACCGGGGGATTGTGCTTATGTATGGCGATAGTCAAGCTGAGCTGTGTGCAAAAAAAGTATTTCACTGCACCTTGGTAAAGAAACCATTGAACCACTGAGATACTGCAACCAAATACAAATGAATGGGACCATGCTAATTTGCCAACAATGGTTAAAAAAACGCAGAGACGAAGTGTATCCCACCCTTCAGTTTAGTACCATTGGAATTATTCAAGGACACGGTAGTGACTCCAGGAATGCGTGGGACACGTCAGCACTGCTGCTCACCAGCTGTCCTCCATGCAGCAGCCAGCTTGCCAAAATGTAAGAACAAAGGAAGCAATAAATTGTATTTGTGACTGCCTTGCTCATGTCAGCGACCTTCATAACCTTTCTTATTCCCATTGATTGCTCGGATTGTTGCTTTTTCAACTGGAACTACATTCAGAAAGAATTAACAAAATAGCATACTAATTAAAGTTGGTACTGGAATGGGAGAGCAATCTTTGAAATAGAAACATAGAAAATAGGTGCTATGGCCATTCGGCCCTTCGAGCCAGCACCATCATTCAATCTGACCATGGCTGATCATCCAGAATCAGTACCCGGTTCCTGCTTTTACCCCCCATATCCCTTGATTCCGCAAGCCCTAAGAGCTCTATCTAACTCTTTCTTAAATACATCCCGCGAATTCGCCTCCACTGCCTTCTGTGGCAGAGATTTCTACAGATTCGCAACTCTCTGGCTGAAAACGTTTTTCCTCATCTCAATCCTAAATGGCCTATCCCTTATTCTTAAAGTGTGACCACTGGCTCTGGAGTCCCCCAACATCAGAAACATTTTTCCTGCATCTAGCCTGTCCAATCCCTTAAAACATTTATATGTTTCTATAAGATTCCCTCTCATCCTTCTAAATTCCAGTGAATATAAGCCCAGTTGATCCATTCTTTCATCATATATCAGTCCCGCCATCCCAGAAATTAACCTGGTGCACCTACGCTGCACTGCCTCAATAGCAAGAATGTCCTTACTCAAATTAGGAGACCAAAACTGCACACAATACCCCAGGTGCAGTCTCACCAGGCCCCAGTGCAACTGCAGTAGGACCTCCCTGCTCCTATACTCAAATCCTCTCTCTATGAAGGCCAATATGCCATTTGCCTGCTTCACTACCTGCTGTACCTGCATGCTTACTTTCACCAACTGATGTACAACGAGGTCTGGTAGCACCTCCCCTTTTCCTAATCTGAAATAATTCAGATAATAATCTAACATCTTGTTCTTGCCACCAAAGTGGATAACCTCACATTTATCCACATTATACTGCATCTGCGTGCTCACTTAACCTATCCAAGTCACCCTGCAGCCGTATAGCATCCTTATCGCAGCTCACACTGTCATCCAGCTCTGTGTCATCCCCAAACTTGGAGATGTTCCATGCGATATTTGAACTCTTATACTACATTTTGAGGACTGAAAGTGAACATTACCTGAAATCACTGCAATTTTGGAAGATCCTTGCTCCTCCTTAGCAATCCGTTCAGCCTCCTCCATTAATAGCATTCCAAAACCCTAACGGGGAAGAAAAACAGAATACAGGACTGAAGCTAAGCAAAGGCGTCCTCTGGAGAACTTGGGATCAGAATCAGAGCGGACGAGATCGTTCAGCCCAAAATATCCATGCCAGCTCTTTGAATGAGAGTTACAAAATCTCAATTCTGCTATCCCTTTCTGTTAATCTTTTACATTTGTGTTTTACAAATGTTTATTAATTCTATTTTACTTTATCTTTTGTTCACTCTTTTCACCAGATACTGAACATCGTAACAGTAAATCTCTTATGGGATTTGCTTAAAGTAAATTAAAGAATTCCTTACTGGAATTGAAAACCAGAGCATCGTTCAACTTAATGATACATTGTAATAAGAACAATACAATATATTAGTAGAAATGTCATTCTACCATGCGACTGGGTCACTTTTTTATTTAGTTACAGTTTGCACATCTCATTGACAGCGTTTAATGCCATTTCTCATTTCTTCTGAGAAGGTGTTTGTGAGCCACTTTCCTGGAAGCAGTTAATCCTTTTTGTTAAGGTCCTTTCACAATGTTGTTAGGTACGGTCTTCCACACACCTGCTGTTTTTACCCTAGTGGTAGAGGTTATGGTTTTGGTAGGTGTGAAAGTAGAAGCTTTGGAAAGGAACTGGAATTCATTTTAACTGCAAATGTGGTGTACTGGTAACCGAGAGCATGCTTAGGGTTGTACATGGAGAATCTATCAAGCGGACTGCTTTGCCCTGGAGGTTACGTTTTAGTGCTGTTGGAGCTGCACTCAACCAAGGAAGTACAGCATTTCATCATATTCCCGATTCGTGCCCTCAAGGTGAATTAAGTGGTGAGTCACACGACAGCAGAGTTAAGTTTCTGATTAGTGATGAGTGGTGGCCGCTGTGGAAGGGGATAGTGATGGCAATGCCATTGAATCTTATGGGCAAAGGCACAGACTGCTGTTACCAGAGATGATCACATCTTGGGACTTACAAATGTAACTTGTGCATATCTTGATTCATACCCGAATGTCATTCAGACCTTGCTGCCTAGAGGCATGTACTGCTTCATTTCTGAGAAATTGCAAGTGAATATTAACATTGTCAACGTCCCCACTCTGGACCAACAATGGAAGGATTGGGCCCAGGACACTGTTCTGGGAACCATAGATACTGGAAAACTTCCTTGAATTCCTACAACTAAAGTTGTCTCACACTCCTGGCATTACAATGAATAGCCATTTTCTGCACATCTTTTTTTTTTTTTTAAATAGCAGACCACCTATACCAGTAGTCAGTTCGATGGGATTAAAGCCACCAAACTTCTTCATTCTTACCTGATGCTGGAATTTGGAAGGATCCCTTGCACTAACAGGTACCACGCTGCCATAAACATGAAGCTCTCGCACAATAGAGACCCCTCCTTTTAACTCTGCCCTGAAAGTTTCCTCGGAACACTTCCGCAAGCGGAGCAATCCGATCAGAATGTCTTGCTCAGGATCTTCATATGACAGGAACGTTTCCCAGCCATCATTTGCAACGTAATCTCTTCTCACCAGTTCCACCTGAAAAATAAAATCATACACTCATACTGTGACCAGACTATTAAATTAATCACCTTTAGATCCTCCCACAACAGGTAGATGGCCATGTCATTATAAAACCATTATTTGTCTAATGTGGCATGGAGTAAAATATACTAATCCTAACACAGAGATGGTCTGTCTGACCTGTTGAGTGTGTGAAGGTGATTATCTTCTTAATCCATATGCCTGCTCCTTTGAGCATCTCTTTATTTTATTTTTTTTCCTCACACCTCTCGTAATATTCTTACCATATTCTTAAACAGTAGCACAATCACAGCTTCAATCATGAAATGCTACTATGCATTCCGCAGGTTGTATCTCCTTGTCCTGTGCTCTGGCTACCAGAAGAACTAGTTTTCTCTGTATTTATCCCATCAAATCCTGGCATTTTAGGTATCTCGATCAATCACTTGTAACCCCACTTTTTAAAAAAGGAGGGAGAGAGAAAGCGGGGAATTACAGACCAGTTAGTCTAACATCGGTAGTGGGGAAACTGCTAGAGTCAGTTATTAAAGATGGGATAGCAGCGCATTTGGAAAGTGGTGAAATCATTGGACAAAGTCAGCATGGATTTACAAAAGGTAAATCATGTCTGACAAATCTGATAGAATTTTTCGAGGATGTAACTAGTAGAGTGGATAAGGGAGAACCAGTGGATGTGTTATATCTAGACTTTCAGAAGGCTTTCGACAAGGTCCCGCATAAGAGATTAGCATACAAACTTAAAGCACACGGTATTGGGGGTTCAGTATTGATGTGGATAGAGAACTGGCTAGCAGACAGGAGGCAAAGGGTAGGAGTAAACGGGTCCTTTTCAGAATGGCAGGCAGTGACTAGTGGGGTGCCGCAAGGCTCAGTGCTGGGACCCCAGCTATTTACAATATATATTAATGATTTGGACGAGGGAATTCAATGCAACATCTCCAAATTTGCAGATGATACCAAGCTGGGGGGTATAGTTAGGTGTGAGGAGGATGCTTCGAGGCTGCAGGGTGATTTGGATAGGCTGAGTGAATGGGCAGATGCATGGCAGATGCAGTATAATGTGGATAAATGTGAGGTTATCCACTTTGGTGGCAAAAACATGAGGGTAGACTATTATCTGAATGGTGGCAGATTAGGAAAAGGGGAGATGCAACGAGACCTGGGTGTCATGGTACACCAGTCATTGAAAATAGGCATGCAGGTGCAGCAGGCAGTGAAGAAAGCAAATGGTATGTTAGCATTCATAGCGAAAGGATTTGAGTATAGGAGCAGGGAGGTTCTACTGCAGTTGTACAGGGTTTTGGTGAGGCCACACCTGGAGTATTGCGTACAGTTTTGGTCTCCAAATCTGAGGAAAGACATCCTTGCCATAGAGGGGGTACAGAGAAGATTCACCAGACTGATTCCTGGGATGTCAGGACTTTCATATGAGGAAAGATTGGATAGACTCGGCTTGTACTCGCTGGAATTTAGAAGATTGAGGGGGGATCTTATAGAAACTTACAAAATTCTTAAGGGGTTGGACAAGCTAGATGCTGGAAGATTGTTCCCGATGTTGGGGGAGTCCAGAACAAGGGGTCACAGTCTAAGGATAACGGGGAATTCCTTTAGGACCGAGATGAGGAAAACATTCTTTACACAGAGAGTGGTGAATCTCTGGAATTCTCTGCCACAGAAGGTAGTTGAGGCCAGTTCATTGGCTATATTTAAGAGGGCGTTAGATGTGGCACTTATGGCTAAAGGGATCAGGGGGTATGGAGAGAAGGCAGGTACGGGATACTGAGTTGGATGATCAGCCATGATCACATTGAATGGCGGTGCAGGCTCGAAGGGCCGAATGGCCTACTCCTGCACCTATTTTTCTATGTTCTATGTTTCTTTAAATCTAATGCAATAGTAAGTAAGCTTCTAAAACTCCTTTGAAAAATAAGCTGGGGTGCAACATGATGATAAATGAACAAAAGGGATGCAAGATCAACAATAAAGAGTTGGAGAAAGCTGAATGGGTTAAATACTAATAAATCACTGACAACTCATGGTACAAAAGACCGATTACACAAGCTAGTCATGAATGAATTCAGGCCAATTATGCTTCCAGGAACAGATAGTTTCTTTCCCATAACTGACTGGGATCTCTTCGGGATCATCAGAGCCCATCACTGTTTGGTAGCAGTATTCTTTTTTGTCTTCGCCCCTTATCTTTGAGCTGCAGCTGAACATTTTCCCCACCAGAGGATTGACAATTGAAAGTTAGAACAGAAATGAAAGATGTGCAGCAGCAGCTTAACCAGCCCTGCAGCTTCAGTCAGAGTTCGATGCTCCTTTATCACTTAAACAGTTTTCTTTCATCCTGAGAGAACATGGACTTTAATCTGATAATCTGAACGTAATGAAAGTAATAAAATAGGGAACTGTACCATGGGTAAAAGAGGAGAGGAAGGGATGGGAGGAGGATATGGGGTGGAAGTGCCTAACAGTTTACTCTAACTTCCAACAGCCACTGCAAGCAGTAATAGAAATATAGAAAATAGGTGCAGGAGGCGGCCATTCGGCCCTTCGAGCCAGCACCGCCATTCATTGTGATAATGGCTGATCGCCCCCAATCAATAACCTGTGCCTGCCTTCTCCCCATATCCCTTGATTCCACTAGCCCCTAGAGCTCTGTCTAACTCTCTCTCAGATCCATCCAGTGATTTGGCCTCCACTGCCCTCTGTGGCAGGGAATTCCACAAATTCACAACTCTCTGGGTGAAAAAGATTTTTCTCACCTCAGTCCTAAATGGCCTCCCCTTTATTCTAAGACTGTGGCCCCTGGTTCTGAACTCGCCCAACATTATGAACATTTTTCCTGCATCTAGCCTGTCTGGTCCTTTTATAATTTTATATGTTTATGGCAAAGCTTCCCACAACCTGACAATATCCTTTTTGTTTATCCTCTCACTGATGTTGTCCATGATTCTAGAAGACTGAACAAATATCTGCATCTTGCACAGACTTATACAGAATAAATTTAGCAGTGTAGCTCATGCAGCATTAATTAAACTTACCTTCAATAACACAGTAGGCAAACTGCCCACTTGAATAAAGTTTGACTATCCACAATTCAGTCCCCGAGTCCCTCTCTGCCACATAGGTAAAACAGAGCTGACGACAGGTAATTCGGGTAAAAGTGAACAAAAGCATAATTTACCCGAGTTAAACAATAAGTAGCTGGAGGATCTCAGCAGGTCAGGCAGCATCTGCGGAGGGAACATTTCGGAGAGCACCGTGTCATATCAAGAGCTATAGTTACCTGATACGGTCGGACTTTATGATGAATTTCCTGGATCCCAACCTCTCTTGTCCGAACATCTCGACACTGAAAGCAGTACAGACAAAATCAACAAATTTCTGGTGCAAACAGTGGGCACATCTGAAGAATTGTCTATTCAAATCCAAGACAGCTTTATTCTGTCAATTTCTGAACTAGCATTTAATTTGTTCTCTATTTCCCGATCAAAATCATGTTATGACCATTCCGGTCCGTGTAATGGAAAGAGTGTTCCCCAATTCATCACTCGTGTTATATCCAATTGTGTTATGTAAACACACATTATAGCAGAACTCCTGTAACCAGAAACAATCAATGTTTGAATTAACTTAATGACCATGCCTGCAAGGTGAACGTGGAAAGAATGTTTCAAGTAACGAGAGAGTCTAGGACCAGAGGGCACAGCTTCAGAATAAAAGGATGGGCCTTTACATTATATATAAGGAGGAATTCCTTTAGTAAGAGGATGGTGAATCTGTGGAATTCATTGTCACATTCTGCTATGGAGGCTAAGACACTGGGCAGAGATTGATAGGTTCTTGATTAGGAAGGGTGTCAAAGGTTAAGGGGAGAAGGCAGGAGATTGGGGTTGAGGGAGGAAAATAGATCAGTCATGAACGAATGGGAGAGTCGTCTCGATGGGCTAATGTTGCTCCTATGTTTTATGGTCTTAAGATCCTCTGGCATAGAGAATCCTAAAGATTCACCTTCTGAGTGAGAAGATTTCTCCACATGTCAGTCCACAACGGTTTATCCATTATTTTCAAACTGTGTCCCCTGCTCGTAGATACCTCAACTAGGGAAATCATACTCCCTGCATCTAGCCTGTCACACACTGCAACAATTTTGCAAGCTTTAACAAGCAATATTTGCCTAGTGGTGACATGTTATTGAATTATTTATTATGTGACACATTTTGATACATCTTTATAAAATCATTCATAAAATCATAGAAAATGTCCTTTCGCTGCCGTACCTCAGTTCCCCAGTCTTTCATCCTGGCCAGGGATAGTTCCCGCAGATTTCCATGTTCCACCCCAGAGCTGACCAGAGGCATTGGGATATCTCTGCAAACAACAAATACAAAATTATTCACTACATACACATATTCATCAGACTATCTACTGATCAGTCTATTTGGTAAAAACAAAAATTTCCAGTTTTCGATAAAACCAGAAAATGCTGGAAATACTCAGAGCAGGCAGCGGCGCCTGTGGTCTTTTCAAGGAGCTGTTCATTTGTCAGATGTCAAACCTCTCGCCGTAAACTGCTGGATTTGTTGCCTCTTTCCTGCATTTTCTGCTCTTATTTCAGACTTTCATCATCCGGGTGGGAGCGACAGAAAGGAATATGAAATCTAAGCATGTTTATCTTTTGCACCATCCAAGCAGCAAGGATGAGGCTTATTCCTCACCTTATATCAAGCATCAGCAGGATTCTGCAATTAAATAAAGGGATGCCTGCTGTATTCATCAGTGTATTAGTGACCTAGCATTTACAGAGCAGGTGCCCAGCTGAAATTTAAAAAAAACATATCTTGGCTCAATTGATCCCTTTTGCATTTGCAGAAGTTTATAGAGCTTCACTCAGGGATTCAGCATCTTTAATCCAGGGCATTTTAGTTCCATATACTGGGAAGAGACTGCATTATTTGAGATGCTGTTTTTAGAAAAACAAAAATGAGTTAAACAGAGGCCCTATCATCTCCAAGATGTATAGATAGAATATATTTTTAAGAATGGCCCAGCAGCTCCTCTGTTGTCCTTGGCAACATGTATCACTCTAAATCAACAAAGATATCTTGTCCTTTGTCAGATCTTGCTGTGTGCAAATTGGCTGAAATTCTGTTACACTACAGGAATACTTAAGTCTCAGTAGCATGTACTAGAAGTTCTCCATAACATGATAGTTGTGTTGCTATTAAACCAGTGTTATTGAAAATCATGTTATAAAGGCAATTGTGTCAATGGAGGAAAGGGGGTTAGAGGCTAGACACCAAACTCACAAAAACAATTATTTTTCTTGCCAGATTTTCAAAAATAAAGATATTTTGAATAGCAAAAAGTTTATTTTTGTTACTGCAAGCAAAAATATGAAAAACTGTTTAATAGAATATCATTGCATAATTGTCAAAAGAAGCGATTGTCAATTTCAATGGCCACTTGCAGTTAAAGTAGCAGCAATGTTCTTAAGAGACAGTGGTGTCAGAATATGGAGTGGAAGTTATATGGAAATGGGGTTTCCCCCCATACAGTTCAAATTCAAGGCAGCTTTTTTCTGTACATAGTCAATTTCCAAAGTAACTTAAGTGTCTATAACACGGGTTTCTTATGAACACACTATCATCAATTTGGCCCGCTTAATGCAAACAGTATTCTCTAATTCATTAATCACGTTATATCCAATTTGTGCTATGGAAACATGTTACAGCGGAACTTACTGTAATAGTCGAAGTCTGAAAAAAAACATAAGATGAAATGGTGGAAGACGTGCTTCCATTTAGATTATATAAATGAGGTAAATGAGGGTGTTTACTGAAATACAATGGAGAAAAGGGAACAGAGACAGAAAGAGCTGCTGCAGGTGTTGTAATGGAGACCATATCTGAACGTCTCCTGACCCACAACACAGGTCATTAAACCAGAGTAGAGACCTTGAATGACAGCAATCCCTGGAAGGGAATGTTCAGTCTACAGAATAAGCTTGATCAGTATCACTACAAGTAGATGGAGGGAATCATTCCAATAATTGATGGAGGAGGATGAGGGGGTGGTGCGGGAGTGAAGGTTTGGGATATTCCTCCATTTAATATCTATCATTTATTGTACCAGAGTTTGAACTTCCCCTTGGCTTTATTTCTCCTGTGATTTCCACATCTATATCAAGATTCACAAGTGTCACAGCAATTGCTCACCTTCAGCAATGAGTTTTATTTCAAATTGTCAATACAAAACCTACACAGAACTGAAATAATGACCTTCCACGAAACAGCTACTTTATCACGTATGTACTTGAAAAAATGGTGACCCAAATGCCAGTTCAGATGGATCAAAAGACACTGAATACAAGAGACATAATAACAGACTTACTTTAATATACAGACATCAGAGAAAGGTGGCAATTTATGAGCTGGAGACTAATAAATTTAGAATGCTGCAAGTGATATGGGAATATCATTCTTTACGCAGTCCATTTTAACAGTGACAATAATTTCTATTTTTCAAAGGACCAATATTCTATTAGGTTTAAACAAAATTCAAGCACGATTCGCAGTACAGAATACAATGATCATTTGTCAACAGATTGCTTTATGGCCAGTATAATATATATATTTATCAATCCCTAAAGAACAAAATACCCAGCTAACTGTGCAATCTTGGTCATTACTGTGGGTGCAATGCGCCCTTCTATCTCATTATGTCATGTGGAAATTAAATTTCTTTAAATTTTCTTTGATGCATTAAACAGCCATGATATGAAAACAAAAGCCATATGGAAGCAGTGAGTTGCAAAGAGATAAAGACATTTTAAATGAACGGGTAAAAACTGTGGCAAAGAAGAATTCAATTTATGTGCATTTTGTTCCAAGGAAGAAACACCAAATTCCATAATGAAGAGACTGGGATCGATCGAAGAGCTAGAAGGTTAGCTATTTTGTGAATGCAGCTGAAAGTTAGGATGCTAATATAAAGAGCCACTCAAGAATTAACAATTTTTTAGCTTTGAAAAATTCCTTCGTTGCTTTAGCTGTAGTTTGGGATCATTGTCTTGCTCTGGCATTTGTTTGAACTTCAGCAGATAGGATGTGTCTATACACTTCAGAATTCATTATGCTACTACCATCAGCAGTTGTACCATCAATGAAGATAAGCGAGTCAGTACCTTCAGCAGCCCAGGCCATAACACCCCCACCATCGTGTTTCACAGATAAGGTGGTATGCTTTGGATCTTGGCCAGTTCTTGGGGATATTGGGGATTTTTCTTTATTATAGAGAGAATTCTTCTGTCATCAGCTGTGGAGGTCGTCCTTGGCCTGTCAGTCCCTTTCCAATTAGTAAACTCACCAGTGCTCTCTTTCTTCTTAATGATGTTCCAAACAGTTGAATTTGATAAGCCTAAGGTTTGGCTGATGTCTATAACAGTTTTATTTTGGTTTCTCAGTCTCATAATGGCTTCTTTGACTTTCATTTGAACAACTTTTGGTCCCCATGTTGATAAACAGCAATAAAAGTTTCTAAAGGTGATGGAAAGACTGGAGGATAGACTAGGTGCTGAGAGCTCGTATACCTGCATTAAGAAGGCATTTAAACACACCTGAGCAATTACAAACACCTGTGAAGCCATGTGTCCCAAACATCGTGGTGCCTTGAAATGGGGGGGACTATATATAAATACTACTGTAATTTCTACATGGTGAAACCAAAATGTATAAAAATACTCTTGTATAAAATCTGACAATGTGCACTTTAACCACATGTGACTTTTTCCTATTACAAATCTCAAATTGTGGAGTACAGAGGCAAATAAATAAATGATGGGTCTTTGTCCCAAACCTTATGGAGGGCACTCTATAAAGCAGGAGAGATGGTGTCTATCCTCCAGATCCGCCACACTGTCCTGTCTTAAGATGTTCCAAATGGACTTAGTGGAACCACTCTCCAGGAGTTGGAACATTACTATGACCAAACCAGGAAACATTCAAGGAGCATCACACCACCTTCACCCCAGACCCGTATCAAATAACTGAATGTTGAGATAGAGGAGCGCCTGAGAAGACTCGAGCCACATTGGTTGACCACTAAAAGATCTAATATTACTATTTCACCATTTTGTCGCAAGTCGCGATGGACCAGAATGTATTTCAGGATGCACAACCCGGCAACCGTCCTTTGGCCCTGCCGACCCCGTCGATCTCCATGCCATTGCGCTGAAGCTGCGTACCCTGTGGACCGACGAGCCCGAAATCTGGTTTGACCAGGCCGAGGTGCACTTTGCACTGCGGGACATGACGGCAGATACAACTAAATACAATTATATTATCAGAGCCCTCGACCAGGCCTCTGCACGACGGGTTAAGCCTTTTCTCCGCACCCCCCCCGCCCGGTGGCTAATAAGTATGAGGCCCTTAAGATCCTACTCGTACATAAGTTTAGCCTCAGCGAAGTCAGTGCTTCAATTGACCGCGTCTCCGCCGCACCTAAACGCCCTCCGCAGTGCAAACCGGCCGACATTGCGCGCCGGCACGTCTTCCCAGCGTGGCCTGCCGTCAATTCCTTTGGAAGCCACCAGAGGTCGCTGGTGGTCGGATCAGCCCGCACCTCCACGTGTTTCTACAGACGCCAGCAGGGGGAACTGGTGCTGCTATCACTGCCGCTGGGGGGGCTACAGCTCGTCAGTGTCGGCAATCCTGTACGTCCCCAGGAAACGTATGGGCCGGCCCTCAGTGATTGTTTCGGCGACCGTCCAGATTTATCGCGTGTTTGCTTGGGATCGCTGCACTGGGGCTAGTTTCCTCTGACTGGTTCGGGGGAGGCTCCCAGCTACGAAGATAAGAGCAGGGATTTTCTGCCCGAGACCAGTCTTCAGTTTCTCACTGAAGCGGAGAGTAGTGTGCTGTGCTCATTAAAGCCTTTACAGAATTGCCTGGCTCCTCGCCTTCATTCCGAGCTCTCTCACGCACCTGCTACAATGTAGTTTGACTGGATTCTACATCCAACAACTGCAGTTCAATTTTTACAGATTAATATCTCCAGAAAATATACTGCCCATACAAAACTAATCACCTTTCCCTAAAGCAGGATAATGAAAGCTGTTGCCGCGATGTACCTCTGAACACGATATACGCGGGTCCATGGGGGTACAAGCGCGAGAATGCGAGCCACTAAATCCACCAGTGTGCTGGGTGAGTAACTCTTGTATCGGCCAGTCTTCCACAGCTCATAAAGTCCCGTGCCACGAATCACTAGTGTTGGATACAGCTTCATACCATCAGGGCGAAAAGCAGGGTTTTCAAAGAATTCCTGAAACACAAGAAACACAGTAAATCCCTGGGAAAGGAATTAACATAGCCCGTATGTCCAGTTCCCTGTTAAACTAATGCAAACCGCCCAGACTAAGAGGACAATGCACACAAGGTTGAGGGAGCAGAGATGATGCACCTCAAAATGCTTCTTAAACTCTGTCTTTATTAAGCTATTTGATAGTTTAACTGTAAAGTGAAATGATTTAAAATGTTAAGGGCCTGTCCTGCCAGGATCCAACTCCATGCGATGAGCGCGATCAAACTAGAAGCGGGGGCCGCGCGGGGGTCGGGTGATCTCCTGTACAGGGCCCTTCCCACCAGCATGCGGCAAGCGCGGAAGCGAGGGCCGCGCAGAGGTCGGGTGAGTGGCGCAACGCGGCGCAAAGTGGGGCGAACTTGGAGCGAAGTCTTCAGGTAAGTTCGCCAGGACAGAGAGGGGCACACAGAGAGGCGCACAGAGGCACACACACAGAGGGCCATGGAGCCACACACAGAGGGTCACGGAGGCACCTACAGATAGTTTCACGGAGGCACGACGTCGAGACGGTGTGTAATGCGTCGAGGCAACTGCGAGCCGACAAGCTGTTGCCGCGCGGAATTTTCGAACAGTCAGTTTTACGGAGCCCCGCGCGATGTCGGGACGAACTCCGCACAATTCCTCACGGCTCCGGCGATTGAAGTGGGACCGGCCCCGCGACGCCGGACGGCTCAAGCGACCACGTTAGGTCACGCTCATCGCATGGAGTTGCATGCTTGTAGGACAGACTACACTGGTTGCTCTGCTACAAGACATCTACATTTGTAAGAAAATTTGCATTATAGAAGGGCGTATTGTAAAGACAAGTGTGTCAATAGGGGAAAGGGGATTAGGGGCTGCCGATAGTGTTTCAGACTTACATTAACAAAGCTACTTTTCAAAAATAATATTTTTTAAAGCAGCTACGAGTTTATTTTTGTTACTACATGCTAAAAATACTAAAGGTTACTTTTTTACATTATTTCCCATTGCACAAGTGTCAATGGAAGTGATTACTCTTGAATTTCAATGACCACCTGCGGTGAAACTGAAAAACTTAAAGGGTCTGTCCCACTTCGGCAATTTTTTTGATGACTGTCAGTCGTAGCAGGTCGCCGAAAAAGCGGCGACTGGATCCCCCCCCCCCCCACGACAATGTCTACGACAAGCTACCACCTAGTCGACGTCAAGCTACCGACAACCGGCGACCCATTAGGACGCCCACCTACTACCACACAGGCGACAACCTATACCCATATAACAATTACAGCACGGAAACAGCCTATCTCGGCCCTTCAAGTCCGTGCCGAACAACTTTTTTCCCTTAGTCCCACCTGCCTGCACTCATACCATAACCCTCCATACCCTTCTCATCCATATGCCTATCCAATTTATTTTTAAATGATACCAACGAACCTGCCGCCACCACTTCCACTGGAAGCTCATTCCACACCGCTACCACTCTCCGAGTAAAGAAGTTCCCCCTCATGTTACCCCTAAACTTCTGTCCCTTAATTCTAAAGTCATGTCCTCTTGTTTGAATCTTCCCTATTCTCAAAGGGAAAAGCTTGTCCACATCAACTCTGTCTATCCCTCTCATCATTTTAAAGACCTCTATCAAGTCCCCCCTTAACCTTCTGCGCTCCAGAGAATAAAGACCTAACTTATTCAACCTATCTCTGTAACTTAGTTGTTGAAACCCAGGCAACATTCTAGTAAATCTCCTCCGTGCCCTCTCTATTTTTTTAACCTCCGACAGCCAAAGTCCACCCGCGACAAGCTACAACAAGCAATGACCCTGTCGGCGACAACTGAAGACAATTCAGTCATCGGTACCTGTTGCTAGTTGACGTAGGTAGTCGCCAATGGAATTCATCGAAGTCAGCACCCGGCGACAACCAACGTCACTGGCGACAACCTACGACAGCACCTACGACAGGAGAAAACAAGCTACGTCAAGCTCACAGTTGCCGAAAAGTATTGAACATTTCAAAATCCAGTGGCGATCAGAAAAACTTGAGGAAAAAACTAGGCAACTTGAGGAGACTACTCATGACCATACAGGTGTCACAGTCTAGTCCCCTGTAGTCGCTGAAAAAAACGCCTAAGTGGGACAGGGGCGTAAGGAGCAATAGTATCTGATGACTGTAACGAGATTGAATGGAAACATTTTTTTCCCTGTAGTGTTTTTTTTTGCAAGACAGCTTTTTTTTTTTACTGTTTGTCAATTTCCAACGTAACTTTATGTTTCTAGTTTCCCGTCAAAATTGCGTTATACCAAACGCGCAGAACTGGGTCTCTGAGCATCCCTCTGCAATTGGATCCTCGACTTCCTCATTCACAGAGCACAGTCTGTTCGTATTGGTGGAAATGTGTCAGAGTCGATAACAATCAACACGGGAGCGCCTCAAGGCTGCATGCTCAGCCCCCTGCTGTACTAACTCTATACTCATGACTGCGTAGCCGGTCAAAGTGCAAACTCCCTCATCAAGTTCGCTGACAACACCACTGTTGTAGGACGCATCACTGATGGGGATGAGTCGGAGTACAGAAGAGAGATCGAGCACTGTCCAGATGGTGCCAGCACAATAACCAGGCCCTCAACACCATCAAGACCAAGGAACTGATTGTGGACTTTGGAAGGAGTAGGATGGTGACCCACAGTCCTGTTTATATCAACAGGTCGATGGTTGAAAGGGTCAAGAGCTTCAAATTCCTGGGCGTGCACATTTCTGAAGATCTTTCCTGGTCCGAGAACACTGATGCAATTATCAAGAAAGCACATCAGCGTCTCTACTTCCTGAGACGATTACAGAGAGTCAGTTTGTCAAGGAGGACCCTCTCTAACTTCTACAGGTGCACAGAAGAGAGTTTGCTGACCTGTTGCACCGTGGCTTCGCTCAACAACTTGAGCCCCCTGGAGAGGAAAAGACTACAAAAAGTAGTAAACACTGCCCAGTCCATCATCGGCTCCGATCTTCTTTCCATCGAGGGGATTTATCGCAGTTGCTGCCTCAAAAAGGCTTGCAGCATCATCAAGGACCCACACCACACACTCATCTCCCTGCTGCCTTCAGGTAGAAGGTACAGGAGCCTGAAGACTGCAACAACCAGGTTCAGGAATAGCTACTTCCCCACAGCCATCATCAGGTTATTAAAGCTGGCTCGGACAAAACTCTGAACATTAATAATCCATTGTCTGTTATTTGCACTTTATCAGTTTATTTATTCATGTGTGTATTTACGTATATAATGGTATATGGACACACTGATCTGTCTTGTAGTCAATGCCTACTATGTACTGTTGTGCTGAAGCAAAGCAAGAATTTCATTGTCCTATCAGGGACATATGACAATAAACTCACTTGAACTTATAGCTACTTCAGTCCATGTAATGCAAAGTGCTTCCCAATTCATGGTATGGAAACATGCGTCAAAGCAGAACAATCTGTCTAAACAAACCATTATTATAGTTATATGTTAGTGTTATATTATAAATACTCGCTGTCGATATTATCTGCAAAAAACGTATCAATATACGACAAATGTAAAGAAAAACAAAATGCCAAATAGGGTTGAATCAACAGTTTATAGGAAGCAGAGAATGATTAGTATAGGACTGGCATTCAGAGCTTTGATCCTTGACACCTCAAATGCAAAGTCAACCAGAGTGGAAAAATTTAATTTGGGTACAATCAGAATTGGAGTACAGATCCTTCAGCTGCAGGGATACCAAGAGATTCATACACAAGAATAATAATTTTTATATTCAGGCATTGTTTAACAAAATGCATTCAATCAGTAAACAGGACTGGAACTATGAATCAGAGATTTAGAGAATGGAGAGCAGAATGGGACAAGCAATAGACAATAGATGCAGGAGTAGGCCATTCGGCCCTTCGAGCCAGCACCGCCATTCAATATGATCATGGCTGATCATCCCCAATCAGTACCTTGTTCCTGCTTTCTCCCCATATCCCAACTGCTATTTTTAAAAAGCCCTATCCAGCTCTCTCTTGAAAGCATCCAGAGAACCCGCCTCCACCACCCTCTGAGGCAGAGAATTCCACAGACTCTCAACTCTCTGTGAGAAAAAGTGTTTCCTCGTCTCCGTTCTAAATGATTTACTCCTTATTCTCAAACTGTGGCCCCTGGTTTTGAACTCCCCCAACATCGGGAACATGTTTCCTGCCTCTAGCGTGTCCAAACCCTTAACAATCTTATATGTCTCAATGAGATTCCCTCTCATCTTTCTAAACTCTAGAGTGTACAAGCTCAGCTGCTCCATTCTCTCAGCATATGACAGTCCCGCCATCCTGGGAATTAACCTTGTAAACCTACGCTGCACTCCCTCAATAAGCCTACCAAGAATAGTCAAATCTGGAGGTAACATAGGGATGGAGGTAACATAAGGATTTTGACAAACAACTGTAACAGAGGAAAAATTGTGATGTTATTAAGGTCACAATAGGCACTGTTAATGACTGTGCAGATAGATGTTGCAAGGCTTTTCTTAATCAAATATAGTACCAGTGAACAGTTCGCCTCAGCCTCAAAATAGGAAGGAAGGGAGTTGGATTTGGTGGTCATGGAACAAATTTTGTAGTTGACGTTCTAAACCAGATCTTTTGTCTTCAAGTATTGAGTTGGGGGAAATTTCTGTTGACCTTAAGATAGTCAATACTGAGATAGTGTTTGCAGGTTTTTAAGAATTAATATAATTGAGAGGCACTGTGTAATAGAAAACAGAGGCAAACCTGCAGAGGCATGCAAACTTGAGAAAGGAGTATGCCAGATATTTGTGCCAAGTTAATGACTAGGTTTTTGGGTGTATATACAGTGCCCTCCATAATGTTTGGGACAAAGACACATCATTTATTTATTTGCCTCTGTACTCCATAATTTGAGATTAAAGTGCACATTGTCAGATTTTAATAAAGGCCATTTTTATACATTTTGGTTCCACCATGTAGAAATTACAGCAGTTTATACTTAGTCCCCCCAATTCAGGGCACCATAATGTTTGGGACACAGCAATGTCATGTAAATGAAAGTAGTCATGTTTTGTATTTTCTTGCATATCCTTTGCATGCAATGACTGCTTGACGTCTGTGATTGATGGACATCACCAGTTCCTGGGTGTCTTCTCTGGTGATGCTCAGCCAGGCCTGTATTGCAGCCATCTTTAGCTTATGCTTGTTTTGGGGGCTAGTATCCTTCAGTTTTAAGTACCGTATTTCCCTTCAATGAAGACGCACCCCCAATTTAAGTCGCTAAATTTAAATTTAAGGTTAGCTACCTACAACCACCACCACCACCTCCACTGGTTGCCCTGTGCCAAAGGACACCGTGGCTGGCTGGTGGGCGGGCCGGCAGAAGCCGCTGAGGTGGCGGCTGGTTCTGCTGTCTGATCCCGGCAGCCGCTCGCAGCCATGCAAGCTACTTCCCTTCCCAGAATCCCTACACGCTATGAAAGGAACTCTTTGTCCTCCTCCCCTCCCCCCCCCCCCCCCCCCCCCAAAGTGGCGCAGTCCTTTTACAGCCACTTCCCATCATCTGCCAGCAATGAGGGATAGACTTGGCTGTCCCTCAGTACAGCTGTTCTTGATGTTGCTGTACTGAGGGATAGCCAAGTCTATCTTTCTTGGCCAACAACCTTCGGCCTCCAAGACGCAGGTACATTTTCATGCCCTATTTTTGGGTTTAAAAAAAAAAATAGCGTCTTCATTGCTGGGAAATACAGTACTTCTTAGCAAACTGTAACCCGGGCAGCCTATTTTTGCAGCTAACCAGTGGTTTGCATCTTGCACTATAGCCTCTGTATTTCTGTGCATGAAGTCTTCTGCAGACAGTGGTCATTGAGAAATCCACATCTGACTCAGAGTGTTTCTGATCGTCGGACACATGTTTGGGGGGTTTTCTTTATCATAGAGAGAATTGTTCTGTCATCAGCTGTTGAGGTCTTCCTTGTCCTGCCAGTCCCTTTGTGATTAGTAAGCTCACCAGTGCTCTTTCTTCCTAATAATGTTCCAAACAGTAGATTTTGGTTAGCCTAAGTTTCCTAAGGTGATGGAAACACTGGAGGAAGACTAGGTACTGAGATTGTCTCTTATGCCTGCATTAAGAAGGGATTTAAACACACCTGAGCAATTACAAATATCTGTGAGACCATGCATCCCAAACATTATGGTGCCCCAAAATGGGGGTGGGGGGGACGACTATGTATAAACACAGCTGTCATTTCTACAAATATTCTTTTGTGGTGCCACACTTTAATAAAATCTGACAATGTGCACTTTAACCACATTTCTTTTTTTTTTAATTACAAATCTCAAATTGTGGAGTACAGCGGCAAATAAATAAATGATGGGTCTTTGTCCCAAACATTTTGGAGGGCACTGTGACTAATAACTTAAATAGGGCGGCACAGTGGCACAGCCTGCTGCCTCATGGTGTCAGAGATCAGGGTTCAATCCTGACCAGGTGCAGCCTGTGTGGAATTTGCACATTCTCCCTGTGACCGTTTAGAAACATAGAAAATAGGTGCAGGAGTAGGCCATTCGGCCCTTCGAGCCTGCACCGCCATTCAATGTGATCATGGCTGATCATCCAACTCAGTATCCCGTACCTGCCTTCTCTCCATACCCCCTGATCCCTTTAGCCACAAGTGCCACATCTAACGCCCTCTTAAATATAGCCAATGAACTGGCCTCAACTACCTTCTGTGGCAGAGAATTCCAGAGACTCACGACTCTCTGTGTAAAGAATGTTTTCCTCATTTCGGTCCTAAAGGAATTCCCCCTTATCCTTAGACTGTGACCCCTTGTTCTGGACTCCCCCAACATCGGGAACAATCTTCGAGCATCTAGCTTGTCCAACCCCTTAAGAATTTTGTAAGTTTCTATAAGATCCCCCCTTAATCTTCTAAATTCCAGCGAGTACAAGCCGAGTCTATCCAATCTTTCCTCATATGAAAGTCCTGACATCCCAGGAATCAGTCTGGTGAATCTTCTCTGTACCCCCTCTATGGCAAGGATGTCTTTCCTCAGATTTGGAGACCAAAACTGTACGCAATACTCCAGATGTGGCCTCACCAAAACCCTGTACAACTGCAGTAGAACCTCCCTGCTCCTATACTCAAATCCTTTCGCTATGAATGCTAACATACCATTTGCTTTCTTCACTGCCTGCTGCACCTGCATGCCTACTTTCAATGACTGGTGTACCATGACACCCAGGTCTCGTTGCATCTCCCCCTTTCCAAATCTGCCACCATTCAGATAATAGTCTACCCTCATGTTTTTGCCACCAAAGTGGATAACCTCACATTTATCCACATTATACTGCATCTGCCATGCATTTGCCCATTCACTCAGCCTATCCAAATCACCCTGCAGCCTCGAAGCATCCTCCTCACACCTAACTATACCCCCCAGCTTGGTATCATCTGCAAATTTGGAGATGTTGCATTGAATTCCCTCGTCCAAATCATTAATATATATTGTAAATAGCTGGGGTCCCAGCACTGAGCCTTGCGGCACCCCACTAGTCACTGCCTGCCATTCTGAAAAGGACCCGTTTACTCCTACCCTTTGCCTCCTGTCTGCTAGCCAGTTCTCTATCCACATCAATACTGAACCCCCAATACCGTGTGCTTTAAGTTTGTATGCTAATCTCTTATGCGGGACCTTGTCGAAAGCCTTCTGAAAGTCTAGATATAACACATCCACTGGTTCTCCCTTATCCACTCTACTAGTTACATCCTCAAAAAATTCTATCAGATTTGTCAGACATGATTTACCTTTCGTAAATCCATGCTGACTTTGTCCAATGATTTCACCACTTTCCAAATGCGCTGCTATCCCATCTTTAATAACGGACTCTAGCAGTTTCCCCACTACCGATGTTAGACTAACTGGTCTGTAATTCCCCGCTTTCTCTCTCCCTCCTTTTTTAAAAAGTGGGGTTACATTAGCTACCCTCCAATCCTCAGGAACTACTCCAGAATCTAAGGAATTTTGAAAAATTATCACTAATGCATCCACTATTTCTGTGGCTACCTCCTTGAGTACTCTGGGATGCAGACTATCTGGCCCTGGGGATTTATCGGCCTTCAATCCGTTCAATTTACCCAACACCACCTCCCGGCCAACCTGGATTTCACTCAGTTCCTCCATCTTATTTGACCCCCGTTCCACTGCTATTTCCGGCAGATTATTTATGTCTTCCTTAGTGAAGACAGAACCAAAGTAGTTATTCAATTGGTCTGCCATGTCCTTGTTCCCCATGATCAATTCACCTGTTTCTGACTGCAAGGGACCAACATTTGTTTTAACTAGTCTCTTTCTCTTCACATATCTATAAAAACTTTTGCAGTCAGTTGTTATGTTCCCTGCCAGTTTCCTTTCATAATCTATTTTCTCTTTCCTAATTAAGCCCTTTGTCCTCCTCTGCTGCATTCTGAATTTCTCCCAGTCCTCCGGTAGGCTGCTTTTTCTGGCAAATTTGTATGCCTCATCTTTTGTTTTTATACTATCCCTGATTTCCCTCTTTGTTTGTGTGTCTTCCGGGTACAATAGTAAGATTAAATGAGAACTTACCAGTTTGAAGTTTGATCTTTATTTTATGAGGAGTTACGATGAGCGATTACGTGAAGAAGGCCGTCAACACACATGCGCGTCAATCTTCAAAGCAGCGGTGTGAAATCACAGATATCAGTAATAGACCTGAATATAGTAAGATTGGAGAGAACTTGAAAACTACCAGATGACCTTCATAATATGAGGGTTGGGAGCGGTGGGCACGTAATCACTCATCGTAACTCCTCATAAAATAAGGATCAAACTTCAAACTGGTAAGTTCTCATTTAATCTTACTATTTCACTTTGGAGTCATGTAAGTGACTACGTGAAGACTTTGAAGCTCTGTAATTTCATGCCGGATACGAGTCCAGGCGTCACACGCTGCATCAATTGACCATGGATGAGTGAAAAAGATTAATGCATTCAGCCATGACATAGTTTGTTAAAAATGCTGATGCTTTAATCATCAAAGGAAAATAATAGTGACTCCTCCCATCCTGGGGGAAACTATGAAACAAAACATAAATGGAATGTGGCAAATACCCCTGGTCAGGCAATGGGTTAATATAAACATTTGTAAAGTTTGTTCGTTTGACCATCCTGTAGCCGCTAGGATGTGGTCCAGTGGAGCGTACATGACCGTTGCTGCTAATTTAGTAGCAGCCCTAGTGGAGTGAGATAGAAAAAATAGTATCTACTTCTGCATAAGCCAAAACCCATTGAACACCTGGAGATAGTCTGGATTGATACCTTTTATGAGTTTTTTTAGTAAGTAACAATCATTGCTAGTGCAGAGCCTCTAAGGCTCTAGGTGACCTTCACGTAATATTGTAAATGTGTGACCATACACAACCAAAGGTGCATGGGGTATGCCCTGAGAAATTGTTTGGGACCTGGCACCCCTGGTCTGCTCTGCTTAACTTTCTCATAAACATAAAATATATATTATAGCAGATGTAACCATCCTGTCCAGTCGCAATACAAGTAGTGGCTGGACCAGTTGCGCTGAGACTAGCGCCATGAGCATAACCACTTTGTAAGTGAGTTGACCAGGGATAGAGATGTAGCTGGGCTCTACTGGCGAAGCAGTTTAAGAACAATGCTAACATCCCATATCTCCGAGTACCTGGGCCTGGGAGAATTTTCTTTAAAGTAATCCTTTATAAATCCGGATATCAGAGGGTGAGACCTGACAGAGTGGGTCCTGATCGCTGCAGCAACTATGATGAGGAAGCATGTTGCCACAGTAGTGGTACTATAACTTAATTAATTGTCAAAGGATCCATTTGAAAATGAACTCCGAGGCGTTAGTTATCCGTGCCGTAGTATATGTAACATTGGCATAAAGAACATTCCTCCTCAGTGTAACGAGAACACTGTGCCACATATTTTGCAATGGTGATAGGGCCTGGATGCAAACATATGATATTCGGTGTCCATCCTGTATCCATGTGATTAACATATGCTACCACAGTGTATCAACTTGGAGTTGAGCATGCAGATTATGCATATTCGCACAATAAACTTTTAACCTATAGAATACACCTAGTGTTTTATAGGTAGTTGATTCCATATAACTGAAAATAGGTAACTCATGCAAAGCCCATCCGCCTCCGTAACTAGAGATGGTATTCGTAATTTTTCTTTTTTGAGAACTGGCATCAGTTTGTAATATAACTGAAGAATTACTGAGCAAGTAACAGGAGCAATTTTAGTTCTGATAATGCAAAGGTCCAAATGCACAGCTGAAAACAGCCACTATAATGCCATTTATCTGGCAGTATCTGCGTCTGCGGCGGCGCGACACGTTGCAGCGGCCCCTACAGCCTGCCTGTCTTTTTTTTTTAATTTTTTGTCTAGTTAAATGTAGTTGTTCGTGTTTTTTTTGTACTGTTTCTAACTGTGTATATGTGGGGGGGTGGGGGAGGGAGGGGGAAACTTTTAAAATCTCTTCCCTGCACGGGAGACCCAACCTTTTCCCTGTCAAGTCTCCGTTGTCGTTGGGGCCTAGCACCGTGGAGCGGCCTCAGACCGGGACGACCTGGGGGCTCCAGTCACAGAGCCTGCGGAGCTGCGGACTCACCGTCGTGGGGCTGGCTGGCCTCGGAGTGTGGGGAGCGGTGGTGGCTCGCTGCTGCTGCGTCCCGACTCCGGAGGTCCAGCTGCAGATTACTGCCGGTCGACTGTCGGGATATCGGGAGCTAGCGGGTCCGGGTGGGAGACCGCTTTCCAGAGCTCCCGCAATGCAACATCTCCCGCTCGTGTCGCGGGATTGGATCGACCCAGAGCAGGACCGTACGTCGCCCGGCACGGAGGCTCCAACTGTGTGACTTTTGGGCCTAGAGTGGGGCCGTACATCACCCGGCACGGCCTCAATGGCCGTGGGACTTAACATCGCCCGCCTGGGGCTTCAACATCGGGAGAGAAATGGTGCAGGGGAGAGAAGACTTTGCCTTCCATCACAGCAAGGAGGAGATTCACTGTGATGGATGTAAATTGAATTGTTCATATGTTTTGTAGGAATTGTTTTGTTTGTATGGCTGTAGAAAGAGTTTCGTTTGAGCCTCTCTGAGGTTCGAATGAAAAATAATAAAATCTAATCTAATTTACTCTTGATCAATACAGGCTGCTTCATAAGAAACAATAAGAATTACCAACTTGTAAATGGTCCACATACCCCATGTTTCGGAAAGAACCAGACTCATCTACTTTCATGGCTCCCGGTGGTCTTATGGTAAGCCCAAAAGCCCCTGATGCGTGTTCCATTTCCGTCCTTGATTGGAGAGTATAACTGGTAGGGTACGTGGATTCCACATTTTCCTGAGACCGGCTTGGGCCTTGGCTTAAAGCCCTCTGCCCAGCTTGCTGGCTGCCACCAGCTTCAGTGAACCGCTTACTGCCGATGGAGGCGTGGGTGTATTGTCGCCGAAACGATGAGGCTGTACTCGTAGTTCAACAGCTTTAGCTCCCTCATGCAGGTCTCCCCTGTTGAAAATAGGTTTAGCTGAAGAGAAGATTCGGCGGCTGGTTTCCTGGGGTCCATGCCCCTCCATCGTCACCCCTGATAGCGCTGTTCACTGCCTGCACTTTCAGGAACTCCAGTATGTTCCATACTTTCGAGTTTGGAGTCAGTTACACACTGATCCCTCGCACTCCTCTCCATAGCGAGGGTGATAGTAAGCAGCCCTGAAAAGGTGCTGCCGCAGGCCCCGAGGAGACCTGCGCTGATATGGTTCCTCCACGGACCATATCCTTCGTGCCTCGTGGTATGCTCCCAGGCTATACCTCCAAACTCAGAGTCAGATAAAACTGACCCCGAATGCTCCCTTACTCAGAGAGGGAGACGGTATGCAGCCCTGTACACAGGTGCTGTTGCCGCGGGCCCCGCAGAGATCCGCGGTGATATAACTCCCTCCTTGGAGCATACCATTGTGGAGCACCTCTCCATCAGGTGCTCCATGTGGGCTAGACGTCCGAAGAACGCTACCCATAGAGGAAGGGGATCCTCTCCATCAGGAATCCTCCCTCCTGTCCCGACTCGTTTTAGTCAACGGGCCTCTTCCCTACGCTCCCCTCCTCAGAGAGGGAGATATAATTTTGTGGTTACCCTCCAAGCGGGTTTGCCAAGGTGCTGCCAGCTTCAGTCTGAAGCCGCTGGCTCCACCGCCAGCGGCCTGGAAGGCGAACTTGACCACTGACGCTACCCACATTTCCGCGGTCTCCGTAGCAGGTTCCCTGCAGTCCATGGCCGGGATTCCCCGAGGTCACGACCGGGATTCCCCACGGTACGCGACTGAGACGCGGTTCATAAAGGTTTCCCCGCGGCCCCTCCCGACTTCGCCCCGAAATCCAGCAGGAAACTCTGAGAAGAGATTCCTGCAATAGAAACATAACCTGGAAAGTTTAAAAACTTACCTACAGGTTTAAACTTACCGCTGGCAGGAGCGGCGCGCCTGCCAGTCAGCGTTGCGCTATGCATTAGATGTAATGACGCGCATGCATGCTGACGGCCTTCTTCACGTAGTCACTCATGTGACTCCGAAGTAAAACTGTAAATTTTACTTCGGAGCCACGTGAGTGACTACGTGAAGACCCCGCCAGCACGCATGCGCGACATATCGTCGAACGCATTGTGGAAGCGACAGTCGGGAGGAGCGTCGCTCCTCCAGCGTAAGTTTAAAAACTTACGGAAGGTAAGTCTCACTTGTAGTGGTGAGCGTGGCGACTTGGTGTTCTTGCTTTACAGGAAAACCATTATGGAGTCGCGAAAATCAAAGAGAGCAGCGGCAAAATCCGCTGCTGTGGAAAGCAGCCAGCAGCGTGCCGCTACTCCAGAGCTGCAGGTGTTACCGGCAGCTCCCGACTTCTCGCCGATAAGGACCGCAGGTGCGCCGCGGTCGGGCGGCAAAACCACCCGGAAGTCGGACGGGGCCGTTGACTCAGCTGGGTCCGGACCCGAAGACACCCCGTTCGCTGATAGCGACGGCGGGCGTCTTTCCCGCATGGAGCAGATGGTGGAGCAGTTGCTCCAGCGTGACCTGCTTATGCAGGGGCAGAGTCACAGTGGGTCTCTTCGCAGACCCACGGCAGAATCCTATCATTGACTGCCAAATGTCTCACCCTCTTCGCAGGGGAACATTAGGGGTCAGAGCTGGGCTGACCCTGAAGAGAGGGAAATGGCTGAACAACCAGCAGTGTTGGGGGTGCAAGAAGAGTTACTGGACATGGTGAACAAACATGCCGTCCCTACACTAAAAGGACTGCCTATTCACCAGAAGCTGGCAGCCAGCATAAACTATATGGCTACCAACCAGCTACAGGAGCAAGCCATTAATGCCACGGCTGAGAAGTATCTCGCTCCTGAAAATTGTAACTCACTCAATGTTCCAGCATATGGGGGAACATGAGCCCTACAATAAGAGGCCAGGAGATAAAGCTTCAGAGGATTCTGAAACTATTGGCCGCCGGGATCACAGCAGTGGCCAGGACTGCTGTTGGGGTTGAGTTACCGGAAGAATTGCAAGATGCTCTGGCTTTACTGTGCAATACACAGTTTGAAATCAACAGCTATCAGAAGAGCATCATAAAACCTGTACTCAATCCCAAATTCGCGGGATTATGCAGGTCAGGAACACGCAACCGCCAAATCTGCTGTTTGGGGACAACCTTCCAAAGCAGGTGAAAGACCTGGATGAGGAGGCCAAGGTTATAGGCCTGATTAAGGTACCCAGTACCTCAAAATCCCATTACCAGCAGCGGCAGCACCCCAACACACCCACCGGACAACGATACTGTGACAGACCGTCCGGTGGTGAAAGCTCGAAGGGCGGCCCACCTGCACAACGGTCTTTTTTAGGCCATGGCCCAGCCCGGCCTTCCCGGAAAATGCGCCATCCCCACAACACAGCAACAAAAGAAGCAAGGGCAGAGACCACAACACCGGCGGTAACCATGGAGGTAGGTGGGTCTGGTTCCCTCAGAAACATTGCATGTCTAAATTCATCAAATGTGGGGGGACGGTTGCACTTGTTTCATGATGTGTGGTGCACTTTTACCTCTGATCCTTACATACTCGGAAGTATTCAGGGTTACAAAATTGAATTTATACACGAACTCCCTACCCCAGTTCAGCATTCGCCTAGCCGGAAGTTCATACTTTCACAAAAAGAAAGAACGGCAGGCCATGCTGAACTATTAAGACTAAACAATAAAGGGGTAATTGAGAAGACTATCAGAGAATCTCAAGAGTTCGTATCAAATATATTTACTAAAAATAAAAAAGATGGCGGGTGCCGCATCATTATAGATCTGATCGAACTAAATACTTCCGTTCAGTATGCCCATTTCAAGATGGACACATTTGTCACGGCTAAACAGCTAATATCTGAAAGGTACTACATGGCTTGCATTGATATTAAAGATGCATACTATTCAGTACCTATACACAAGGATCATAGGAAATACCTAAAATTTATCTGGATGGGACAATTGTGGCAGTACAAAGCCTTACCCAATGGGTTATCATCAGCACCCAGACTGTTTACAAAAATATTAAAACCAGCTTTAGCTTATTTAAGGAAACAAAACCATATTGTCATGGCCTACCTTGATGATATCCTCATTGTCGGGGAGAATTTGGAGATGGCTACATTGGCAGTTTTAGCCACAAATCATCTTTTTCAAAAGCTGGGATTTATCATACATCCAGATAAATCGAAATTGGAACCCTCCACTACCATGGATTATTTAGGGTTCACTATTAATTCTGAGCTAATGTCTATCACCTTGCCACCTAACAAAGTGGTGGACTGGATAGAAGCATGCAGAAGCCTCACTGGCATCAGGGAACCATCCATACGGCAAGTAGCCAGAGTGATTGGGAAAATAGTGGCTGCGTTTCCAGCAGCACAATTTGGGCCACTCCATTATCAAAACCTTCAAAGAGCAAAAATTTTAGCTCTCAAAAATCATGCAGGCCATTTTGACAGGCCTATGAAACTACCAGGGAAGGCAAAATCCGAGTTAAATTGGTGGATAGAAAATGCTCAGCTTTGTTCTAACCCCATCACTATCATGAATCCCTCGGTTACATTACAAACTGATGCCAGTGCTAAAGGTTGGGGAGCAACTAATACCACCACAAGTTGTGGAGGCAGATGGAGTGCACAAGAGCTAACCCTATTCAAATCGTTAGGGATTAATTATTTAGAAATGCTGGGAGCATTTCATGGACTCAGGGCATACTGTTCGGATATGCACCAGTTGCATGTCAGGTTACAAATTGACAACACCACAGTGGTGGCCTATATTAATCATATGGGTGGAATAAAGTCAATATCATGTGATGAATTGGCTAATAATATCTGGCACTGGTGTCTGCAAAGGGAGATTTGGATCTCAGCCACTTACCTTCCAGGTAAGCTAAATACAGTGGCAGACACCAGATCACGTAAATTCAACGACAACATAGAATGGATGTTGGATTGGAAAGGGTTTACAGATATTATAGAACGTTATGGGACACCAGATATCGACCTTTTTGCATCCAGACTAAATCACCAACTTCCAACATATGTTGCTTGGGAACCAGACCCAGGGGCAGTAGCGATGGATGCTTTCTCGCTACATTGGGGGGATTTGTTCTGCTATGCATTTCCCCCCTTCTGCCTCATCAGTCGGGTCTTGCAAAAAATAAGACAAGACTCCGCATCGGGTATTTTGGTTGTGCCCGACTGGCCTACCCAACTATGGTTCCCAGCAGTACAGAAGATGGCCACAGAACCCTGCATCCGGGTTAACAAACGACCTAGTTTGTTGGTACATCCCGTTACAGGGGATAATCATCCATGTCATGACCGCATGAATCTATTAATTTGCAGATTCTGAAAAGGCCATTTCTGGGATACGGACTCTCCGACAGAACAATAAATGCCATCTCAGCGTCGTGCAGGGAGTCCACCAGAAGACAGTACCTGACGTATGTCAGGAAATGGGAAGTGTTCTGTACCACGACGAACACTTCCTATGAAACAGCCACCATCACGGAAGTACTGGAGTTCCCGGCTACCCTTCACTTCGATGAAAGATTAAGTTACAGTGCCATCAATTGTGCAAGGAGTGCTCTATCGAATTATCTGGGCAAAGGGAGTGATCATCTGGCAATAGGATCACACCCATTAGTGTCTAAACTAATGAGGGGAATATTTAATTCCAATCCCCCAAGGCCCAGATACAACCATACGTAGGACATTAGCATAGTCTTGACTATGTTACGAGGATGGACACCCATAAAGGGGCTCACCTTGGACAAGCTCACCTACAAGATGGTAATGATTATGGCACTTGTAACAGCACAACGGGTCCAGTCCCTACACAAGTTAAGTATGGACGCGTTGTGCTGTTACAAGTGCCATAATCATTACCATCTTGTTGGTGAACTTACCAACACAAGTTAAGTACTCACGTGACTCCGAAGTAAAATAGTAAGATTAAATGAGAACTTACCAGTTTGAAGTTTGATCTTTATTTTATGAGGAGTTACGATGATTACGTGCCCTCCGCTCCCAAAACCCTCTATTATAAAGTTCAACTGGTATGAAAGTTCTCTCTTATCTTACTATATTAGTCTACGTTGCTATCTGTGATTTCACACCACTGCTTTGAAGAATGTCGCGCATGCGTGCTGGCGGGGTCTTCACGTAATCCCTCATCGTAACTCCTCATAAAATAAAGATCAAACTTCAAACTGGTAAGTTCTCATTTAATCTTACTATTATCCTTCATGTGTAGGGAATGAATACAAAAG
Organism: Raja brachyura; assembly: GCA_963514005.1. Next base: position 95,307,461 of record OY740785.1, on the reverse strand, counting down.
TAGGATAATATAATTAGTGTTAATAGATGATCGATGGTCAGCATGGACTCAGTGGGTCGAATGGCAAGTGTTCACGTTGCATCTTACAATCAAGAAAGGTGTAATTTAGAGTGTGTAATTTATCATTGCATATTCTGTGGGATTTTTCATGCACCTTTGTGAATACCACTCTCGGAAATTGCCAGTAAATTTATTCAGTGTTCTAAAATCTCAATAGTTATTGTGTTATTAATATTAACCAATGGATCCTAAGTTAATGTGAAGCATTGTCTGGTTAATAAAAACACATGAGAATTCAATTAATCTCACTGTGTCTCTATCAGTGCCAATTATTCTAATAGTCATCCTCTCTTTCGTTACCCACGCAGTTATAATACCAAAATTGGCTGGTTGCCAATTTGAACTAACTCAATTCCAGTTGCAACACGGATACAACCTTCAGTGGAACAGCCAAGAGGCAACATGACACATCACAAATCAACACTTGCCCAGAGTCTCCTGTTTGTACTGGGAGGTGTTTCAGCAATGAAAGCAGGATCAAGGTTTCCCTCTTTGATCACCATTACTCCTCATGTTGGCAGCTTCCTATGACAAGTGAAATCAGTATGCCCATTCTGAATGTAGCTGCAAATAATCAACAATGTACTGTGCACGTCTTGGCTCAAGAGGGTGCTGCCTGTTCCAGTGGCACGCCCAGTTCTCCCACTGAATTACAAAATACTTATTAGTTAACAGCTTACATCTTCCATGGGCTGAACTGAACCGGGGGGAAATGTAACTGCTGTGAAAGATACAGGCTCCTCTCAGTTCATTTCTCCACCATTCACATGTAAGTATCAATAGTTTGAGGTGTTACAACTGAATTGCAAAAGATTTTACAGGACTAATTCAGATGAGCCAATATGTATCCTTTGCAACAGTCTGGTCATTATGCTATATGTTAGAATACCTCCACACAATGACCTTTGTACTTCCCAAATTTGAGTACAATGACTACATTGCCAAGAGCAGAACATACAACAATACTGCAAAGGAGCGGGTCCTTCAAACCTCAATACCAGTGCTGAACATGATGCCAAGACCAACTTGTAGATATCCATATCCTTACAGTTTCTATACACCAATATGCCAATACAGAAGTCTCTTAAATGTCGCTATCGTATATGCTTCCATCATCATTCTTAGCAGCGCATTCTAGGCATTTACCATTCTGTAAAAAAAAATTTGCCCCACACACGTCATTTAAACTTTGCCAGCACAACAGTAAAAAAGTTAAAATAAAATGTGATTCAAGCAGGAACTATCTAAAATTCAAAAGATTATTTACCGACCTAGATCAAATAGCATAGCTGATTGAACGGAGGTGTAAAAAAGTCAGTCTGAAGAAGGGTCCCAAACTGAAATGTCACCTGTCCATGTTCTCTAGAGATGCTGCCTGGCCCACTGAATTCCTCCAATACTGCGTGTTTTTTAAATTTTCCAATGTATTTCAGGAGTTACGAAAACAGTATTTCTAATCAAGTTTCAGATGTGGCAATTGATTAAATTGTCATTTTAAGGGACATAGCAAAATAAATTCTTATGGAAAAGAGAAAATGAATGATATTAGTGAAGAACCTTGACCTTGAGCAAAGATCCATAAATCTGAAAGGGTCATTTAGAACTTTCTCTTGGGATAAGAACCAGTCGTCAGGTGCTTGGAATGAGCAAGATTGGAAGGCAGGTTGTGCCTTTTGTCACCAAAAACCACTTGAAGAGCACCTGAATTCAATGTGACGATGGCTATTGATGGAGCTCCAACAGGATTCAATCAGTTGTAGATAAAGCCAAACAAATTGAAAACAGGAGATAGACACAAAAAGCTGGAGTAACTCAGCGGGACCAGCAGCATCTCTGGAATGGTGACACCATCAAATGGGTGACGTATCGTGTCGAGACCCTTCTCAGACTTGTTAGGGATAAGGGAAACGAGAGATATAGACAGTAATGTGGAGAGAAAAAGAACAATGAATGAAAGATATGCAAAAAAGTAGCGATGATAAAGGAAACAGGCCACTGTAAGCTGTTTGTAAGGTGAAAATATGAAGCTAGTGCGATTTGGGTGGGGGAGGGATAGAGAGAGAAGGAATGCCGGGGCTACCTAAAGTGAGAGAAATCAATATTCATACCACTGGGCTGTAAGCTGCTCAAGCAAAATAGGAGATGTGTTTCCTCCACTTTGCATTTAGCCTCACTCTGACAATGGAGGAGACAGAGGAGAGAAAGGTCTGTGTAGGAATGGGAAGGAGAATTAAAGTGTCCAGCAACCGGGAGGTCAGGTTGGTTCATGCGGGCTGAGTGAAGGTGTTCCGCGAAACAATCGCCCAGTCTGCGTTTGGTCTCACCGATGTTTCAGAGTCCACATCTTGAACAACGGATACAGTAGATGAGGTTGGAGGAGGTACAAATGAACCTCTGCCTAACCTGAAAGGACAGAGTCCAGGGAGGAGGTATAGCGACAGGTGTTGCATCTTCTGTGGTTGCAGGGGAAGGGAGGGGGTAGTTTGGGTGGGAAGGGATGAGTTAAGCAGGGAGTTGCGGAAGGAACGGTCTGTGCAGAAGGCGAAAAGGGATGGAGATAGGAAAATGTGGCTAGTGGTGGGATCCCGTTGCAGGTGGCGGAAATTTCGGAGGATAGAGAAAACTGGTGTGGAGTATGGGAAATGCATCAGGAGACAAGACAACCAAAAAGAGGCTCAATATTCAGTGATATTGTTTGACCAATATGCTCTAGAATTGCAAAATTGACCAAAATCAAGGTATTTTTGCAAAGGTTGGTCTTCAAAAGGAAACACAGAGGTCTGCAGTTGATATAATTAAAGGGAACACTGTGCAGGGATGTACTGCAAGAATGAGGGTCTGAGGAAATGAGTATATAAGGTGGCAGTGTGGTGTGAGACATAGGCTACACTTTCTTTATTGTTGAGTCTTTCAGCCGCCAGGGTTGGTGCATTAGCACGGATAGACAGGAGGGTCATGAGATGTTTATCCCACAGGGGAAATACCAGATTAGCACATTCAGGCAGCAAACCCACGTCATGAAGATGGCGTACTGCTTCATGTTTTCACTTACAATTTAAGGTGCGCCTATGCATTTCTTTTCGTCAGCTGCCTCCTATTTGCCTCATTTCATACTGCCCTTTGGACCAATCGTCCACCATTTCCAGTATTTTAAGACTTCTTGCTTGAAGATAAAACAAAAAATTGTTCTATTTCTTCAGCATGTTCTTATTGTCCTTTTTTAGTCTGTAATCACCCACATGAAACTATGATAATCTATTTTTTTTTAACATATCGACAGAAGCTGCTCCAGTCTGTTTCTATGTTTTTCGTGCAATTAATCCTTTGTGTCACATCATGTATTAGTTTATCACCATTGAATACATAAAGTATCAGTGCTTCAACTGTGGCATCCAACAATTTGGAGCCTCTCAATGATGCAGTAAAACCCACGAGTGTCGTGTACCATCTCAACATTTAAAAAAGTGGCATTGATTTGTTTTGTTCTACATGTGCTTTGATAACTGTGACAGCAATGAGTTTAGTAGCAAAAAAATGTCTACCGTGGCTTTAACTAATTGTTATAAGGACTTCTGCACTCAGTCAGCATCTCGAGCTTACATGACACCATTGCATGAACCACACCCAGAGTTCCTGCAAAGGGGAGCAATGTGTCTAGAGTAAAAACCCCCAACTCTGATGACAAATCACAGCTATAATCAAATAGGTACAGGTATATAGAAGGTGCAGGAGCCTGAGAACTGTAACATCCGGGGTCAGGAACAGCTTCTTCCCTACAGCCATCAGGCAATTAAACACTACAACCTCATAAGCTATGAACTACAATAGACTATTATTATTATTAACCCCTGTTATTGTTTGGTCTATTTTTTTCCTGAGATTTGTTATATTATTTATTATGTTTACATATTCTGTTGTGCTGCAGCAAGTCAGAATTTCATTGTTCTATCTGGGATATATGACAATAAAACACTCTTGACTCTTGTCCAGCATCGATATAAAAAAAAAAATTACAAACTGTTCAGAGCACTGATAAAGCTCCAACGTAATTATTTACATCTACCCTTCAGTACCAGATAGCCAACATTAGCAGGAAAATGGTTGGAAAATGGAGCAGCAAGGAAGACAATAAAACACACCAATGTTGCAGCATCAGCTCCTCTGGGCAACCCGTGCCACCTCTTGGAATGGCAATCAGTGTTAAGATTGGGAGAAATCCCGTTTCCACAACTGTGTTTCCTTTCACTCTCAGATGTTCTCGCAAATGACGACAAATATTTTATCGTTTGGGAGCAATATAACAAATGTACATCTCTGAAAGTGCTTGAAAAGACCAATTGACCAATGGCCTTTCTCCAATCTACTATGCCACAAATGGGAATCTTGTTCTTCCCCAACAGTTACTGTATAACCTCCTGGGACAGCAAATCAAGAACTTTTTTTTCTGCATTGTACAAAATTAATTTGGCAGACACCAAACGCTAATTAATCTACTCCAAGCCTTTTCTCAACACAAATTTTTGCTCGCAGCCAGATCAAGTTTGCTTGAAACCAAATCCTTTGCTTATTTAATTCGGACTGGTTTCTTGCTAGTAACCCGTAACTGTGGTACAACATTTATTGTCAATTCCATTGTCTCCATCAGAACATGGTTTATAAAACATTTGGACTGGTATATGGATAGGATCAGTTTAGGTGGATATGGGCCCAGCACAGGCAGGTGGGACTAGTGTCGACAGAGCCATAAAGTAGTCTTGCTTACAATGGCCACAACATTATTGTCATATAATCCTATCTGGTTCACCGATATCCTTAACCAGTCTGGTCTACATCCAGAACTGTAGCAATATAGTTGACTTTTAATGCCAAACTGCTCAGTGTATCATTATTGTTAATATTAAAACAGGGAAAAGATAAAACTGGATGTAATACTGGTATCAACCTTTATGAAAAATAAACACTCCTGAGCTTGTTTATTTTGTCTATTTATGGATCAATCAAATTAGCCGATCACATTGTTGTATCAAATCAACACTTAGTTCTCCCTCTCGTACAGAACTAAAACACTATAGATTTATAAAAGTATGAATATTTGAAAAAGGAGGGCTGTGTGGATAGGCACTCACAATGAACTGCTCGATGTCTCGCTCCAGACCAACATTTGGGAGGTCAGGCATCATATGGGCCACAACTTTAAAACCAGCGTCCTTTGCCAGCTGAAATGACTCACACACTGCTCTGACCGTGTGACCTCTGAGGAAAGAAGAGAAGCAAACGTTAACCTGATGATTCATGTGCTTTCTGCCGTGGGCTCCCAAGAGACACAGATCAGCAGAATACAGTCAAACAGTAGCAATTATATTCAAAATAAAATAAAAATTGATTATAAGAATCAATGACCAGGAACGTAAAACAATGAAACACTTTAACAAAGTCAGGATCGCTGTTTCAGTTGTGGATCACAGCAAACATGATGTAGACAGATGCTTTGAAAGTGATAACATTTTGTCCACACACAACTTCCCCATTTGAGACAGTGGCCTTCACACTGGGCTTCTGTCCCCAACACCCAGTGATTGTCAGATTGTTACACTGAGCTCAGAGGCAACACCAGCTAAGCATCACTGTAGTCAAGCTGTTAAGAAACACAAAAGAACACTGGGCCATGGAGGGCCAACATTTGTTGTGGAACGAGGGACAGAGCAAGGGGGAGGTTTTTTTTTTAAACACAGAACAAAGAAGAGAATATTAAGAATGCATCAATATGTTATATTGTGGGAAGTATATTGTATTTTATTTCTAAATTGTACACTGTTGAGATATGCCAGAAGACACTTCATAATATACCCCACAAGGGATCATGTGCTGCAGTTGAAATCACGGAATTGTGGAACATTTATTGATCTGCTAGGAAAACAGCTTGAATAGCACAATTTTTCTTTTTTTTTTAAAGGGAGGAATACAATCTTCAGGATTAACCCAAGATGCCTCACAGATTCATTTTGGACTATCAACTATGCTTCTATCTGTAAGTGATAAAATGTGCAATGGAGAATCACATTACTAATTACACATAGATGTGATCAGTTACAAGTATATCTAGAGAGCTGGAACACGGGAATACATCTGTGGAAAGTCCTGCTATGACCATACCACAATTACTCTTCAGGTCTGGACACTACGCCACAGGAAGGATAAATTGTTGACCTCACTCCAAGGACAATTTGCTCTAATCCAACGGAGAAGCAGTTACACATTGAGCCTGCTTTCAAAGCTCTGTCAGTTTCATGGAAGTAGAAGCCTCAGCCTCAAAATTACACTGAGGTTAGCACATCAGCATTAAACGGATGGATACGCCTGTTCCTATGCCTCTGACGCATATTTTTGAAAATGCTTGTATAAAGTATTTGGGTTTCAAAGCAATACCCACCTGTTAGTATCTCTGGCTACATCTTCATAGACACTTTGTACTCCAATTTCTAGCCGTGTGCACCCGTACTGCAGCATGTCACTGAGGTGGCGTTTCAGGCAGTAGTCTGGTCTGGTCTCAATCGTGATCCCAACGCATTTGGTATTGCTACGCTCAGAGTACCTGAAATCAGTTTAAAAAACATTCACTGATGTAATGATTACCTGGATGAAGGCAGCATCAAAATAATGAGCAGCTCCCAAGTCACTGTATAAGTTGTCCAGGGTCTCAGGGTAACGAAGATGTCAGTAACTATGCTACTGGCACTCATAAAAAAGTACATACATACTTTACATGTTCAAACCTATTTCAGAGACCCCAGAAAGAACACAGTGCAGAATTAATTATTTTCTTCTATTAGAATTATACACCTGTAGGTCAGGCTTGTAATGAATCTGTTGAGATGAGGTGTCCCATTCCCCATACACACCAGTCCAAACATAACTTAACACTTGTCACCCATGCAACAAACTTGGATTAAAGCAATGAGTTCTGGAGCAGAAGTGATACCTTCTGCCCTTGACTTTGAGGCACCTTGGTTAAAATGAAGTACAATGCATCAAAGGGATAACATTACAGTGATCAGAGTAATTCCTTGTACAAAGGAACATGGCTGGGGTTGTTAGAGATCAATCACTCCAGCCCTAGGACAAGAGTTCAGAAATTCCACAGGGCAGTGCCTTGGGCCCACTACTTTCAGCTGGTTCATCAGTAACCTTCCTTCCATTATAACATCAGAAGTAATGATAGTCACTGATGGATTTCACTGTACCTTAACTGGTACATGTGACAATAATCTGACCTTGATACCTTAAAATCTTGGATTGTGCAGTGCTCAATGCCATTTGCAGGTCCTCAACGAATGAAGCAGGCCATACCTGCATGCAACAGGATCTGGCGAACGTCCGGGCTCGGACTGATAAATTGCAAGTAAAATCTGGGCACCGAAGTGCCAGCTAATGGCTGTCTCCAACAGGTTTGAACATCTACACTTGACACTCAGTGGAGCATACACATGGGTAAGAATGAGTTGCAGAATGGCAGGAAGATTTATGGAGGAAATTATAGAGGTAGCCCAAAGGGTTTAATGATAATGGATTGTAGGAATGTAGAATTCATAGAAGTGAATTAACATCTTGTAAAGCGGGTTTTGGACTTTAAATTATAATGTCAGAAAATACAGGGACAATGAATGAACTGAAGACCATATGAAATAGGAGCGAGTGAAGGCCATTTAACTCCTCATGCCTACTGCATCATTCATTGACCATTGCAGATTTTCTACCACAATGTCCTTTACCGGCACTATCCCCATATGCCACAGTTCTCTTAACATCGAGAAATCAATTATTTTCAATGAACTCAAGATGAAGCCTCCAAAGTACAGGTTTATAAAGACTCAATGAATGAAGAAACATTTCTTTATCTTAGTCTGAACTGGCCACGCCCTTATTTGTGAAGACCCTTGTTTCTCAATTTTGCCAGAGGAGTTATTCCCTGCATCCAAACAGTTGAGCCCGTATGATTTTTGTATTTTTTAATACATTGGGATATTTTCTCATTCTTCTAACCTTCAGAGAATACTTGCTTTCTTCAATCAATTTCTCCTCACATCGCTAACCCAACATACATGGAATCAGTCATGTTAATCTTTGTAGCACTTCCTCTATTTATGTATATTTTCTTATGTCGGGGGGGGGGGAATCTTATAGAAACATATTCAATTATAAAAGAACTGGACAAGCTAGATGCAGGAAAAATGTTCCCAATGTTGGGCGAGTCCAGAACCAGGGGCCACAGCCTCAGAATAAAGGGGAGGTCATTTAGGACTGAGGTGAGAAAAATCTTTTTCACCCAGAGAGTTGTAAATTTGTGGAATTCCCTGCCACAGAGGGCAGTGGAGGCCAAGTCACTGGATGGATTTAAGAGAGAGTTAGATAGAACTCTAGGGGCTAGTGAAGTCAAGGAATATGGGGAGAACGCAGGCACAGGTTATTGATAGGGGACGATCAGCCATGATCACAATGAATGGCGGTGCTGGCTCGAAGGTCTGAATGGCCTCCTCCTGCATTTATTTTCTATGTTTCTATGTTATAGTCTCTCCAAAGCACTACATAATTGCAGTATACTTAACTCCTGCACAAACACTCTGGTAATAAAAGCCAAAGCATTATTGTTTTTCGTAGTCACTGATTGCACCTGCAAGTAGAATTTCAGTGGCTTCTGTACATTGACACTTGTTCTTCTTTGGATGTCAATATGACTCTATGTTTGACCACATAAAATACTCTGCTTTTCTATTTTCTGCACCAAAATAGGCAGGTTAACATTCTTCCACCTCACCACTGAATCTGCCATGTTCTTGTTCACTCACATAGCTTACCCATATCTCTGAAGTCTCTTTACATTCACTTCCATTTTCATAATCCTGCATTTAGTATTATCAGCAAATTAAAGCATATGACATTTGATTCCCCTCAATCAAATGTTTGATATAGATCACTGCTGCAGCTGGGGTTTATTCACAACTTGCATCATGCCAACCTGAGATAGATCCGTTTATTTGCACCCTGTGCTCTCAGTCATCCATATTACTTCCAACTCCTGGTTCTAACCTTGTTGACCATCTTCCTGTGGGACCCGGACAAAAAGATTCTGTAAATCCAAATGCACATCTATTTGGTTCCCCTTTATTTATTCTATTCTCAAAGAACTCCGGCAGATTAGTCAAACATTTTCTCTTCATAAATCCATACCAAATGCTAAATCCTAGCGTTCTTTTCAACGTGCTCTGTTATTACATTCTTCAATATAGATTTCAGCACCCTCTGCACTGCCCACATCCAGCTAATAGGTCAGTCGTCTACTTTCTCTATTCTTTCTCAACAAATTAGGTCACATTTGTTGCCCTTCAATCCACAGGAACAATATTTAAAAAAAAAAAAAAAAGATTTTTTGAAGATGGTAAGCAGATCATTCACAATCTTGGTGGCCCCATCTTACTCGTGGGAGCAGGTCTTTGGATCCTTGAGATTGACGAGCTTATGCGCTATCCAAACAAAACAAACGAGGCTGAAGTAACTCAACAGGTCAGGCAGCATCTCTGGATGACATGGATAGGTGACATTTCGGAGTGGGACCCTTCTTCAGACTTAAGATTTTTTTTCCTCTCTTCCTCAAATATTTGAAACTCCCTCTGGTATAATACAGCAAAACTGCTGTCACTTTTGCACAAAACATTGACGGATTGCAAGGAGTCTGCAGAGGCGCAGCCAGCATCATCGGCAAATTGCTCACTGCTCTTGGAACTAACTCTTGCGCTGTAATATGGAAGATAACTAACATTTTAAAAAAATCACTGTGCCTTCCATCCAGCTAATTTTTCACATTTATTGTGATTAACTGCAGTTTTTAGTGCCTGGCTGCTCGTCATTTGAACTGGCACAGCTGTCACAATGACTGATCTGCTCTTATGTCATCTCTATGTGGCCTATCTTCCAAGCTGCCTGATTCAACAAGAACATTGACGTAGGTGGGAAAAAAATTGTTTTATAACAAAGCAATCATTTAACTTTAAAATAAAAATTCAAATCTCAGTGACTACAAAATCATAAAAATACCATATACTGATAAATGGTGCACTTCAATCGATATGTAATCACCAGATGCTTTAAATCTCATTGCAATCCATGATTAAAAATAGTTTCTGGACCTGACTGTAATCGAACAATCAATGTTTGCAGGGTCATTGCCCACCCTTCCTCCCACACCATGTTTCTCGGACTGTTCCATGGGGAGAATAAATCTGTGATGTCCCAACACTCTCACCCATTCCCAACACCTTCAGTCCTCTAACACAATTTCCCTCTTCTTCTAAATTCTTCTATACACAACCATGGACCTTCCATTTAAAAGCCAGTTTTAGTCATGCAGGAATCATTATGTTGGGCTTTGTGCTATGACTTCTCTCTTGAACATTTTCACCCTCCTTCCCGAACTGCCATATTGAGGTCAGTAATCCCTAACATCAGACAGGAACCTTTCCATGGTGACCATCTGACGAGGAACACAGACAACGTCTGTAAAGACAAATTCCTCCTTATAACTGAAGCTCTAGGGTCCTGGTAACTCTCGTTAATCTTTCCTGCACCTTTTCCAGTTAAATTACATTTGTTCCGATAGCAGGATGAACAGAACTGCACACAATATTTAAAAGTTGGCCTCAGCAACATCTTTGTGAGTCTACACGTGTCACTTTCAGGGACTGTGTTTCTGTGCCTGTAGGTGTCTCTGCTTTACAACAATCTCCAGGGCCCTACCATTTACTGTACAAGTCCTGCCCTGCTTTATCTTACCTGTGTGCACGACTTCACACTTGTCAGAGTTACATTCCACATTTCGTTCCTTGGCCTACTTCATTAATTCATACAGATCCGTTTGTAAATTTAGATAGCTTTCCTCATTGTCCATCACCCAGTCCGCACTAATCCAGTTCATGACCTCTTTGAAAAACTCAAATTTGTGCTTTCCTAGTAAGGCACATGCCATACTGACCAGCCCCATTCAGTTATTGTCTATCCAAATGCTGGTAGATCCTGTTCCTCAGAATTCCCTGCAGTAACTTGCCCACCACTGAGTCAGGCTCTGAGAAATGGACTTTCCTGGCACTTCCTTGCTTGAGGGGATAAAATCTCAGTTTTAAAATCTTTGACAAAAATCAAACCTTCCCAATCTCCCAAAGGCTTAGCATTCATCGTAATCTTCTTGGATAGCTTTTCTGTCGTGTCCACATCATATCCTTTGTCAGAAACCTGCTTTTGTTCCCAATCAATTTGCCAAGATACAGCCTGATGTTTTCAACAGGAAGGTACAGGGTTCTCTCAACTCATCGAGTAGATCCCCATTATCGCACAATGTTCACATGAATTCCCCATCAGTCTAGTCCTACATCACTACATTCCTCATGGTATCATGTTTATGGGCAGGTTCCTTCCGTATGAATTTGGGCAGGTTCCCTCAAATCCAACAGCAGCTTGATTGTCTGTCCAAGCTCAATTTATTTCACACCATTATATCAGGAAAGATCACTACTATCAACCAAACAATCAATCACTGGTCCACATACCTCAGAGCACTAGAGGAGCAGTCACTTTATCCACAATCCCACGGCAAGGGAAAATGATGAGGAAGCAACAATACTGGCAACAAGGAAAGAAAAGCTAGGTTTGCCTCATTGGCACCGTGTTTGGAAGTTCTGAGATACTTTGCACGGGTCTGGAGCAGACAAACCTGACCTTGGCACAATGCTGAGACGGGTTTGCGATCACTGATCAAGATAACTAAAAGAGCACTGCCTGGTTTCACACAGACAAAAGGGTTTCACACACTGGAATTGATACACCTTGGTTCCTGCTGTTTTAAGTGGCCCAGTCATCCATCTCATAATTGATGCTATATCAGGTGACGGTTCAACACAGAGCTTATTTAAGTTTAACTCAAACTGGCAGAAATACTATAGAAAATGGGACATCGTGACAGGTTTTCTTCAGAGGAGCCTCTAAATGTTTTACGAAAAGGATGATCATACAGGACATTATGGTCATTGGTTTTAAGGCAGATGTATCGAATTTCATGATGCTTGTCCAAATTGATTAACAAGTAGCTCAGATATCCCAATTTTACTTCCCATTTTTTTATTAGTTTGAAATAAGCAGAATCTTTGCAACATTACACAGAGGAACTAAAGAGGTTTAGGGTTTTATTGTGTCATCCTATTCATTGGCCAGAACCAAACCTGGAACACGTCAACAACTGGGATACAGATCGACGTTTGTAATATGACTGGTGTTCCAAATAATGACTAATTTACTCGTGATTCAACTCTATGCACAAGCTTCAGTGGCAGCAACGTCGACTGGGATGAGCAAGGGGATGGGGGGGGGGGGGGGGGAGGGAAAGACGATGGGTGACCAAGAGTAGCTGAGGAGACAATTGTCATGACAGCAGTACCAGGGGAACAGGAAGGTGTGGCAAAAGGGAACTGGTGCTCTGGACGTCCGGGTGAAACAGAGTGGGGATGAGAGTGAGTTTGGGTGGACAGACAAAGGGGGAACAAATAGTTGTCTAAGCGGGTGCACAAGCAGTTGAGTGCACGTCAGGGTGATGAAGCATTAAATTAAATGGGTCAGAAACAATGAAAAGGATGAATAAGACCATAAACAGTGAGGCATCAAAATATTCCTTGCAGAAACAAAGAAAAATAAATGAAAACAATTAATATCTTTCATCACACCTTTCCACTCGCATTTTTAAAATGTGCCCAAGCCTTGCCTGTGGCAGGTATGATACGATTAAGGCAGGTGCAGGAACCTGGCAACCTAGGATAAGGTAGAGAAAGAAAATGTAAGGAATGGGCACAGTGCAAGTTCTGCACACTGGCAATTGGGAAGTTTCACAGCCAATTGGATGCAGAATTTGCAATTTAAAAGAATCCGTGAACGAGCCTCTGAACATCAGTGGTCAGATTTTACTTGACAGATCAAACTTTGTGTGAAAGTGCAGTTGGTGTCTGAAAGAGCTCGTAAATATGTTGTTTCTCAAAGTGCGAGTGCATATTACTTTGTCTGCCTTGGAAAAGCTGTTCAGTTACAGATCTGTGAGAGGGGCGCCCTCTGCTGGGGGTCTGCTGTTAATGCCGGGGACAGTATATTTGTAACCAGTGTGCAGAGGTGTAGAGAATCGCTGCTGGGCTGGTGTAACTCTGTTGCAACCTAAGAACCATCCAGACAGAGAGGGTTTGGTATCTTGATGCATCAAGAGTTTCCTGAGCATTCTAATGTTAACAACTTGCCAAAGTTTTTCAAAGTTTTACTTACTTGACAGCCTCTGCCACACTGTTGGAGGTGTGCCCTGACAGGGCATCGTGCAGGTTCCGGATAAAGTAATCCCTGTATTCCTCCTGGAGTGCCATGAATGTCCCACCCATCACAATGAACTCAACCTTGTCCACACTGTGTCCTAATTGTTTCAACTAAATGGAGGAAAAGTAATACTGGGTTAAATTAACCCAATTTGATGTTTTGCGTGATTAAAATACATCAATGAAACACGCTTCCGATAACCACCACTTCTGCAAAACTGCCCCAAGATTTACGTTTCCCACAAAATAACACATCCCAACCCAACTATCATATTAACAGTACTCAACTATTAATGGCTTATAGGTACAGCAGGCAGTGAAGAAAGCAAATGGAATGTTGGCTAATGGAATGCAAGAGCGAACAAAGTGGGCTGCAAAGAAAATGAAAGAGTGGATAATCGGGTATGAGCAGGGTGGAGTCGAGGGAAGAAAGACATGAATGGAACACAATTATAAAAACCTCTAGAAGATACAAAATCTCTTGTTTATTGAAGTGTAATATTAAAAGGGTGGTGTTTCCATCGTCTCGGATATTTCTCAATCACTTGCTCTGTCATGCACTGAAGTTAAAAGGCAGCAATTGAATCAAGGAACATTGACAGATATTTCCTGATGAGAAAGACGACAGGTCTCCACATACCTGCTCCACACGATGCCTCGTCTGTAAGAAGGGGTCATATCTTGCACGTATGGCTCGCATTGAGGTTGGCTATTCAAAGGGAACAATGACAAAGATATAAATGCAGCCAAATTCAGGTTCTAAAAACAACGTGAATGGTTAGGTAGCAATAAAACAAAACTACAGAAGCTGGACTTCTAAAATAAAAACATAAATTGCTCCAACACTCAGCTGGTCAGGCAGCACCTGATGCAATTATAAAGAAAGCACATCAGCGCCTCTAAGAAGATTTCTGAGTATATTACAGTATGTCGAGGAGGACTCTCTCAAATTTCTACAGGTGCACAGAAGAGAGCATGCTGACTGGTTGCATCATGGCTTGGTTTGGAAACTTGTGCACCCAGGAGCAGGAAAGACTGCAAAACGTTGTAAACACTGCCCAGTCCATCATTGGCTCTGACCTCCCTACCATCGAGGGGATCCATCGCAGTCGCTGCCTCAAAAAGACTGGCAGCATCAAGGACCCACACCATCCTGGCCACACACTCATCTCTCCGTTGCCTTCAGGTAGAAGGTACAGGAGCCTGAAATCTGCAACAACCAGGTTCAGGAATAGCTACGTCCCCACAGCCATCAGACTATTAAACTCAACTCAAACAAAATCTGAACTTTAATTAGCCTACTGCACTTTATATGCGTGTGCATATTCAATGGTATATGGACACATTGATCTGTTCTGTATTATTTATGCCTGCAATATTCTGTTGTGCTGAAGCAAAGCAAGAATTTCATTGTCCTATCTGGGACACATGACAATAAACTCTCTTGAATCTCGTGAACCTATGGAAAGAAAACTTAACTTTTCAGGTCTGGGACTCGTCATCAGAGAGAAACAAGTAGTTACAAGAATTTAGACCTGTATTTGTAACTGTTTCCCCATCCACAGATGCTGCTTGATCTACTGAATATTTGCAGCATTTTCTCTTTATGTCAGAGTTATAGAAACATAGAACAGCATGGAAAATGGCAGTTCAGCCCAACTTGTCCAAGCCAACCAAGTTGCCTAACTGAGCTATGTGTAAGAAGAAACTGCAGATGCTGGTTTAAACCAAAGATAGACACAAAAAGCTGGAGTAACTCAGTGGGACAGGCAGCAACTCTCGATAGAACGAATGGGTGATTTCGGGTCGAGACCCTTGTTCAGACTGCCCTGAACAAGGGTCTCCAGCTTTTTGTGCCTAACTGAGCTAGTTCCACTTACCTACACCTAACCTTATTCCTCTAAACCTTTCTATCCACATGTTTTTCTCCTATAGTATTATTTGACTGGAAAGCATGCAGAACAAGCATTTCACCATGTCTCTACAATTATAAACTAAACATGTGTCAATGTGTCTTTTAAATGTTATAATTCAACCTGCCCTTACCACTTCCTCGTTCCATGTATGCACCATCCTCTGTACGAAAAGTTAGTGCCTCACGTCCCTGCCTGGTCTTTCCTCACTCAGCATAAACCTATGCCCTCTAGTTTTAGAGTACTTGGAGAAAAAGACAACAGCTATTCATGCCCTTCAGGATTTTATAAACCTCTGTAAGGCGATCACCACCTCCTCCATATTTCTTGTTTTTAATTGCCAGGTGGGAACCAGACCATTCAATAAAAGCATGTCACACTGGAATATTTTCTTCAATTTGTTATTTAATGTTATGATTAACATTGGGCCACATTTCACGTAGTAGTGATCTCCGTTTGAGTTTAGTTTATTGTCACATGTACCAAGGTCCAACAAAAAGCTTTTGTTGTGTGTTAACCAATGAGTGGAAAGACAATACATGATTACAATCGGGCCATCCATAGTGTAAAGATACATGATAAAGGGAATAACGTGAAGAAAGTTTAGTGCAAGATAAAGTCCAGTAAAGTCCGATCAAAGATAGTCCAAGGGTCTCCAATGAGGTAGTTCAGAACTGCTCTCTAGTTGTTTAAGAAAGAACTACAGATGCTGTAAAAATCGAAGGTGGACAAAAAGCTGGAGAAACTCAGCGGGTGAGGCAGCATCTATGGAGCGAAGGAATGCGTGACATTTCAGGTCGAGACCCTTCTGAAGAAATAGATGTTGCCTCACCCGCTCAGTTTCTCCAGCTTTTTGTCTACCTTTGCTCTCTAGTTGGTCGGATGGCTCAGTTGCCTGATAACAGCTGGGGAAAAACTGTTCCTGAATCTGGAGGTGTGCGTTTTCATACTCCTATACCTTTTGCCTGATGTGAGAGGGGAGGAGAGGGAGTGGCCAGTGTGCGACTCTTCCTTGATTATGCTGGTGGCCTTGCCGAGGCAATGGGAGGTGTAATTGGAGTAAATGGAAGGGAGGTTGGTTTGGGTGATGGTCCACAATTCTCTGTGTCCACAATTCTCTGCAATTTCTTATGGTCTTGGATGAAGTTGTTCTTTGGGAAAATGTATAGAAAGACAATATGCTCCTAAAACCTTAGGTAAGTTATCAGTGCTTTAGTGCAATATATAAAAACATTAATATAACTGGAAAAAGAATGAAACAATGAAGGGAGCCAAGTAGTAAGTAAAAATAGCACAAGAGCAGGAGCAACAATGTGTATAGCTCATGCATGTGTGAAAGGAACTTTCTTGTAATATTCTGTAGAGACTGAGTTATCAATGCACAGCCAGAGTTATCACTGAAGGATTAACAAGTTAGTGGCTACTATCGGTTTATCTGGTGATTCAAGGGCAAAACTTGCAATAGCCTGCATGATGCATTGGTAACAGCTGAGAGGCAAAGATAAGCCCACACAGAGGTGATGCCCCAACCCACACCGAGATATCTAAATAAACAGTTAAATCAAATTACTGAACTGGTATATTTCAATCAGGGCATTTTTATGGTTCTTTGCTCGAAAAAAAGATAGTTTCATAGCAACTTTGAACCAAGTAATAATCACTGAGCATCAGTAAATTGTCTGGCTATCTAACAGGCTTCCTTACCTCATATCCTGTGTATGACTGGGTTGAATATTCAAAGTCAGAATCAGGACCTCCAGGGCAGTACCTAGAGTTCATAAAACAAGATTTACAGACACTGTAGAATGGGCAGAAGTTTAAATGACTGTTTTGATTCTTCTGCTCCTTGCAAGTTATTGTCATTTAGTGTGACTTTCTGCTCAATCAAGAATACAGGTTTTGTAAATTAATCATCTTCCTACTTTTGACAGTCAATGCCAATTTCAATTTGCTAGCTGATCACTTTCACCGAGAAAGTTAATAACATTCATAAAATTATATCAAAATTTCACAACTTAAAAAAGACATTTTAAACACAATGTAACCACAAACATCAAAGCAAACAATTTAAAAAAAGAATACATTGTCCCCTGTAGTCATTCCCAGCCATTCAAATGAATGGGCTCATTGTTCCTGAACCAGTTCTAACTTCGAGCAGGGGGTTACACAAAAAGCTGGAGAAACTCAGCGGGTGCAGCAGCATCTAAGGAGTGAAGGAGATAGGCGACGTTTCGGGTCGAGACCCTTCTTCACCTTCGAGCAGGTTCACTGGGTAGATTCAGCAGTGTTACTGTTTGGGTATTCTGCAAATTGACATGAAGTGCAAAACTGGGGAGTAGCTGGGGGGAAACGGCAAGTCAATATATCAGGGGCTTCTATATTTGAACATGAGTTTCGAATTTCCAGATAGTTGTATGGAGTACATGCCAGCAATTTGGCACAAAACTACTGGCATTTCCCTGCAACGTCCAGCCCAATGTTTTCTGGACCTGGAGAAGCAACAAATATTTAGTACTGAAGATGGCAATCATTAGTGGAGTGTCAAACTATTCTAGTTTCAAGGATGAGGTTTTGTCAAACAAGTGGATTGAAAGAATTGGGGGGCCGGGGGGCAGCAGAGATCGGTGGGACCCGGCGGTGAACCGCCTGCTGCCACCATGGCAGCGCCAGGTGGAAGACAAGACTGTTTGGTGAACTTTTGTAACTTTCTCGGTGCCAGAACCATGACGACTCTTGTATACAGCCTTGGTGAGGTCTTTGCATGCTTTTACTGGGTTGTATGCAAAACAATGCATTTCACTGTACCTAGGCATACACGACAATAATGTATCACTGAATTTTCACTGAGTACTTACACACAAATATTTCCTGTGAAAGTGATATGAGGGCATCGGTGTGGTTTACACATCACTGCGACCACAGCAATCTATGAAGAGAGGAGGCAGAATTAAATGAGAGATAAAGAGCAGCAGTGAGTCGGATATTACATGAGTGGCTAAGAGCTCAAAATGAAATAAAATAATCCAGTTTAATCATCTTTCACCGTGCTGGAAGCATCTCCTCACCAGCATACGAAGCAGTTACGCTTCTGAAAATCACGAAAGGAACTACAAAAAATAAAAATAAATTAGTAGAAATATGAAATAAAGGCAAAACGTAACAGAGTGAGCAGTATTTGACAAAGAAAGAGTTAATGCCATAGCTGAAAACTACTTTTTTTTGATGACCATTCCCTCAAGAAAGATGTGTGCAGCTAACATCTGCCACTGCATCCAGAAAATAAATGCCGAAGAAAATGCAGAGTGATCAAACACAATAATAAAATGGAAGGATGCAAACAGATATACCACCTCAGAAGATTTCTATACAGGAAACAAAATAAAGCTCCAGTTCAACCATTTAAGAGCTCAGACATAAGGACTTGCTCTCTATGAAGTGTGTATGTGCATGTTTTTGTATTGCTTTGGTTGCTCAGAACTGGAATCCTTACCCCACTGGCTGTTCGTACAGGTTTTGCTTTCAGTTTTGGCAACAACACCTTTTTGTATTGAGGAGGCACAGCTGCAATAATGTCCACCAGCCTGGGTTGCGAGGTCAGTCCATATTTCGACGCAGTCTTTGTTTTCACTCTATTTTTAAATAAAAATGAGGCGAACAATATTAATTGACTGGATATAGAAACAAGGAACCGCAAAAGGACACACAATCTGGAATAACTCTGGGGTTAGGTAGCAGCTCTGGAAAATATGAATTAGCTGTTATGAATGTCACAAAATTTTGAGATTTAAAAAATCAAGTCTGCAATTTATCCCATCAGATAAAGCATAAAAAGTTTAATTTTACACCTAATTCGCTTTCATATCTTCAGTATTAAGAAAGTTATGACCATTTTCATACCCGGAAATTAGCATCTTGTTCCCCATTGCCTTTCAATTGACTTAACTCAAAAGCTGTGATCTAGAACCGTTAAAAGCCCATAACTTTCTTAAAAATTAAGAGAACTCAATGAAATTTTCAGTTATTAGAGATTGAAGCATTCTGAAACAAATATGAAACAATCTTACTTGGATAACCTGAAATTAAAGCATATAATTAGTTAATCTAACTGTAGCTAATTACAAAATTCAATGAGTAGATCTAAACATCTATCCATTTCTTAAGAAAAGATAAACTTTTTTTAAATTGTCTAAGTGTCCAAATAACATTCACACAATAATCCACAATATAACATCATTTTTAAATCTCATTTTCATGAATTTCTGGGCCAAATGGAAGGAATTTAGTATTTAATGCCTGTAAATTAATGGCCATTAAATCAACTAGCGAGTGGGTTTTAGTGGAAGGTGGTGGATTGGAACGTTGTCGTTTGCTGTGAAGTCGGTATGAAAAATACAGCCGGTTCATACATTTTTTTTGGACCCAATTTCGCAACATGACAATATTATTAAAGCCTCCATAAAAACCAACTTTTAATATAAAAATAAACTGTGTACCTTTTTTTCTCGCCTACGCAAAATCCTTCCCTTTATTGGCGCACACGGCTTTTGAAGGTGATTTTTAAATGACTCTAGATAATAAATAATCTAGCGTAATTTAAAAATACCTTCATTAATGAAATGTCGGAGCGATTTTTCTTCTGCAACGAAATTGCCCGACATTGATCGATTTGCCCAGTCTGAAGAAAAAAGGCACTTTAAGCCCGCCCCCCTCTGAAAGGCGCCAAAGTCACGCACACGGGGAGCAGCAGAACTGCAGCGCTGCTCAAGGTAAGTTTTGTAACATACCTATATGAATAGGTGACGTTTTGGGTCTGAACCCATTCCTCAGTTTCCCTGACCCAAAGCACCTATCCATGTTCTTTAGAGATGCTGCCGCCTAACTTGCTGAATTACTCCAGCACTCTCTTTTTAACATTAATAGGCTATTTGAATAAAACATCAAACATACTGCTAACGCAACAAAGGAGTTTTTCCAAAGCTAAAAAATGGCCAATTCTTGAGCATGCCTTTTATATGCTGAAGAGAAAACTGAAGGAGACAGGCCCTCAAAACAAGCATAAGCTAAAGATGGCTGCAATACAGGCCTGGCAGAGCATCACCAGAGAAGATACACAGCAACTGGTGAGGTCCGTGAAACATAGAAAATAGGTGCAGGAGGAAGCCATTCGGCCCTTCGAGCCAGCACCACCATTCATTGTGGTCATGGCTGATCGTCCCCTATCAATAACCCATGCCTGCCTTCTCACCATATCCCTTGATTCCATTAGCCCCTAGAGCTCCATCTAACTCCCTCTTAAATCCATCCAGTGATTTGACCTCCACTGCCCTCTGTGGCAGGGAATTCCATAAATTCACAACTCTCTGGGTGAAAATGTTTTTTCTCACCTCAGTCTTAAATGACCTCCCCTTTATTCTAGGACTGTGGCCCCTGGTTCTGGATTTTTTCTGCATCTAGCTTGTCCAGTCCTTTTATAATTTTATATGTTTCTATAAGATCCCCCCTCATCCTTCTAAACTCCAATGAATACAAGCCTAGTCTTTTCAATCTTTCCTCATAGGACAGTCCCGCCATCCCAGGGATCAATCTCGTGAACCTACGCTGCACAGCTCAATCACAATGATGTCCTTCCTCAAATTAGGAGACCAAAACTGCACACAATACTCCAGATGTGGTCTCACCACAGCCCTATACAACTGCAGAAGAAACTATACTGAAATCCTCTTGTTATGAAGGCCATCATTCCATTAGCTTTCTTCACTGCCTGCTGTACCTGTAAGCCAACTTTCAGTGACCGGTGTACAAGGATGCCCAGGTCTCGCTGCACTTCCCTCTTTCCTAACTTAACCCCATTGAGATAATAATCTGCCCCCTTGTTTTTGCCGCCAAAGTGGATAACCTCACATTTATCTATATTATACTGCATCCGCCACGCATCTGCCCACTCACTCAACCTGTCCAGGTCACCCTGCAACCTCCAAACTGAATCGAGGACTTTAAGCAGTCATTGCATGCAAAGGACATGCAACAAACTACTAAACATGACTACTTTCATTTACATTACATTGCTGTGTCCCAAACATTATGGTGCCCTGAAACAGGAAGACTATGTATAAACACTGCTGTAATTTCTACATGGTGATACCAAAATGTATAAAAATACCCTTTATTAAAATCTGACAATGTGCACCTTAACCACATGTAATTTTTTTTCTATTACAAATCTCAAATTGTGGAGGACAGAGGCAAATAAATAAATGATGGGTCTTTGTCCCAAACATTATGGAGGAGCCTGCTGGTGCCGGATCAGGTAATCTGCCCAACCGAGTGCTTCACTGTTTTCCATGCGGACAGAACGGAAGAATCCAGGAAATTCAAGGGTGGAGGAGTTTGCTTCATGACCAACAATAACTGGTGCAACCTTAGGAATATTAAGACGCTTTCTCATTCCTGCTCGCCGGACCTGGAGCATCTGATGATCTCATGCCATCCATTTTACCATCCCCAGGAGTTCAGCTCAGTGATCATCACAGCCGTCTACATTCCAGCGCATGCGGACACCGATGTGGCACTATTGGCCCCACACGATGTGCTATGTCAACAGCAAAACAAGAACCCTCATGCGGCTATGGTGGTGGCTGGAGATTTTAACAAGTCAAATCTCAAAAAGGTCATGCCTAACTTCGGCCAACACATCACGTGTGTCACCAGGGTGGAAAGAACTTTGGACCACTGCAACACGCCATTCAGGAAAGGCTACAACAAGGCTGTTTATCTCCCTCCTATTTAAAACCTGACCACGCTGCCATTTTCCTGCTGCCGGAGTATAAACAACAGATAGTACGGGAAACGGCAGTGACAAGGGACGTAAAGAGGTGGTCTGACCATTCAGAGGCCATGCTGCAAGATGCACTGAGCAATGTCAACTGCAATATGTTCCAAGCAAGTTCCAATGACGTCAGTGAGTTCGCGGAAGTGGTCATGGACTTCATTGCAACAATAGCCGATAACATCATCCCCACAGCAAAGGTTAGCATCTTTCCTAATCAAAAACCCTGGGTGGACAGGTCTTTTCGCATTGCCTTGAATGCTCGCCCCGCTGCCTACAACACCTGCCTGGCATCTGGCAATGTGGACAAATACAAGGCAGAGTCCTACTGACTGCGAAGGGCGGTGAAGAACGCAAAAAGGAGGTACAGGGACAGGATGGGGTCGCACATGGAGTAGCAGTACACCAGTCGCTGTTGGCAGGGGCTACGGACTATAACTACCAGAGCAGCCTCCCCTCAATCGGAAGTGCCGGCACCTCCCTAGCTGATGACCTGAACTCTTTCTACGCACGATTCAAGAAGGACAACATCACCCCTAGCTCGCCGACTAACAACACCGCCAGTGCGCTGGCTAGCGTGGCTGGAGGGAGGTCCACCTCTGGAGATGTGCACACATACTCGGTGTCCGAGCACGACGTGAGGAGGGCTCGGACACTTACGAACACGAGGAAAGCTGTAGGCCCAGATGGTATATCTGGGCGAGTACTAAAATCTTCTGCTACTCAGCTTGCTCCAGCGCTCACCACAATATTCAACCTCTCCCTGGCCAAGTCCGTGGTCCCTGCCTGCTTCAAATAACCCACCATTGTTCCAGTGCCAAAGAATGCCTCTCCAGCCTGCTTGAATGACTACCGACCAGTGGCCCTCACCTCAGTAGTCATGAAATGCTTCAAGGCTGATCAAGAACCACATCTGCGCCTTCGTCCCTCGCAACATGGACCCACTGCAGTTCGCATACCATCCGAACAGATCCATGGATGATGCGGTCTCCCAGGTTCTGAACACTGCTCTCTGTCACCTTGACAGCCAGAAGGGGGGGCTATGTGAGGATGCTGTTCATTGAATTCAGCTCAGCTTACAATACGATAGTCCCCATCAGACTGGCTGAGAAGCTGCTGAAACTGGGGTGGCTGTTCTGGCACTCTGTCGTCAGGACAACAGCCTCCTCTTGAATGTCACAAAAACTAAGGAGCTGATTGTAGACTTTAGAAGGGCAGAACATCCGAGGATGTACACGCCACTGGGGATAAATGGGACTACTGTGGATAGGGTGAGCTGCTTTAAATACCTGGGAGTCCACGTCACAGAGGATCTGACATGGACAACACACACTGCCGCACTGGTGAGTAAGGCAAGGCAGCGCCTTTACCACCTCGGGCAGCTGAAGAAATTCAGTCTCTCTTTGAGGATCCTTCAGTCCTTCTACTCTGGGACTGTAGAAAGCATCTTGTCTGGCAACATCACAAATTGGTTTGCGAACATCTCTGCCCAGGATAGGAAGGCTCTGCGTATGTGACCAATAAAGTTCACTTGATTTGACACTGTATAATGGTTGAATGGTACAATTGTGTGAGTATACCAAGGCAGGGTTTTGCTCAATTCATCAGTGGGAATTATAACTCCTGAGATATACATTAGACAATATGTGCAGGAGTAGGCCATTCGGCCCTTCGAACCAGCACTGCCATTCAATGTGATCATGGCTGATCATCCCCAATCAGTACCCCGTTCCTGCCTTCTCCCCATATCCCCTGACTTCGGTATTTTTAAGAGCCCTATCTAGCTCTCTCTTGAAAGCATCCAGAGAAGATGCCTCCGCCACCCTCTGTTGCAGATAATTCCACAGACTCACCACTCTCTGTGAGAAAAAGTGTTTTCCTCGTCTCCATTCTAAATGACTTATCCTTATTCTTAAACTGTGGCCCCTGGTTCTGAACTCCCCCAACATCGGGAACATGTTTCCTGCGTGTCCAAACCCTTAACAATCTTATATGTTTCAATGAGATCCCCTCTTATCCTTCTAAACTCCAGAGTGTACAAGCCCAGCTGCTCCATTCTCTCAGCATTTGACAGTCCAGCCATCCCGGGAATGAACCTTGTAAACCTACTCTGCATTTCCTCAATAGCAAGAATGTCCTTCCTGAAATTAGGGGATCAAAACTGCACACAATACTCCAGGTGTGGTCTCACTAGGGCTCTGTACAACTGCAGAAGGACCTCTTTCCTCCTATATTCCATTCCTCTTGTTATAAAAGCCAACATGCCATTCGCTTTCTTCACTGCCTGCTGTACCTGCATGCTTACTTTCATAGACTGATGTACAAGGACCCCCACATCCCGTTGTACTTCCCCCTTTTCCCAACTTGACGCCATTTAGATAGTAATCTGCCTTCCTGTTTTTGCTACCAAAATGGATAACCACACATTTATCTGCATTAAAGTCATCTGCCATGCATCTGCCCACTCCCCCAACCTGTCCAAGTCACCCTGCACTTTCATAGCATCCTCCTCACAGTTCACAATGCCACCCAGCTTTGTGTCATCTGAAAATTTGATAAGATGTTCATGAAGGGGATATTGCATCGTCAAATGGACTGACCACTTATTTTGCCTTGTATCAACCCAATGAATGTCACCTAAACAAATGGATATTCATAAATCAATCAAGATCAGCAAACAGATAGATATAGCCCTTCTACACACCATAGTCTGCTTTATTCCTGTAGTGACAGAATGTGCAGAATAGAAGTGGAACCAAATAATTGCAGAGAAATTGCTGAGTTGTGGACATAGCCTAGACCATCACGCACACCAACGTCCCCTGCATTGAATCCATTGGAACTTCAAACTGCCTCGGCAAGGCCATCAACATAATTAAGGACCAGTCTCACCCCGGTCACTCCCTCTTCTCTCCTCTCTCATCCAGCAAGAAGTACAGAAGTTTTAAAATGCACACCTCCAGATTCAGGGCCATTTCTTCCCAGTTGTTATCAGGCATCAGTATGGTCCCGGCCCACAATCCACCTTATTGAAGACCTTTGAACTATCTTTAATCGGACTTTATCTTGCACTAAATGTTGTACCCTTTATTGTAGAAACATAGAAACATAGAAAATAGGTGCAGGAGTAGGCCATTCTGCCCTTCGAGCCTGCACCGCCATTCAATGTGATCATGGCTGATCATCCAACTCAGTATCCCGTACCTGCCTTCTCTCCATACCCCCTGATCCCTTTAGCCACAAGTGCCACATCTAACGCCCTCTTAAATATAGCCAATGAACTGGCCTCAACTACCTTCTGTGGCAGAGAATTCCAGAGACTCACCACTCTCTGTGTAAAGAATGTTTTCCTCATTTTGGTCCTAAAGGAATTCCCCCTTATCCTTAGACTGTGACCCCTTGTTCTGGACTCCCCCAACATCGGGAACAATCTTCCAGCATCTAGCTTGTCCAACCCCTTAAGAATTTTGTAAGTTTCTATAAGATCCCCCCTCAATCTTCTAAATTCCAGCGAGTACAAGCAGAGTCTATCCAATCTTTCCTCATATGAAAGTCCTGACATCCCAGGAATCAGTCTGGTGAATCTTCTCTGTACCCCCTCCATGGCAAGGATGTCATTCCTCAGATTTGGAGACCAAAACTGTACGCAATACTCCAGGTGTGGCCTCACCAAAACCCTGTACAACTGCAGTAGAACCTCCCTGCTCCTATACTCAAATCCTTTCGCTATGAATGCTAACATACCATTTGCTTTCTTCACTGCCTGCTGCACCTGCATGCCTACTTTCAATGACTGGTGTACCATGACACCCAGGTCTCGTTGCATCTCCCCCTTTCCAAATCTGCCACCATTCAGATAATAGTCTACCCTCATGTTTTTGCCACCAAAGTGGATAACCTCACATTTATCCACATTATACTGCATCTGCCATGCATCTGCCCATTCACTCAGCCTATCCAAATCACCCTGCAGCCTCCAAGCATCCTCCTCACACCTAACTATACCCCCCAGCTTGGTATCATCTGCAAATTTGGAGATGTTGCATTGAATTCCCTCGTCCAAATCATTAATATATATTGTAAATAGCTGGGGTCCCAGCACTGAGCCTTGCGGCACCCCACTAGTCACTGCCTGCCATTCTGAAAAGGACCCGTTTACTCCTACCCTTTGCCTCCTGTCTGCTAGCCAGTTCTCTATCCACATCAATACTGAACCCCCAATACCGTGTGCTTTAAGTTTGTATGCTAATCTCTTATGCGGGACCTTGTCGAAAGCCTTCTGAAAGTCTAGATATAACACATCCACTGGTTCTCCCTTATCCACTCTACTAGTTACATCCTCAAAAAATTCTATCAGATTTGTCAGACATGATTTACCTTTCGTAAATCCATGCTGACTTTGTCCAATGATTTCACCACTTTCCAAATGCGCTGCTATCCCATCTTTAATAACTGACTCTAGCAGTTTCCCCACTACCGATGTTAGACTAACTGGTCTGTAATTACCCGCTTTCTCTCTCCCTCCTTTTTTAAAAAAGTGGGGTTACATTAGCTACCCTCCAATCCTCAGGAACTACTCCAGAATCTAAGGAATTTTGAAAAATTATCACTAATGTATCCACTATTTCTGTGGCTACCTCCTTGAGTACTCTGGGATGCAGACTATCTGGCCCTGGGGATTTATCGGCCTTCAATCCGTTCAATTTACCCAACACCACCTCCCGGCTAACCTGGATTTCACTCAGTTCCTCCATCTTATTTGACCCCCGTTCCACTGCTATTTCCGGCAGATTATTTATGTCTTCCTTAGTGAAGACAGAACCAAAGTAGTTATTCAATTGGTCTGCCATGTCCTTGTTCCCCATGATTAATTCACCTGTTTCTGACTGCAAGGGACCAACATTTGTTTTAACTAGTCTCTTTCTCTTCACATATCTATAAAAACTTTTGCAGTCAGTTTTTATGTTCCCTGCCAGTTTCCTTTCATAATCTATTTTCCCTTTCCTAATTAAGCCCTTTGTCCTCCTCTGCTGCATTCTGAATTTCTCCCAGTCCTCCGGTAGGCTGCTTTTTCTGGCATTATGCACACTGCGGACGGCTTGATTGTAATCTTGTACAATCTATTCTTTGACAGGATAGCAGCTAACAAGAGAGTTTTTTCACTGTAGCCCAGTACATGAGACAATAATAAACTAAACTAAATATGTGCCTGAAAAATAACATTTGTTGTCTGCCCATGGAGTAGTTGAATCTGCATTACAATTGTGCACAAGCACCCTGATACAGTGATCTTCTGACAGCACACCCACACTCCAAGCAGCCAATCACATTCCTGTTTGTTTCCAGTTCCTTGGTGACTCAGTCAGTAATTTGAATTATGATTTGGAATTCAAAGAAGGAAGTTCACTGGGGTACACGAGAAAAGTTAGCTAGCGTGAATATATAATCGTAAAACTAGACTTGTACCATCTGACATTATATTAGAAAGCACTTTATGACAGTCGTGGACATCTGAAATGTCATCTCCAAAAGCTGTTAAGGGGAATGTCAAATTAAAAAAAATTATATTCAGATCAATAGATGTGTTCTTCAGATAGATGAAAGGCTGCAAAACCAAAGCAGACAGATGAAGGCCATGATATAATCAGCCCAGATCTTCTGAATGATGGAACTCACAGATGGAAAAGTCACTGACTAATAATAACAACAGAGTGGGAAATACTGAATTCTGCATGTTACTGCTGCCACCACTGTAAACTCCAAGTATGTTATTGATCTGCTTAGTCGGGGGAAGTAAAACACTTACATGATCACCAATTTGGTGCATCCAATTCTGTAAATGTCCAAGCATTGCATGTGGAAAGAGGTGACAATAAAGAAAGGTATTAAAAAAGAGTGGGCAGTAGACAGCGATGTGGGAATGAGAAGAGGGCATTAATCTAGGCCATTCGTCGTTCTTATCTTCAGCAAAACAAAGTGACCAAGTCACTGCACATATATATTTGGGCATCTTCTTCCTAAACTCTATTCTAAACTCTTGGTATAAGATAGATGGCGCTCAAACATTTTTATGCCCAATATCAAATCTGCTTGTTAATACTTGAAGATTAGTCCAGTGCTGATACTCACTTGTTCAGGTTGATATCCTTTCCTTGCTCATGGGCTTCAATCAGCTCTTTGAGAACATCAGCAATTGTCATCATCATCCGCTCAGCATGGCTGAACTCCACTGGAAAAGTTAATTAAATTGCTTTTAATAAACAACTTTCACGCAGTCAAAATTCCAAAGGGAGCAGATTGTGGTGGATGGCAAGCTAAAGATATAATCTTACAAAGAAAGACCAAAAATTTAAATAAATAAACGAAGGAAGAGAGACACAGAGAAGTTCGGGAAGGGAATTCAGGTAACAAGCGGCATAGCCAACAAGAGAGGCCACAGTGTCACTAGATTCAGAGACACCAAATTTAGAGATGACTCCAATGATCTCCCAACTTTCAGTGATTCATTATACAGAGGAAATGAAGGAGGGAAGTCTTGAATTGAAAACAGCAAAGAAAACTTTAAGGGTTACACAAAAAGCTGGAGAAACTCAGCGGGTGCAGCAGCATCTAAGGAGCGAAGGAGATAGGCGACGTTTCGGGTCGAGACCCTTCTTCAGACTTTAAGTGGTAGATAGAGCTTGAGCTAATGTATATTGGACAACACACAATAGAACTATTTATAAAAGGCTCATGCCGTTTGCACAATTAATTGTTTGCTGCACATGGGTGTTGAATTTAATTTAGCTTAGAGATATAGCATGGAAAGAAAATCTTCGGCCCACCGAGTTCAGGCCGACCATCCATCACCCACTCACACCATTTCTGTTATTCCACTTTAGATCCACTCTCTACACAATTCAGAGGTGGCTGAAAACCATGACCATCGGGATCAAGAACAACTTTGGATCAGTACTCATCCGACTCTTACACACTACACAACACCAACCAGACTTTTGTTTTGTACTATTAAAGTTACCTAGTATTATATTTATTGAATTTTTATAATATATTATCTGTGCGTTCTTACATTTATGGGCTAGTTAAGCTGCACCAAAAACTTAATTATTCCATTATAATAACATTATACATACAATTAAACAAACTCAACTGTGTATCATTAACACCTGTAGTGCAGCAGCAGAAAAGGGCTTCAACAGTAAACCCACAAAAACACAGATGAACACTTGCAACAAGTTATCCAAGCCACATAACATCCTGACTGGCATAGAGATTGCCAATCTGTCATCATCACTTGGTCAAACTCCTGACTTCCCCATTTCCTGGATTGTGACTACCCCTTTTAAATAGTGACTACAGTGTCAACTCACCATCTTCTGAACAGAATGAGCATTAAATGCTGGCCATATCGATGATGTCCGCACCTCATAATGAAAGTGGGACAAAGTTGCATCTGGACTGATTTGCCAAGGTAAAGGCAGGTAAGTGGAGCCAATATATAAATTATCCATGAAAAAAATGATGCAGGTGAATGTCATTGATGGAGGTGCATTTCATCTGGAGACCACATTTAGCCTTGATATGTTGCATTTTGTGTTTTCTATCAATTTGTGGTAATGTGGTTATTAACAACAAGACCAGCATTTATTACTGACTCTGAGGAACCATCGAATAGCTGACTACAGTATTCCTACATTAGGTATTATTGTTCAGTAGGAGTTCCCAATGTTCTTATCCAGTCATGAGGAATGGTATACTTCTAAACCATAATAGTGGATGTCTTGGCAAGGAACTAGTATATGATATTCCCTTATTACTGCTTTCCTGGGAAGCACAAGAGGGCATGGGTTGAAAAGGTGCTGTGAAAGAAGCTTTAGAAGGTGACAATACAGAAAGCCCATTTCAGAAATAGGTTATACCCTGGTTTAGAAATATAGAAAATAGGTGCTGGAGTAGGCCATTCGGCCCTTCGAGCTTGCACCGCCATTCAATATGATCATGGCTGATCATCCAACTCAGTATCCCATACCTGCCTTCTCTCCACACCCCCTGATCCCTCCAGCCACAAGGGCCACATCTAACTCCCTCTTAAATATAGCCAATGAACTGGCCTCAACTACCTTCTGTGGCAGAGAATTCCAAAGACTCACCACTCTCTGTATGAACATTTTTTTTCTCATCTCGGTCCTAAAAGATTTCCCCCTTATCCTTAAGTTTAAGATCTTTATCCCATCACAACAGCATCAGTATATCCTTCTTTTTTTTGTGTTACCCAGTGTCACCTCAAATGTACCTTACATCATATTTGCATCAGCAACCCACATCATCCTGGCCACACACTCATCTCACCACTGACATCAGGAAGAAGGTACAGGAGCCCGAGAACTGTAACGTCCAGGCTGTGGAACAGCTTCTTCCCTACAACCATCAGGCTATTAAATACGACAACCTCATAAGCTCTTATTATTATAAGGTTATTGTTTGTTTTTTGAGTATGTGTGTGTATATATGCGAGTATATATGTATACACGCTGAACTTTTTTTTCCTCTGTCTCTCATTTATCATATTATTTACTGTGTACTATGTTTACCTATTCTCTTGGGCTGCAGCAAGCAAGAATTTCATTGTTCTATCTGGGACATGACAATAAAACAATCTTGACTCTTGTTCTGGAGCAAAAGAAAAGCAAGTTGCAGAAACATCTCCACCTGTTCTATGTATCACATTCTTATCTCTCAATTTATCTAGGGACATCTAGTGTTTATTTGCTTATGGACACCATTAGCATTTATTCTCCATCCTCAAATCCTTCCACACCGTGGAGCCAGATTAGAATTAAACACACGCAGGACTGAAGCTTCAGTGAACTTGGTTTGTACAATGGTTAGCGGTAGACATATTGGATTTCCTTTCTAAATTTGTATTTAAACCAATGTAGCGGCCCCGAATCACAACGAAACTAACAACAAAACTCCTTAAATCAGCCTGAGAGGCCAGAGTGCGGGCAGAGGTGCCCCAGTCCCTGTCCCAACCCCTGGGTCCCTGTCCGGACCCAGGATCTTTGGTGCGGACACCGAAACCTCTTTGTCCCCAGAACCCCAGGACCCCAGAACCCCGGACCCCCTGCCCCCTGCCCCCTGCCCCCTGCTCCCTGCCCCCTGCCCCCTGCTCCCTGCCCCCTGCCCCCTGCCCGCACCGACCTTTCCTCCGCGGCTTCCCCATTGCCTGCTTCACGATCTCAGGCGGCTGCGGTAAACTGAAAGCTCCTTCTTCCACGCTGCCGTGAAATATCCGGTCGAAAAACAACCAGCGTTTCTGGTCACGTGTCCCCAATTTCTACACTGTTCATCAGGCGGAGACCGAGTGGGGGCGGGGCGTTTGAGTGGGGGCGGGGCCGTGGGCCGGTGAGTGGGGGCGGGGCCGGTGAGTGGGGGCGGGGCCCGTGAGCGGGGGCGGGGCCGTGGGCGGGTGAGCGGTGGGCGGGGAGGGGCCGTGGGCGGGGCCCCGGTGCATGGAACGGGGCCAGTGATTGTGTCAGCCAACCACTGGGAGTTGGGGCGTGGGCGGGGCCTTGGATGACGTAGGCCAACCAAAGGGAGCGGGACAATGAACGGAATCTTTGGGCTCTTCTTCCAAGCAAGCACCTGTCCATCAACGGCACCAGGGCCGTCCTTAGTTTGGTGTCACCTCCTGCACCCATGCAGAACTGACTGACTTCATCCATTTCACCACCAACGTCCATCCGGCACTCAAATATACTTGGACCATTTCCGACATTTCCCTACCATTCCTTGACCTCACCATCTCTATTGCAGGTGATACACTCCTGACTGACATCCACTACAAACCAACTGACTCCCACAGCTACCTGGACTACTCTTCCTCCCACCCTGCTTCCTGTAAGGACTCCATTCCCTATTCCCAATTCCTCCGTCTACGCCGCATCTGCTCCCAGGATGACGTGTTCCACACCAGGTCATCGCAAATGTCCTCGTTCTTCAGAGAACGGGGTTTCCCCTCCCCCACTATAGATGAGGCTCGCACCAGGGTCTCCTCCATACCCCGCAACACTGCCCTCTCTCCCCATTCCCCCACTCACAACAAGGGCCGAGTCCCCCTGGTCCTCACCTTTCACCCCACCAGCCAGCGCATACAACAGATAGTCCTCCGCCAGTTTCCCCACCTCCAACGTGACCCCTCCAATCGCCGCATCTTCCCATCTCCCCCCCGTCTGCCTTCCGCAAAGACCGCTCCCTCCGCAACTCCCTCGTCAATTCTTCCCTTCCCTCCCGCTCCACTCCTTCCCCGGGCACTTTCCCTTGCAACCGCAAGAGATGCTACACTTGTCCCTTCACCTCCCCCATCCACTCCTTTCAGGGACCCAAGCAGTCATTCCAAGTCCGACAGAGGTTCACCTGCACCTCCTCCAACCTCATCTACTGCATCCGTTGCTCCAGATGCCAGCTGAGCTACATCGGTGAGACCAAGCGGAGGCTGGGCGATCGTTTCGCCGAACACCTCCGCTCGGTCCGCAATAACCAACCCGACCTCCCGGTGGCTCAGCACTTCAACTCCCCCTCCCACTCCGTATCCGACCTCTCGGTCCTGGGCCTCCTCCACGGCCAGAGTGAGCAACACCGTAAGTTGGAGGAACAGCACCTCATATTCCGCTTGGGGAGTCTAAATCCTCTGGGCTTAAACATTGAATTTTCTCAATTCTGTTAACCCAGACTGCCCTGACATTCCTTCTCCATCTTTCCCCCCCCCCCCCCCTCCCAGTCGCACTAGCTTCTCATTTTCACACCACAAACAGCTTACAATGGCCTGCTTCCTTAATGACCAATACTTTTTTGCATATCTTTCACTCATTGTTCTTTATCTCTCCACATCACTGTTTATATCTCTCGTTTCCCTGATCCCTGACCAGTCTGAAGAAGGGTCTCGACCCGAAACATCGCCTATCTCCTTCGCTCCTTAGATGCTGCTGCACCCGCTGAGTTTCTCCAGCTTTTTGTGTAACCCCCGGCCTTAGGAGGTGCGGGGCCCAATTTGGAACAATTTTAATATAAATATATAATTATAAATGAGTCATATTTAGGCACGTGTTGTGAGTAATATGACAGTCAATCTGCTTTAAAAAAAATCTTAAACCACGCATGCGCAGATTGTTCTCTCCATAAAAATAAAAAAACATATACTACTATTGGGCAACGAATATTAAAAATGTAATCTGTTGGTTGGACAATACATGCCAACAGGTAGAGAGGAGGTTAGGAGGGTCTCGACCCGAAACGTCGCCTATCTCCTTCGCTCCTTAGATGCTGCTGCACCCGCTGAGTTTCTCCAGCTTTTTGTGTAACACATGCCAACAGGTAAAATGGTTAATAATGGAGAGAGAGGATTGCTCGCCTTTTAATATATAGGCGCGATTCTCCTCTCTCCGATAAATTTGAAGAAAACACTATATGAGAAAAACCCGATTATCCATAGTACCTTACGAATCTGGGGACAAGTGGAGTCAACCCTTAAACTGAGAAATGTATCTCTTCTCACCAATTGCCAACAATCCTTCGTTCAAGCCATCTATTTTAGACAAAACGTTTACACACTGGGAAAGTTTAGGAATCAAAAAACTCAGAGATCTTTATGAGATGGGAAGTCTTCTCTCATTTCAAGAATTACAGTCGAAATATCACATGAAAGGTAGTCAATATTTTAGATATCTTCAAATTCGAGACTATTTGAAATCATATACCCAAGACTATCAATCTTTGTTGCCAGACATACTAGACGAATGTATGAATAGAAACTCGGAGTCAAACAAGTTAATATCATATCTGTATAGCACCCTTTTAAATATAGAAATCCCATCATCAGAAGTAATCGAATACACAATTGTTCGATTAAGGTTAGGCATTCGTTAATCCAATTTAAAATACAGCACAGACTCTATTATTCAAAGTCTAAACTGAATAAGATCTTTCCAAATGTATCTCCTATTTGCGATAAATGTCTTCTTCAGGAAGCAACTTTAACACATTCCTTTGTCTTTTGTACAAAGTTACATAACTTCTGGAGAAGAATTTTTGAAATTCTTTCAAAAACACTAAAAATACAAATGGATCCCAACACGGAATTGATCATTCTAGTCAAAAGCTTGCTCTGAGCTATAATTACTTCAAAGAGCTATCATTATTTCATTAAGTTTCCTTAATTACGGCCTGATAACGGCGAAAAAACGAATACTCAGATTTTGGAAACATACATTAGTCCCTACTCTTAAGATGTGGATTATTAACATGTCCGAGACGCTACATCTTGGAAATATTAAACTTGTCTTGGCAGAAAAAACAGATCATTTTTCGAAGACATGGACACCATTCATTGATTTATTACAAGGATAGTATGGTACAACACAATTTGGGATTTAAATCTAATTACGGGTTAGGTGAGGTGGGTGGGGAGCGATGTGAGGCAGGTATATCACCATTTTGCTCTTTTTTTGTCCTTTTATTTATTTTTTTTATTCCTCTTTCCTTTCTGTCATTTATTCACTCTTTGGCTACACCACTTTGGTAGTCTAGGGGTTCTATCTTTGCACATCTCACTTTTTCTCTTTCTTGCTTATTCTCCTTTCCTCTTTTCCAACTATAGTTAAAATTGAAGCTGTACAATAACTGTATAATTTTATATCCCGTTGGTTCTATTTTTGTACACTTGCTTCTAATAAATAAAAAAATAAAATATATATATTAAAAATAATAATAATAAAGTAACAATTCAATTTGCCCAAGGCTTCCAAATCTCCTTTCTGAATTACTGAATGGGTGGGCGGTGGAGGGTGTCGGCAGGTGGAAAGATGGTGGGGAAAACGGGAGCACACCAGGATAAGTTGAATCAGTTGTCATCTTATTGAATGACTATACTAGTTTAAGGGACCAATTAGGGGGAGAGTTCCTTTCTCAGCGTGTGGGGAGTCAAGCCAGGGGTAAAGTTGCGGGGAGGGCAGGAGCGTTGAGAAGGAGGGGGTCGGGGTTCATGCCAGTAACCAACACACACCGGTGCCGCGGCGCTATGGGCGCGAAGCAACCGCATTGTGGCCGGGGAGGGAAGCAGCTCGTGTGGCTACGAGTGGCCGCCATCACCGGACAGCGGAACCGACTGCCATCTCATCACCTTCTGCCAGCTCGCTCACCTCTGGCAGTGCTCTCCGTCTGAAGAGTGAGGGGACCAGCTCAAGAGCAAAGATCATAGAGCGGAGTGGGTCAGCGGGTGATGGATAACATCACAGCGGGCGGTGGAGCTTACTCCTGTGTCAGCGCGAACAAGGGATCAATTGAGGTTACTCGCCCTGACATATGGAGTAAGCTCCACCGCCCGCTGTCCTGCTATCCGCTGACCCGCTCTTGAGCTGGTTGCTGGCATGATCCCCGACCCCCTACTTTCAGCGCTCCTGCCCTCCCCGCAACTTTACCCCTGGCTGTGAAAGGGGGAGAAAGCGGAGAAAGCCTGGTCGCAAGAGAAAGCTGGCCAAGAGAGAGTGAAGTGGGTCCGCATGAGAGAAGCGGGACACAGGAGTTACTCAGCCCCCGACAGCAGGGCACAGTCCCGACGAGCCGAACAGCCACGCGTGCGGGTGAGCCATCGATGAGCCGACCAGTGGGACCAGCAGCAGCGACTTACCTTCCCGCAGGGTGTCCAAGGGAGACAGCAGGCAAGTCAGCGGAGCAGCGGGAGTCGACTTGGCAGCGAGCCACCGGGAGCAAAAGTAACGGTGAAGCCCGCAGGAGCCAGCAAAAGCAGCAAAAGTGGAGGTCCGGTGAGGACATCACCAAAGGTACCAGTGGGGACAGCTCGAGAGGTCGAGGATGCACCAGAGTCCACAGGCCACAAGCTGGAGCTGTGAAATACTTCATAATAAAAGCCCTCTGGGAATGTAATGCATGGGCACAGTAAAAGCAGGACTGTTTGAATTTAATGCATTGTTCACTGTTATTAATAGTAAATCTGTGTGCAGAGAAGGAATATGGTTTAAAATGTTCTTAATAGCTATTGACATGAAATGTTGGTTAATAGTATAATTCTATTATTATAAGAATTGGTAATAGACTGGATCACTTCTCAGTGTGTGTAGATGGTTTTTATATGCAACCAATAACATAGTTACCTCAGTACCATTAACCCCGCCTAGTTAACATCAATCATAACGCCTTCCCCTTCCTGGGTACAGTTCAGTAGAAGAATGTAGCCAGTGCTTGAGGATGTATGTAATGCCCTGTGCTATCATTAAAAGATGTTGCACGCTTTAAGAGTTTGTGAATTGCTTATTTACAGTGTTACAAGGAGGTTTATTTGAAGTGGCTAAATAAGAAAAAATGTGAAAAATTAAGCTTAAGTATTCTGAAAATGGGTTTCAAAGAAAGATCTGAGTGAGATTCGGATTGGTTAACTATCATTGCCCAAGACCAGGGTCCTGACCCAAAATGCCACCTATTCATGTTCTTCAGAGATGCTGCCTGACATGCTGAGTACTCTGTCCTTTTGCCCAAGATCAACTGGGAGTAGAATTAGGTCATTCGGCCCATCAAGTCTACTCCACCATTCAATCACGGCTTATCGATCTTTCCCTCTCAACCCCATTCACCTGCCTTCTCCCCCAACACCTTTACTAATCAAGGTAGAGATTAGATTATAGTTCAAGAAATAGAATAGTATTGGGGAATTCTGTGCCATTTATACTTTTTGTGAATTGTAGACTTTTTAATTTTAATATTGTAAATGGGCTTTTAGTACAAAAATACTGGTGAAAATCCAATAGTGTTGCCTTGAAAATATACAACATTTTATACTGCTACATTCAATTAGTGCATTGAGATTTTTGTTTTAAGCCAATATGCATCAAGGCCAATTGTAGATGGCATTTAATTAGCATCTGTATTGTTTTGAATTCTCCAAAGCATTGTGGCCAACTAGTAGACAATTTTCTGCTTCAAATTGGCAACTGGTTATACAACCTTGTTGTTTAGAAACTGGTAAAACATCAAGGAATAATCTGTTATTGGCATCTGAAAATGATCAAACACGATGAATCCCACTTCTGACACCATGTAAATAAGCAATTCACAAACTCTTAAATCGTGCAACATCTTTTAATGATAGCACAGGGCATTACATACACCTCAAGCACTGGTTGGGGTGGCCGACTCACCTTGTTCGTATCTGGTCGACTATGAGGGAACCATCTACCGTAGAAGCCGACAACATCTGCTTGTGGTTAATGAGCCAAAGCCGCAGCCCCCGGGACCCTATGCCCCGCCACTCTCATACTAGCAGCCGGCTGCTGTCCCAGCCAGTGTTCCCTGCATGCCTCGATCCCCATATCGAGCGCCCGGTTCCCATCCGCGCGGGTCACTTGTTGCCGGTCGCGGTTCTCACTCTCCTGTTTCTCCCACCCCACCGCCCTTCCCTGGTTCCCCAGCTGCCTCGTGTCCTCCTGTTTTTTCTGCTCCTCCGGAGGAAGGGGGAGACATCCGTACGCGCTCGGGCCGGATTAGTAAGCCACCTGTTCGTTATGGCGATTTTGTTTAATTCTGCTGTTTAATTCTGTTGTTGTGACAACAGTCTGTTTTGATTTTCTAAGGGGAAGGATGTAGATGGTTTTTATATGCAACCAATAACATAATTATCTCAGTACCATTAACCCCGCCTAGTTAACATCAATCATAACGCCTTCCCCTTCCTGGGTACAGTTCAGTAGAAGAATGTAGCCAGTGCTTGAGGATGTATGTAATGCCCTGTGCTATCATTAAAAGATGTTGCATGCTTTAAGAGTTTGTGAATTGCTTATTTACAGTGTGTAAAAGGATTAAGTCCAGTGCAGGAAACACAGTGAGAGAACAGAATATAGTGCACCTAAATAGCAACAGGTAGCATGGCTTTTCAAATTGTAGGAAATGTGCCCCAGTTAGATTCTGGGTGTAATTTTGAGAAATGGACCAAAGTCTTGGAGGCTTGTTTCATTTCCAATGATATCGCTGCAGAGGAAAAGAAGAGAGCATGGTTCATATTAGACTTAGGAGGTGAGGGTTATCAGACCTTACGTATGTTACTGCTGCCAGCAAAGCCCACAGACAAAATGTACGAGGAGTGTAAGGAGGCATTAATGGCTCATTTCTCGACAAAACCGCCAAGGGCATCCAGAGGCAAGGAGCCTAAACTAAAGAGGGTAGGGAGTCCTTCAATGGACAAAAGTCAACGACAAAGTGACAAAAGTCAAGGGCAAAGTGACAAAAGCCACGTGCCAAGTGACGAAGGTCAAGTGAAAAAGGCCAAAGGTAAAAGGCAAAGTGACAAAAGTCAAGGGCAAAGTGACACAAGTCAAGTACCAAGTGACAAAGGTTAAGTGGAAAAGGTCAAAGGCAAAGGGACAAAAGTCAAATGCAAAGGGACATTGCCATGCAGAGGGCAACCCTAACTATTCAAGCTGCATTCAGGGGTATGAAGGTACGGAGAGAGATCCGGAACAAATGGAAGGCAGCAACGGTAATACAAACAGCATTTAGAAGGCACAGAGTATATCGTCCATACAGGGCAATGAGATTGGCAGCTATAATAGTACAAACCCATTATAGGGCACACCTTGAAATGGAAAGTGATCGCAAGACTTACATGAAGGTACACAGCAGTGTTGTGCTGATTCAGGCTGCCTTCCGAGGAATGGTTGTTCGAAAGCAATTGTGGTGCATGCACAAATCTGCCAAGGTCATACAGACTTAATATTAGATGCATAAACAGCGTCAGTATTTCAAAAAACTACGCTGGTCTGCCATTGATACAGACCTTGTCAGATAGGAGATGTCCAAGTGAGACATTATAATAGTTTGAGAAAAGCAGTGGTTTGTATTCATGCCTTCTACTGTGGGATTAAAGCCAGAGAATTGGTTGAGAAAATCGAGGCAGCACGCCATATTGTCAGTCTTAATGATGTGCATTACAAGAAAACATTTCTTGATGCAAAAGGCGGCTGTAGTCACTCTGCAAGCTGCATACCGTGGTTACCGATCAAGGGTACGCTACAGAGCTATGCGTCAAGCGGTCATTTCGATCCAGAGATGGTACAAAGTATGCAAAATAGGGCATTCCCAGTTCGCGCAATATCAGTCAATGAGGTATGAAATGATACAAAAGGCTTAAACGATATAGGAAAGACTTCCTTAAACTGAAATATACTACAGTTGTAGTGCAGTCTCACTACCGTGCTTATGCAGTAAGAAAACTATACAGAGCAAAAATCAAAGCCACTGTTGTATTGCAAAGACAATACAGATCCTACTTCTTGATGAATAACCAGAAAGATGATTTAAGAAGACAAATAGATGAACAACAGAAAAGGCTTAAACGATGCGAAGAACTGTTAAATAAATGTGTGATGATGAGCAAAATGCTATTAATAGAAAAGTTTAAAGAAGAGAGTCTTGTCGGTTGAGACAAAAGTATGCAGGACCGATTGTGATTAGGACACTTCACTATAGTCCAGCATGGAGCCTCCTCCACTGAACAATGGACAAATGGTTATGCATTGCAGAATGTTATTGTACAGCAAGAGCAGATAAACACGCAGCGCCAGGAAATTGAGCGACAGAGGAAGCTGCTAGGAAACGAAAACCTGCAGTCATGTGTCAGATCCCACCTACAAATAAGGAACAGAAACAGAGAAAATGTTAACTTTAGCAGAATATCAGGAACAGGAAGAAATCTGCAAATTAGTTTAGGATATTTACAAAGGGAAGAGGCAGAGATACAAGTAGAACTAGAGTGATTAGAAAGAGTGCGCAATTTACACAGAAGGGAACGGAAAAGGATAACAGATAAAGTAAGGGGTAATGTATATGGTTTAAGGAAGATGAGTGGAATGAAAAATTATGTGCTAAGTTTAGATATGATTATTACAGTTATGTGGATGTAATGTAAGATGACTAATAATATAATTTTGCAAGTTAATCAATTATATTTAATGTAAACAAAATGGTGTTATTCACCTCCAAGTTAAAGGGGGAGCAGTGTGGTGTATGTGATATAATTAGCATATGTTATGTCTTGTGCGAGGGGACACATGCGCTGGGGGAGACTCAAAGTGACGTCCTAGAATAAAGAAGCTTGTTAGTTTACTCCTGTATCTGAGTGTTCTTTTAAGTCAGTTCCAAGCACACAAATGCACTATAATAACGAAGTCTATCTTTCTTGGCTAACAACCTAACCTTTGGCCTCCAAGATGCAGGTACATTTTCTAGCAATGTTACAAAATTTTGAGATTTTAAAAATCAAGTCTGCAATTTATCCCATCACATAAAGCATAAAAAGTTTAATTTGACACCTAATTCACTTTCATATCTTCAGTGTTAAAAAAGCTATGGCCATTTTCATACTCGGAAATTAGCATCTTGTTCCCTATTCCTTTTCCATTGACTTAACACAAAAGCTGTGATCGAGGACAGTACAAATTAAGAGAACTGAAATAAAATTTCAGTTATTATAGATTGAAGCATTCTGAAACAAATATAAAACTTCTTACTTGGATGACCTGAAATTAAAGCATATAATTAGTTAATTACCTAATTGTAGCTAATTACAAAATTGACCGTTGTGACGGAAATAGTAATAAACACCCAGACTGCCTTGAAAATTCCAAAATGTGATATTCTCAAGATCAGAACATTAATATTATTGTATTATATGCTGTAAGTCCGTACAGATAGGTAATTAAATTACAATTTTACTTCGGAGTCACGTAAGTGACTACGTGAAGACCCCGCCAGCACGCATGCGCGACATATCGTCGTACGCATGCGGAAGCGACGGTCGGGAGGAGCGGGGCTCCTCCAGCGTGAGTTTAAAAAGCTCACGCCAGGTAAGTCTCACCGAAGGAGTGAGTCGACCATTATGGAAGGGAGAAAATCTAAGAGAGCGGCGGCCAAATCAGCGGCTAAGGACAGCAGCCAATGGAGAACCGCCTCTCCAGAGCTACAGGTTCTACCTGCAGCTCCCGACTTTTCGGACTTTGAGACCGTTGGTACGCCACGGTCGGGGAAAACTACCCGGAAGTCGGTCGGGGCCGACTCAGCGGAGTCCGGTCCCGAGGGCACCCCGCTCGCTGGCAGCGACGGAGGTCGCCTTGACCGCATTGAGCGGATGATGGAGCAGCTGCTCCAACGTGACCTGCTAAAGCAGGGGCAGGATCACAGTGGGACCCCTAGTAGGCCCACGGCAAGTTCCCTTAGAGGACTGCCTAATGTATCCCCATCTCTACAGGGGAGCATTGAGGGTCAGAACTGGGCTGACCCAGAAGAAGGGGAGTTGGCTGAAGCGCCTGCAGCGTCAGGGGT
Source organism: Raja brachyura (assembly GCA_963514005.1). Next base: position 95,265,891 of record OY740785.1, on the reverse strand, counting down.
GTGTGAAGATTATATGGATGTGGTGAGCAAACATGCCATGCCCAACCAGAAGGGCCTACCCATCCACCCCAAGCTGGCTGCCAGCATTGATTATATGGCCACTAACCAACTTCAGGAACAGGCCATCAATGCCACAGCAGAAAAATATATGGCGCCAGAAAACTGCAAGTCATTAAATGTACCCGCGGTGAACAACCCGATATGGGGAAACATGAGCCCCTCGAGTAGAGGGCAGGAGATGAAACTTCAGAAGATCCTGAAGCTCCTAACCGCAGGGATTACTGCAGTAGCCAGAACAGCAGTGGGAGTGGATATGCCGGAAGAGCTACAAGATGCTTTGGCCTTACTGTGCAACACACAGTATGAAATAAATAATTTCAGGAAAAGCATTATAAAGCCGGCGCTTAACCCCAAGTTCGCGGGGTTGTGTAAGCCTGGGAAGACGCAGCCTCCAAGCCTGCTATTCGGGGAAGATCTCCCCAAACAGGTTAAAGATCTTGACGAGGAGGCTAAGGCTTTGGGCTTTATTAAAGTACCTGGGTACACTAAGCCTCATCACCCACACAGAACGCACCCCTACGCACCCACCGGGCAGAGTTACCCTAACAGGTCTGCCGGTGGTGAAAGCTCGAAGGCCGGCATACCTGCTCAGCGGTCTTTTTTAGGCCAAGGCCCAGGCCGGCCTTCTTGGAAGATGCGCCACTCCCAGAACACCTACAACCAGCCGAGGAAGCAAGGCCAGAAACCACCACACCGGCAGTAACCATGGAGGTAGGTGGGTCTGGGATCCCCAGGAACACTACTGGCCCAAATTCACTTTGGATAGGGGGCAGGTTGCACATGTTCCTCGAGAATTGGCTCTCTGATCCTTATATACTCAGGAGTATTCAGGGCTACAAAATTGAATTTATTCACGAACTCCCTACCCCGGTACAGCATGCACCTAGTCGGAAATTTGTCCTTTCTCATAGAGATAAGGCAGCAGGGCATGCTGAACTACAGAGGTTGATAGAAAAAGGGGTAATTGAGAAGGCCATTAAAGAACCTCAGGAGTTCGTGTCTAATATATTCACTAAAAACAAAAAAGATGGCGGTTGCCGCATCATCATAGATTTGACCGACCTGAATACTTCTGTCCAGTATATTCATTTTAAAATGGACACCTTCGACACTGCTATACAGCTTATAGCCAATGGGTACTACATGGCATGCGTTGACCTCAAAGATGCATACTATTCAGTACCCATACACAAGGATCATAGGAAATACTTAAAATTTATCTGGATGGGACAATTATGGCAATATAAAGCTTTGCCTAATGGGTTATCGTCAGCACCCAGATTGTTTACCAAGATATTGAAACCAGCTTTGGCCTATTTAAGGAAACAGAATCATACTGTTATGGCCTATCTTGATGACATCCTCATAGTGGGGGAGAATTTGGAAATGGCTACCTTGGCAGTCACAGCCACGAAACATCTTTTTCAGAAACTGGGGTTTACGATACATCCAGATAAATCAATATTGGAACCCTCTACCACCATGAAATATTTGGGGTTCATTATTGACTCAGTGCAAATGTCTGTCACGTTACCACCAAGCAAGGTGGAAGACCTGATAGAGGCTTGCAGGAGCCTCATTGGCATTAAGGTCCCATCCATTCGGCAGGTGGCCAGGGTGATTGGGAAGATAGTAGCTGCATTTCCTGCAGCACAATATGGGCCCTTACATTACCAAAACTTACAAAGAGCCAAAATTACAGCGCTCAAAAATCATGCTGGCCATTTTGATAGGCCCATGAAAATTCCAGAAAAGGCAAAAGCCGAATTATATTGGTGGATGGGTAATGCCCAAAATTGTTCCAAACCCATTACTATCACCAATCCCTCGATCACCTTACAAACGGATGCCAGTGCCAAAGTGTGGGGAGCTACTAACACTACCTCTAGCTGTGGAGGTAGATGGAGTGCACCAGAGTTAACCCTATTTAAAAACTTAGGGATTAACTATTCAGAAATGCTGGCAGCATTTCACGGCCTTAAGGCATATTGCACTAACATGCACAAAGTTCATGTTAGAATACAGATTGACAACACCACGGTGGTAGCCTATATTAACCACATGGGCGGTGTAAAGTCGATATCGTGTGATGAATTGGCCAACAATATCTGGCACTGGTGTCTGCAAAGAGAAATTTGGATCTCCGCAACTTACCTTCCAGGTAAACTAAACACAGTGGCAGACACCAGGTCACGGAAATTCAACGACAACATAGAATGGATGTTGGATCGGAATGTGTTCGCAGATATTGTAGAACGTTATGGGACACCAGATATCGACCTTTTCGCGTCCAGGCTAAATCACCAACTACCAACGTATGTTGCTTGGGAGCCAGACCCGGGGGCAGTAGCGATGGATGCTTTCTCGCTACACTGGGGGGATTTATTTTGCTACGCTTTCCCCCCTTTCTGCCTCATCAGTCTGGTCTTGCAAAAAATCAAGCAAGACTCCGCATCGGGTATCTTGGTAGTGCCCGACTGGCCTACTCGACCATGGTTCCCTCTGGTACAGAAGATGGCCACAGAACCCTGTATCAGGGTGAATAAAAGACCTAGCCTGCTTGTTCATCCTGTTACAGGAGAATGTCATCCATGTCATGACCGCATGGATTTGTTAATTTGCAGATTTTAAAACGGCCACTTCATGGATTCGGACTCTCCAACAGGACCATTGATACCATCACGGCAGCCTGCAGAGAGTCCACAAGGAAGCAGTACCTGACCTACATCAGGAAATGGGAAGGATTCTGCGTGACTACCAAAACAACATACGAAACCGCCACCATCACGGAAGTGCTGGAGTTTCTGGCTACCCTTCATTACGATGAGGGTCTAAGCTACAGCGCCATTAACTGTGCCAGGAGTGCCCTATCGTCTTACTTGGGCAAGGGGAGTGACCAATTGGGAATTGGGTCACATCCCCTAGTATCCAAATTTATGAGGGGAATATTTAATTCCAATCCCCCCAGGCCCAGATATAGCCATACCTGGGACATCAGCACGGTATTGACGATGCTGAGAGGATGGACACCGAACACGGGACTCCCTTTGGCCAAATTAACCTACAAAATGGTCATGATAATGGCACTGATCACGGCGCAACGGGTCCAGTCCCTGCACAAACTCAGTCTGGATGCCATGGCAATTACCAGTGGGAAAATCACATTCCAGGTGCAGGGACTATTGAAGCAAGATCGACCCGGAGTGTCTGGACATACTTTGGAGTTCCTGGCTTACCCAGCGGACACCCGTCTTTGTATCGTTACATTGATTCTGCGATACATTTCAGTCACTAAAGATCTAAGAGGCACGGAAACAGCTTTGCTTGTCAGTCACAAGAAGCCTCATCACAGGGTCACGGTGCAAACCATTTCCAGATGGTTAAGGGTGGTACTGGATGCGGCGGGGGTGGATACTAATGTGTATAAATCTCACTCCACCAGGGCAGCATCCACCTCGGCGGCTAGAAGGATGGAGGTACCACTGGATCACATCCTGGCCACAGCGGGTTGGAACAATGAGAAAACCTTCCACCGCTTTTACAACAAACCCGTGACCTCCCCTGACAATTATGCAGGGAGGATTTTAAGTGCTGCCAGATAAATAACCCTTATGGGACACAATATTGTGTTTGGTATGAATAAATACCTGTTTTGTTTTTCAGCCAGTGTCTTGTCTGAATCACGTCCATCCTCTTATCCCAGCTTTAGCGGTGTGTGAGCATGGAGCTTCCAGGGCATGAAATCACAGAGCTTTGAAATCTTCACGTAGTCACTCACGTGACTCCGAAGTAAAATAGTAAGATTAAACGAGAACTTACCAGTTTGAAGTTTGATCTTTATTTTATGAGGTGTTACGATGAGGGATTACGTGCCCTCCGCTCCCGACCCTCTATTATAAAGATCACCTGGTATGAAAGTTCTCTTTTTTCTCTTACTATGTCAGTCATTGTGACTGTTTGTTCTGTGATTTCACACCACTGCTTTGAAGAATGTCGCGCATGCGTGCTGGCGGGGTCTTCACGTAATCCCTCATCGTAACACCTCATAAAATAAAGATCAAACTTCAAACTGGTAAGTTCTCGTTTAATCTTACTATTTCTAGCAATAGACCAGGTCTTTTGGAGAAGATCAGTTGTTAGCTGGTACATTGGCATACCATAATCAGTAGCATCATCATACTCCTCAGATTGTAACTAATAAACAACTCTGCACACCTTTTTTTTCCTCAACTTTTCAATCTTGGCATTGTAAACTACAGGTTTTTGCTCTTCAAACCATGCATGACATGCCTTTCTGCCCACTATTTTCCCATTAAGAATGTCCTGTAGATTCAATTTCTTAAGAAAAGGATAATTTAAGAAAAATAGCCTAAGTATCCAAATAACAAACTAATCCCATTCACACAAGAATATAACATGATTTTAAAATCTCACTGATGAATTTATGTGCCAGTGATGGAAATGGGTTTTAGGAACTAGGGGTACACTAAGGTCCATGAGGCGGAGGTTGGGAAGGAAGGGGGTGGGGGGTAGATGCTATAAGCCCCCCATGAGAAATTTTATCTAACTCTGAAATTGAAGATAGACAGAAGCTGGAGTAGCTCAGCAGGACAGGCAGCGCAGCGACTGAAGATCCTTCTTCAGACTGAACTGAACTCTCGTCGGTGAGAAATTCTGTGTTTTGCATCGAAATCAGTAAAATCATACATACATAAGTACGATCAATCATAAATATAAGAGTGCAATAATTGTAATTATAATTGATTACACTGAGGTAGTACACAAAGAGTCACCACCTTTCCAGAGACATCTTGAATCCTCCAAGTTACAAGTTCTTAAAAATACTGTGTCTTGCAATGTTTTGGCAGTGACAATTGGTCAGTTTTGTAGGGGTCTGTCTTTACCAGTGATAGTCTTGCTGTGCAAAAGCCGTGACCCCTGTGTTTCCTATATTGCATCAATGTACTCAGTTAGCTGTCAAAGGTTTTACTGTGTACGCAAGAAACTGCAGATGCTGAAATCATAGGGCAAAAACAAAGTGCTGGAAGTACTCATTGGATTAAGTAGCGTCTTTGGAGGGAATGGACAGATGATATTAAGGATTGGGAAGCCATTTTTTGGACTGGGGAGATGGAAAGGAATCTGGAAAAGGGAGATGGTGTTGGAGTAAGGCCTGGCACGTGATAGACGGATACAAGTGAGGGGGGGGGGGTTGGGTGGCAATTGGCAGGTGGATGGAGTAGGTAGCTGAGACATGAAATGAAAATGAGACACATGAGGAAAGAATGGAGTAAAATGTCAAGCTGCAGGAAGGGATGTGAGTGGAAGGGATCAGTGGGGACGGGAAAGAGGGGGATAAAAAGGAAATACAGGACGGGGTTGGGAGATGGGGTAGAGGAGGAAGGGAAAAGAGCAGAGTGACTAATGTGGTGGGAGACAGTAGGAAAAGTGTGCGTGTGCATATTAACACCCTGTGTCCCTCATAATGACTCAGTTACATTTTACAAATTGCCTTTGAAATTTGCAGACACAGTTCAGAAATAGCAAATATTAGACTAAGTGGGACCCGTTGGGTCCCTTTGTCACACAGGAGGCCTGGTCCCCGAACGCAATATTCCACCACTAAGCCATAGCCCGCAACTGCGCATGATCGGCTGACGTCCTGCACTAACGGCAGAAGTTAAGTTAAAGTTAATAACATTGCATTTAATAATTCCATTACCTCACCATTTCTCTTCCTACTCCTATCCTCCTCCATTCGCCCTCATCCCCCAATGTTAAACTGAGTTATTTTGTCAGTCCTATTCAAGAAAACTTGATTCAAACTCTTGTTGCTTTCCAATCAATACCTACAGATATACCTAAAAACATCTTTAAAAAAATTGATTCATACATTACAAATATCATATGGGACTATAAATCCCATAGAATTCAAAGAAGACATTTATGCAAACCTAAAGAAAATGGTGGACTCACACTTCCCAATTTTATGTACTACTATTGGGCAGTGAACATTAAAAATATAATGTACTGGTTGGATAGTTCATCACAACAGGCAGAATGGACATTTATGGAGAAGGAGAAAAAGGACTGCCTTGCCCCTTTCAATTCCTGATTATAGATACGGAGACTGTCTTTATAGATGTCGTAGTGGACCTGTAGTTTGTTTTCTCGCCACCTACGTTCGGCCTGTCTACACTTTGTTCTTTGGGATCTCACTGCTGTGGCATTTCTCCATGGTGACTTTTTCCTTCCAGATAAAACCTTGGTCTTTAGTGGTGGAATAGCATCAATAAGAGTCATAACATTGGAGCTGAAACCATCCACAAGGTGATCGACAGAGGGCAGAGTTCGTGATGGTGTAAAGGCCTGAGTGAACAATGCGCCGGTGTTTTCATTGATACAACGCCTTTTGATCACCCCTGGTTCTTTTCTGATACTGCTAGCAGAGGTGGTCGTTTTAAAAAATACACAGTGGTGATCAGAAAGAGCAACATCAGTCACTATAAGATCAGAAATGTCGAGACCCTTTGTAATAATCAGATCCAATATATGCCCCCTATTGTGAGTTGGCGCTGTTACGTGCTGATTAAGTCCAAAATTGTCCAGAATGTTCAGGAGCTCTTTTGCACCTCTATCCTCTGCATTATCTATGTGAATATTGAAATCACCCATTAAGACCACACAATCAAAATCAATGCATACAATGGACAGTAATTTGGCAATCTCATCAAAAAACTGTGCATCATATTTTGGTGGCCTGTAAATAGTTAAAAGTATTGTTCGCTGGGGAGAACTCAGCTGAGCAGCGACATATTCGAAGGAGTTGAAATTTCCACAAGACATTTTCTTGCATTGTAAAGTCTCCTTATATAAAATGGCAACCCCGCCTCCTTTTCTGTTCATTCTGACTTCATTCATAAAAATAAAACCAGGAGGTGCTGATTCAATCAAAACTGTGTCATTATTATTTACACTTAACCATGTTTCTGTTAAAAAGATAAAATCAAGATTGTGCTTAATAATAAAATCATTGATTAAAAATGACTTGCCTCCCAGTGATCTAATGTTCAATAGTGCCATACTTGTGTTAACAGCATGATTTGCATGATTTGCAACAGTTGGTAGAGGTGTGTAGTCCACCGGCCACAGATTGTTCACACAGACTCCAGCGCCCCTGTTCCTCCTCTCTCGGGTACAGTGCAGTTGGAACGCTGGGCAAACACGATCAAAGATGGTCAGCTGACTCGACAGGTCTGGGAGAAGTGGACGTGAGGTGCCCGGGAGAGCCAGTCGGAGGAATGATAGCCCTGCACCGGGAGTAGCCGGCAGCCAGAGTGGAGGTGAAGGGTCTGGGTAAACCAACTGGAGGCACGACGGCCTCGCACCGGGACCAGGAAGCGCCAACAGCTATGATGCAGGAGAAATTGGGCAGGAGTGAGAGCGGGCGAGCCTTCTCATCCTCACCGAGACATCTGCCCGTTTTCTCCATCTCCTGACTCGCCTGCTCCTACGGCGGCAGCTGCAGTACGCATCCACGGCTCCTTCAGAAAAGGCCCGATGTACCGTCCACGCCTCGAGGCTTCGAGAGCACGCCGCCGAGGCCACCGAGGCACCAATGTCCAGCAACGTTTGGCGATCGTAAAAAACAAATGATTGTACACTGTGCATACACAGTGGCATGCACAGTGATACGAACAAGAACAGGAAAAACATAGGTGGCAGTGAGCAGAGACGGCGGGCAGCCGGGAACAGGTGAGGCGCGGCCAACTTTTCCTCCTGATAAATATTTATACGCCTAATTTTGATAACCCCCAATTTTTTAAGAAAATAGTAGATATAATTGCAGAGCATAATTATCAAAATATAATAATGGGGGGAGATTTCAATTGTGTTATAGACCCATATTTAGATAAATCAATAAAGGTAGGGAAGCTTATTGTTAAAACTAAGACCTGTGAAATCTTCAATACTTATATAAAAAAATAATAACATAACTGATGTTTGGAGAATAGCAAACCCAATTGGAAGGGAATATTCATTTTACCCATCAGTTCATAAAACTTATTCACGAATTGACTATTTCTTATTGGATACAAAATTAATCCCGTATACGACTAAACCATCATACCATAATAGTATAATGTACTCCAAAATATTTTCATATTTTCAAAGTTTTTTCATAGCAAAAGGATTTGAGTATAGGAGCAGGGAGGTTCTACTTCAGTTGTATAGGGTCTTGGTGAGACCACACCTGGAGTATTGCGTACAGTTTTGGTCTCCAAATCTGAGGAAGGTCATTATTGCCATAGAGGGAGTGCAGAGAAGGTTCATCAGACTGATTCTTGGGATGTCAGGACTGTCTTATGAACAAAGACTGCATAGACTCGGTTTATACTCTCTAGAATTTAGGAGATTGAGAGGGGATCTTATAGAAACTTACAAAATTCTTAAGGGGGTGGACAGGCTAGATGCAGGAAGATTGTTCTCGATGTTGGGGAGGTCCAGGACAAGGGGTCACAGCTTAAGGATAAGGGGGAAATCCTTTAGGACCGAGATGAAAAGGACTTTTTTCACACAGAGAGTGGTGGGTCTCTGGAACTCTCTGCCACAGCAGGAAGTTGAGGCCAGTTCATTGGCTATATTTAAGAGGGAGTTAGATGTGGCCCTTGTGGCTAAGGGGATCAGAGGGTATGGAGAGAAGGCAGGTACGGGATACTGAGTTGGATGATCAGCCATGATCATATTGAATGGCGGTGCAGGCTCGAAGGGCCGAATGGCCTACTCCTGCACCTAATTTCTATGTTTCTAAAAATTTAATACAGGAGAGTATTTTATTAAATGAGTTAAACTACTTTATGATAAACCTACGGCAAGAATATTAACTAATAATAAGTTATCTCCAAAATTTTATTTATCAAGTGGTAATAGGCAGGATTGTGCCTTATCACCATTGCTATTTGCCCTTATGATAGAACCGCTGTCTGAAAGGATTAGAAATCATCCGAATATTCACGGATATAATACTAAGGACTCAAAGAATAAAATTTCATTATATGCTGATGATATTCTTTTATATATTACTAATACATAAATGAGTATCCCCACCTTATTAACACTAATCGAAGAATGGTTCTTTTTCACGATATAGAATAAATTGGAATAAAAGAGAAATTATGTCTTTGAAACCACAGGATGCGAGACACTTTTAAAATCCACTTTCAAAATTGCAACAGAAAAATTCAAGTATTTGGGTATTCAAATTACGAGAAGACACAAATCATTATTTAGTGCCAATTTTATGCCACTGTTAAATAAACTGAATATTATGGTTACATTTTGGAAAACACTACCGTTCTCATTTATAGGTAGAATTAAAGCCATAAAAATGACTTTTTACCACAATTTATATATTTGTTTCAATATATATTCCAAAATATTTTTTCAAAAAACTAGATTCTAATATCACTAATTTTATATGGGATTATAGAGCACACAGAATCAAACGAAAACATCTGTGTAAACCTAAGGAAGTTGGGGGTTTATCATTACCTAACTTTACGTATTATTACTGGGCAGTGCATATTAAGAACATAATGTACTGGTTGGATATCCCACTCACCAGTCGGAGTGGATAAGAATGGAGAAAGAGGAGTGTTTCCCGTACGATATAGGAACGACCTTGTTCTCACTGATAAAATTGAATAGTATAATATATAAGAACTCAATTATTCACAATACAATAAGAATTTGGAAACAAATAAAATTATCCTTGAAATTAAATAATCTATCAGTACTAACCCCAATATTGAATAATCCTGCATTCAAACCATCTCTTATCGACAAAACATATAAACAATGGGATAGACTGGGAATTAGGAAAGTAGGAGATATGTATGAATTGGGTAAATTCAAAATTTAAACTGAATGATAATCAATATTTTAAATATATATATAGTTGACTTTATGAAGAAATATAGACATAGATTTCAAACTATATTTTTAGATCTTTTAGAAGAAGCAATGAATATTAAGTCTGATTCACAAAAACTAAATTAATATTTTTATAATAGTATATTAAATAGAGAATTACCCTCAACGGAGGCAGTAAGAGAAGATTGGGAACATGAACTAATGATAAAGATTCCGAAAGATAGATGGGAAAAGTATCTGATGAACACACATAATTGTTCCATTAATGCAAGACATAACAATTCAATTTAAATTATTACATAGACTATATTATTCAAAAATGAGGTTGAATAAATTCTACTCAAGTGTTTCCCCTAGATGTGATAAATGTCTGTTTCAAAATGCCAAAATACCACATTCATTTGTAGACAAGGCAAGGCAAATTTATTTATATAGCACCATTCGTACAAGCTGCAATTCATAGTGCTTTATAAAAGAAACAAAAGAATAACATAGTTTAACCACATTGCAGAACCACAATACAACACAGGACAACAAAATAGCCAATAATCAAAAATTACATAACAAGCAATATGACAAATGCATGAATAACCATATAAGCATATAACAATTACAGCACGGAAACAGGCCCTCTCGGCCCTTCCGGCCCGTGGCGACCATTTATTTTCCCCTAGTCCCATCTACCTGCACTCAGACCATACCCCTCCATTCCCTTCCCGTCCATATACCTATCCACTTTACTTTTAAATGTTAAAATCGATCCTGCCTCTACCACTTCTGCTAGAAGCTCATTCCACACAGCCACCATTCTGTGAGTAAAGAAGTTCCCCCTCATGTTATCCCTAAACTTCTGTCCCTTAATTTTCATGTCATGCCCTCTTGTTTGAATCTTCCCTACCCTCAATGGGAAAAGCTTATCCGTGTCAACTCTGTCTATCCCTTTCATCATTTTAAATACCTCAATCAAGTTCCCCCTTAACCTTCTGCGCTCCAAAGAATAAAGACCTAACTTGTTCAACCTTTCTTTGTAACTTAGTTGCTGGAACCCAGGCAACATTCTAGTAAAATCTCCTCTGTACTCTCTCTATTTTGTTGATATCCTTCCTATAATTAGGCAACCAAAATTGTACACCATACTCCAGAATTGGTCTTACCAATGCCTTGTACAATCTTAACATTACTTCCCTACTCCTATATTCAATGCTCTGATTTATAAAGGCCGGCACACCAAAAGCTTTCTTTACCACCCTATCTACATGCGATTCCACCTTCAGGGAACTATGCACAGTTATTCCTAGATTCCTCTGTTCCACAGCATTCCTCAATTCCCTACCATTTACCATGTACGTCCTATTTTGATTTGTCCTGCCAAGATGTAGCACTTCACACTTATCAGCATTAAACTCCATCTGCCATCTTTCAGCCCACTTTTCCAAATGGCCCAAATCTCTCTGTAGACTTTGAAAATCTACTTCATTATCCACAACACCACCTATCTTAGTATCATCTGCATACTTTCTTATGCTATTTTCCACCCCATCATCTAGATCATCCAGTACATGCCAAACAACAGTGGACCCAACACAGATCCCTGAGGCACCCCACTGGTCACTGGCTTCCAACCTGACATACAGCCATCCACCGTTACTGTCTGACATCTCCCATTCAGCCACTAACACCCAAAGATTGAACTATTCAAAGATTGAATAGTAAAACAAAATCACTAAAACAATAAAACGATTTTAAAAGCACATAAAAGGGTTAAGATTAGAAGGTTAAGATTACCTGCATGTTGGGTTATGGAAAAGCTACAGTAAACAACAGTGTTTTTAGGCCTGATTACAGTTAGCTTACAGTCTGTGGACACCTCGGGTGTTCAGGGAGCTTGTACCACAGGTGTGGAGCATAAAAACTGAACACTGCTTCAGCCTTTTTAGTTCTTACCCTGGGAACACAGAGTAAACCTGTCCCTGAAGACCTGAGGAGTCTAGGTGCCTCATATACATCAAGAAGGTCAGAGATGTATTTTGGACCCAGACCATTCAGTACCTTGTAGGCCAGTAACAGACTTTTTAAAATCTATCCTTTTACACACAGGGAGCCAGTGCAAAGATTTAAGGACAGGTGTGATGTGGTCCATTTTCTTGGTGTTTGTCAAGACTCCGGCAGCGGCATTCTGGAAAAGCTGCAGTTGTTTACTGAGACCTGTAAAGATGCCATTACAATAATCTAACCTCCTGAAGATATATGCATGAATAGTAAGATTAAACGAGAACTTACCAGTTCGAAGGTTGATCTTTATTTTATGAGGAGTTGCGATGAGGGATTTCGTGAAGAACCCGTCAGCACGCATGCGCGACATTCTTCAAAGTAGCGGTGTGGAATCACAGAACAACACAGAGAAATGACTTGGCATAGTAAGATTGAAGAGACTCTAATTACCAGTTGATTATGATCGAGGGTTGGGAGCGGAGGGCACGAAATCCCTCATCGCAACTCCTCATAAAATAAAGATCAACCTTCGAACTGGTAAGTTCTCGTTTAATCTTACTATTTTATCTCGGAGTCACGTGAGTGACTTCGTGAAGACTTCAAAGCTCTGTGATTTTACGCCCTGGACCACGTCCATGCTGACACACCACTATTAAGGATGGGTGGGAGTAAACAACTTTCCAAACTGCTTGTACTGAAAAACAAGAATAGTATTTATTAACAAACAAAGCAAAAAAACCCTCATTCGGGGACATCTCCACGTTCTTGACCTGCATTCAGCACGGCCTCCGCAAACTGTAGAGGAGCGGCAACAGGCTTGTTATAAAACCGCTGAAAGATGGCTTCATTCGCCCATCCTGCTGTGGCGAGGATATGGTCCATGGGCACCTCCATGACCCTCGCCGCCGACGTTGATGCAGCCCTGGTGGAATGGGATTTGAAGACATTAGTGTCGATACCTGACTTACCCAAGACGATCCTGAGCCACCCGGATATCGTCTGGACTGTCACTCGATGGTAAGGTTTCTTGCGAGTGACAAGCAGGTATTTCTCCATTCCCCTTATGTTTCTCGTCACTTTGACATAGTGACGGATATGGGTGGCTAAACATAGCCTTGCATCTGCGGGGTATGCCGGGAACTTCAGCTGCAGCCCTGTGCACCCAGGTCTATGCTGCTTGAGTAGCTCATCTATAAAGAAGACTACTTCTGCAGGGGTATAGATCATCCTGTCGATCCGGATTTTTTGGAGTGTCTGTACCCTCTGCGCTGAAGTCAGTGCTAGTAACATCACCAGCTTCATGGTGAGTTTGTCCAGCTCTAGCCCCTCCATGGGCGACCACGTCCTGAGCAGGGTTAGTACTTTCCCGATATCCCAGGTGATATTATAGCGTGGTCTGGGCGGATTCGAATTGAATATTCCCCGCATGAGCCTGGACACCAGCCTGTTGGATCCTACCTCAATATTGAGGTAGAATGACAGCGCACTTCTGGCGCTGTTGATGGCACTGTAGCTCAAGTGTTCATCATGGTGTAACCCCGCCAGGAATTCCAATACGTCGGCTATGGACGCAGCGTCATATGTAATTTGGGAGCGGCCGCAGAAGGTTTCCCATTTTCGGATGTGGGAGAGGTATTGCCGCCTGGTGGACTCCCGGCATGACGCTCCGATGGTATCCATTGTTCTGGGTGATAGGCCATACCGCAGTAATGGCCGGTTCAGAACCTGCAAGCCAACAAGTTTAGATAGCTGTGGCAGGGATGTGGTTCCCCTGACACAGGGTTAGTGACTAATTGTGGGCAACCCTCTAAGAGGACCCAAGGTTGACTGATCATCTCAAAGACCACCGGATACCATGGCTGCGTAGGCCAGTCGGGTATGATAAGAATGCCCTTGGCAGCATCCATCTGGATTTTCTGCAATACCCGACTGATGAGGCAAAATGGAGGAAATGCATAGAAGAACCATTTCCCCCAGTCCAACGAGAATGCATCCATCGCCATTGCCCCAGGATCTGGTTCCCACGAAACGTATGTTGGTACCTGATGGTTCAACCGCGACGCAAAGAGGTCGATATCCGGTTTACCAAATTTGGCTGTAACTTTAGTGAAGGTTTGAGGATGCAACATCCACTCGATGTTGTCATTGAACTTGCGTGACCTGGTGTCCGCCACAGTATTGAGCTCACCTGGTAAATAGGTAGCTGAAATCCAAATATTCCGTTGAATACACCAGAGCCAAATTGTATTAGCCAATTCATCACATGAAATTGACCTGGTACCGCCCATATGGTTTAAATATGCCACCACAGTGGTATTGTCTATTTGGAGACGGACATGAGCGTCAGTAAGATTAGAATAATAAGCTCGAAGTCCGTGAAATGCTGCAAGCATCTCCAAATAGTTTATTCCTTGTGATAATAACAGAGTAGATTCAAGGGTGTCCCATATGCCCCCGCAACTAGAATAGTTGGTAGCTCCCCAGCCATGGGAGCTTGCATCGGTTTGTAAGTATACCATCGGATTGGGCACAATGATGGGTTTAAATGAGTCACTAATATTGACCACGCACCATTGTAACTCAATCTTAGCTTTAAGAGGCAGCTGCATTGATCTGTCGAAATGTCCGGCGTTTTGTTTTAACGCTGAGATCTTGGCTCTGTGCAAATTTTGATAATGCAAAGGCCCGTATTGAGCCACTGGAAACAGTGCTACGATCTTGCCAATCACCTTAGCAGTTTGTCTAATTGATGGTATACTGGCCCAGACTAAATCCTCACATACTTGGGTGACATCCCCAACCTTGTTAGCCGGTATGGTGGCCCTCATGCGATTGGAATCCACCGTGAACCCCAGATAATCCATGACCTGTGAAGGGCAGAACTTTGACTTATCTGGATGGATAATTAACCCCATTTCCTGAAAAATTGCCACAGTGGCTGAAACTGCCAGTTCAGCTGACTCCAGGGTTTTGCCAACAATCAAAATATCATCCAAATAGGCCATCACTATATGATGTTGTTTCCGTAGCGTGGCCAGAATAGGTTTGAGTAATTTAGTAAATAATCTAGGGGCTGTGGTAAGCCCATTTGGCAAAGCCCTGTATTGCCAGAGCTGATCCATCCAGATGAATTTTAAGAACTTCCTATGGTGTTTCCGAATGGATACAGAATAGTATGCATCTTTTAAATCAATGCATGCCATAAAGCAGCCATGAGAAATCAATGACTTGGCTGTTTCAAACGTGTCCATTTTGAAATGGGTATATGTTACAAAGGTATTCAAATGGGTCAGATCAATAATAACCCGACATCCTCCATCCTTCTTGGGCCTGGTGAATATGTTTGATACAAATTCAATTGGTTCGTGTATAGTTTTTTCTATCACACCTTTTTCTTGTAATCTTAAGATCTCAGCATAGCCTGCTGCCTTTTCAATGCTAGACAGCTTAAATTTCCGATCGGGCATATGCTGGGATGGAGGGATGTTACCATTAATGAATTCAATCTCATGGCCTTGAATACTTTGTAAGACAAACTTATCTGAAGTGATAGTTTCCCATGCCCCCGTGAAGAACCGTAGTCGCCCACCAACATGTGAAGTTAGGCACACAGGTGCATGAAAACCAGACCGCCTTACCTCCATGGTTACTGGCGGTCCCTGACATATTTGGCGGGTCGTGGAGGTGCTGGGTTGGGCTGGTGCTGCGGCGTCCGCATCTTCCACGGAGGCCGCTGCGGGCCTTGCCCTAAAAAAGGCCGCGGCTGCTGGGGCTGCTGGTATTGAGGCGGAGCTGGGGTGTAGGTACGTGCCGGTCTGGTGGCAGGGCCTCGTGGCCTGTTAAACGGCGCTTTCTTGGCCGCCTGCCTGGGGGCGATCTGAGACCGCATCAGTCCCACCGTTTTGGCGTGTTCGTCCAGCTCCTTGACCCTCTTCGGGAGGTCTTCCCCGAACAGCTGTCTGGGCGGTGGTGTAGGAGGCGCCTTGCACAACCCTGCGAATTTTGGGTTGAGCGTGGGGCGGATGATGCTCTTCCGGAAGGCATTTATTTCATGCTGAGTAGCACCCAGCAGAGCGAGAGCATCCTCCTGCTCCAGGGTTAGGTCCTCTCCGTCCACCGACCGCGCGAACGCGGTGATCCCAGCCGTAAGCAGCCTCAGGATGCGCTGGAGCTTTATCTCCTGAGTCCTGATGGCTGTGCCTATGTTGCCCCAGATCGGCGTATTGACTGTGGGCACGTTGAGGGAGTTACAGTTGGTTGAGGCTTTATGCCTGTTGATGGCCTGTGATAGAACTTCCTCCTGGAGTTGATGGTTAGTTATGAAGTCCACGGTGGCAGCCAGTTTGGGGTTGAGGGGTAGTCCCGATGTCTCCGAAGAAGCAAATTTTGCCGCCACGTCGAGGAGTTCTTCCTGCGGCACCTCGGATGGAACTGGTGTAGGGTCTAAAAAGTCCTCCTCCTCTGGCTGCCTCAGGCTGCCTGTTGAGAATGGCGAAACCTCCCTGTGCCCTTTGGAGCCGGATGCATCCTGCCGTTGGTTCTGCAAGAGGAGCTCCAACATCCGCTCCATTCGGTCAATACGCCCCTTGCCCTGAACACTCGGGCGGTCGGAGTCCTCATGTTCTGGTGCACTGCTGAGGCTCCGTTCATCGGCCCGCATCTCATCGAGGTGAACCCGGTGCCGGAAGTTGTCGCTGCCAGCTGCCGCAGCAAAGCTGAGCGATTCCCGCGCGGGAGGTGAGCTCAACCGCCTTCTTTTGGCGGATCCTGATCCCGCTGCCTCGGAGGGCAAACGCGGTGGAGAGTCGGCACCCAATGCCTCAGCACGGTGACCCGATGCCCGCGCGGGCTTGCCGGCTGCCCACATCGTGGACCTAGCCGACGTACGGTCCCGTCCTCCCATCCATGGGGGACTCGGTGACCGTGGCGGGACTCCTCCCAAGTGGCTCTTCCCAGCCTCGGTAGTTGGGGAGACAACACTGGTCCTGATAGGTCTCCCAGTGGAC
Organism: Raja brachyura; assembly: GCA_963514005.1. The sequence continues at coordinate 95,248,900 of OY740785.1, read as the reverse complement.
TTGAGTCCCGCCATAACACCAGTCCGCATTTTAGCGGCAGGTGACACCTTTGCCCCTAAACGGTGAGGCTTCCGGGCTCCATCCCTCCCTCTACTCCGAGGGCTCAGGGAGAAGGGCCGTGCAGCCGCACGCGAGCCCTTGCCCAGGTCGGCCAACGAGCCCGTTGGCGACCTCCATACGGAGGCAGGGTCTACCTGATCCGGTGGCACACCGCAATCCTGCTCCTCGAATTCCTCACCGGAGCTGCGGTGTATCGGCGGGTCGGGCCCTGCAGCACAGAGCTCCCCGACTTCCCCGCCTTCTTCCCGGCCTGTCTCGCAGGTGCAGCCGATGATGAGGGCTCCGGGACAGGTGGCCGGCGACTCCGGACCGACGTCTTACGGCCTTTGGTACTCCCTTCCATGCCCTTGCTGAAAGACAAAAGACTTGCAACAAGGACCAACCAACTTAAGGTTAGTGTCACTTACCTTAGTGGTCCCTTATGAAGGGCTGGCGGGGAGCGCGCCCCACCGCCAGCCGTCGGCAGCAACGCGTTGCAACGATATGTCGCGCATGCGTGCTGGCGGGTTCTTCACAAAGTCACTCACGTGACTCCGAGATAAAACAAGTTTTTCAGTGTCTTCTTTGGACAGAAATCCCTTGATTCTTGCAATGTTTTTTAGATGGTAGGAGGCAGATTTGGTAACGGTCTTTATATGGCTGTTAAAATTCAAATCCGAGTCCATAACTACACCAAGGTTTCTGGCTTTGTCTGTGGTTTTCAGTGCGATTAAGTCAAGTTGAGCACTTATCTCTAGCCTTGTATTTTTGGGACCAAATACAATAATTTCCGTCTTATTTGCATTGAGCTGGAGGAAGTTCTGGTTCATCCACTCATTGATTTGTTTGACACACTGACTCAGTGAGCGTAGAGGACTATGGTCATGTGGTGACACTGCGATATAAAGTTGTGTGTCATCGGCATAAGTATGGTAGGATATGTTAACATACTCTGTGATCTGAGCTAGGGGGAGCATGTAAATATTGAACAAGATGGGTCCAAGAATGGAGCCCTGGGGAACCCCACATGTGAGTTTTGTATGTTCTGATTCATAATTACCAAGGGAAACAAAATAATCCCGATCTTTCAAGTAGGATTTGAACCAGTCCAGCACAGAACCAGAGAGTCCTACTCACTTCTCCATTCTGTCAAGCAGTATGTTATGGTCCACCGTATCAAAAGCAGCACTGAGATCTGTAGGATAGATAAAGTTGAATACATTTTGGAGCGATATATTTGATATATTTACAAAGCTCTTCAAGTGAAGTATAGAACCTAATATGAAATGGATTATATTTGGAATAATAGTAGAAGATATCAATTTAAACAAAGACCAAAAAGTATTATTTAATTATGGGTTCATAATTGGAAAGAAATTGATACTTAAATTTTGGAAAAATACAGCTATACCAACTATTAAAATGTGGATTAGTAATATGACGGACATAGCTCACCTTGAAGAAATGAGACTCCACCTAATAGATAAATATGACCAATTCTTAAGGAGTTGGTCCCCTTTCATCGACTTTTTGGAATCATGTGATGCAGCAGTGCCGTAAAGATTACTGATTTCAGGTCAGGTCTACTCTAGTCCCACCCCGACCAACATGCCCCATCTACTCTAGTCCCACCCCGACCAACATGCCCCATCTACACTAGTCCCACCCCGACCAACATGCCCCATCTACACTAGTCCCACCTCAACAAACATGCCCCATCTACACTAGTCCCACCCCGACCAACATGCCCCATCTACACTAGTCCCACCCTGACCAACATGCCCCATCTACACTAGTCCCACTTGCCCGCGTTTGGCCCATAATGGAAAAGTTGCCCCTCAGGTTCCTATTAAATCTTTTCCCTCCTCCCTCTCTCACCTTAAACCCATGTCATCGGGTCCTCGATTTCCCTACTCTGTGTCTACCCAATCTATTCCCCTACTCTGCGTCTACCCAATCTATTCCCCTCGTGATTTTGTACATCTCTATAAGATCACCCCTTATCCTCCTGCGCTCCAAGGAATAGAGTCCCAGCCTGCCCCAACCTCTCCCTGTTGCTCAGGCCCCTCGATTCCCGGCAAAATCCTCGTAAATCTTCTCCACGCCCTTTCCAGCTTGACATCCATCCCTATCCGAACCAACCCATGACCCTCTATCTTCCTCCCTCAGTCACTCTCTCTCTCCCTCTCTCTCCCTCCCTCCCTCTCTCCTCTCTTTCTCTCCCTCTCTTTCTCTCCCGACTTGAGAATGCATTTGTGAAACTAGTCATATTCCTCTCCTCCCCTCTCTCTTTCTCTTTCCTGACTGCTGCATTTGTGAAACTAATGTCTAATATTCCTCTCCTCTCATTTCTCCTCTCCTCCCCTCTCTCCCCCAGTCTCTCTCTCTGTTGGAGGGGACCTCTGCTCCTACATTGAGGGTCGAGTCTCGGAGCGAGTGTTGGATTTGCATCTCAGAATAAATATTTGAAATTTTTCTTTTTTAAGTCTTTTTCTCCTATTTCTACTTTTTCTTTTCTTATATACACACTTCACTTTTTTCTATTCTCTACTATCTATTTTTCCCCTTTTTCTTCTCTCTATCTCTTATCTTTTTTTTAACTTCCTTTTCAAAAACATAAAACTAGAGGTTGTACATAGAATGTATTACGTTATGACATAGTTGGCACCTAAAAATGGGTGCCACTGTATTGTTTTGTACTGTATTAACTCCTAATAAAATAAACAAAAACAAAAACAAAAAAAGGGGTGGAAAACTATTAACCAATCATTACGGTTTACCGTACATTAGTTTATTTGCATTAACCAATCAACTAAGTTCTATCCAGTGATTGACAACACGTGTAGTCACCTGATTTTCCCTTTTCTGGCCTCTTTACAACCCTTGCTCCCTCTGTGGTTTTCTAAACTTCAACAAATTTAAACAAAGTCTAATACTTACAATCCTAATTAAAACACAATACACTTCACAAATAATCTCCCTACAACTACATAGTTAAAATACAGTTACTTATGGATTAAATATGAGTTTTGCCCCATTCTTACAAGGTGGTAAAGACTCAAGTTATTTCTAATCACACAATTCCCAACTCCAACCACACAAAGTCCACCTACATGTCACATTTGATAAATTGTAATTGTTTCTTACCAAGCTCGGGTCTAGTTTCATTCTAAATTACAACCTCCCCCTTGTATCTCTGGACGAAAGGAATGTAAGGCCTCCTCACAGCAAATGGAAGATTATTAAAACAGAGTTGCTTTCTCAGTTTTCTATAAACATAAGAAATCACCCTTATACAAAGGTCACACAACAATCACATATGCCTTATCTCTTATCACAACATAAATACAAATAGCACAAACCAAAACTCAGACTATTATCTAGCCTTTCTGTCTAAGACCCAATATAAACAGCCATAAACCCTCTTTATGACACACCAGACCTCAAAGATGTGTCACAAAGAAAGAACAAATGGTGCCTATGCCCTGGGAAGAGACCACATTAACAACCCATACTCTAAACACCAAACTAAACCAAATACAACTTCTGACAGCGTTATAGCTGCTTCAAAGCAAACAAAGCTATGCTTATTCAGATCAACATTTCCATGTTATGATAAGCCATCTGGTTTCCTGTATGTGTGTTCTTTGCAATTTATTTATTTGTGCGGACATGTATTTCTGAAAACCCCAACTCCAAGCCCTTCTCTTGCAACTTAACATAAATTCCTCACATGAAAGTTATTATCTGAGCAATTCAATTATATAATATTCTTCACCAGCACTGTCCACCTCCTCTTGACACTCCCTCTTCTTTCACCTGGGAGACGGGGAGAGGAAGGGAGGGAAAGATGGAGGGAGGGAGTGAGGCAGAGAGAGAGGGGGATAGAAAGAGGGAGGGGAGGGAGAGAGGAGGAGGGGGTGGGGGGGCGAGAGAGGGAGAAAGAGAGAGGGAGGAAGAGAATTGGAAGAAAGAGAGGGAGGGAGGAAAGGGGAAGGGAGGGAAAGGGGGAGCGAGAGAGGGAGGGAGAGAGATGGAGGGAGAGAGATGGAGGGAGAGAGATGGAGGGAGAGAGATGGAGGGAGAGAGAGATGGAGGGAGAGAGAGAGAGAGGGAGGGAGAGAGACAGGGAGAGGGAGTGAGAGAGCGAGTGAAAGAGGCAGAGAGAGAAAGGGATGGAATGCAAGAGGGAGGGGAGAGGTAGTGAGTAGCGAGAGAGAGAGGGAAAGTGAGGGGTGTATCAGTTTGACAGTGAATAGGGAAGGATAGCGGGGAGAAGGAGGGGGAGGGAAAGAGAGTGGATGGATAGAGGGAGGGGTTGAGAGAGAGGGAGGGGAGACTGGTGTGAGGGATAAAGTGATTAAACCCCACTATTGTAAGGGTTCAGGAGAGGATTCTAACTTGTAAAGAGGATTCTAGCCGATAGAGGCCAGGGAGAGGATCTGACACAGCTGTGGATGAAGTTACCAGGACTGTCCTTGAGTAAGGATTGATGGCATTGTATAGCGGTAGAAGGGGAGTGATGAACATGACCCTTATCAGTAGAGACTAGTGATGGATGCGACCCTTGTCAGTAGAGACTAGCTTTTAATTCAGATACAAGAAAACTGACATGTCAGTTGGAGGTGAGCAAACTAGGCCAGGTCAATTGCAACTGAGCATGCTTAATGAAATAAATAAATATTACTTACACACCCCTAGTCGAGAAACTGCTCATTACCATGAACATGCTATGTATGATGTGGGAGGTACTGGGGGACGTAACTATAGACTGTGCACCTCAGTGCTCTGATTGGGAAGAGACAGAAGGGGAGGTTAAGCCAGCAGAATTGTGTATATAAAGGGGCTTTACTTTACTGACTTCGGTTTGTCTCAACTTGGAGAGGCACCCGACTCTGCAGACTCGCAAATAAAGCATTTCTTGTTTCCATGATTTAGTCTCTGAGTAGTGATTGTGAGCACAACCTATATCTCACAAAGTGGGGGCTCGTCCACGATCGCCAATCGGGCCGCTCGGCGGAGGCATGGAAGGAAGGGAAGGTGCACCCTGCTGACTTCAGCAGTCTCTGATCTCCTTGCTTGCCGTCAGCGGTTTGAGCGAGTGATATCCGGACAAGAGACTCGGGAAACAAGAGGGAGTGTCGGAAAAATCAACAAGGGGCGGTCGAGCGATTCTTGTGCACAAGACCCGGGTAAGAAAACTGACTATTAAGTATTGCCCGGGCGACCGGGGGTCTGTCGGACGGGAATAGTCCGATAAGACAATGGATAACCGGAACGGGAAAAGTAAGAGTCCGGGGGGAAAATAAAAAGGCTCAATGGTGAAGAGCTGCACATTCCGCCTGATAGTCCATTGGGGTGAATGTGGCAATCTTGTGGAGAAGGAGGCCCCAGGGGTAAAGATAAGGAGACTATGATTAAGTTCTGTATTTTTGATTAACCAAAGGAACCAATAAGGGGGAGTTCAGTCTGGTGGCCACAGCTGGGCTCCGATGAGGATTGGGCACTTTGGATGCTGAACAGAATATTCAGAGTATCACTCAAACATTGCAAAAATCTAAGGAAAATCACAGTGCCAAATGTTTTGAATACGAAAAGTAAAAAAAGGAAGGAGCAACACAGAAAGAAATAGAAGAGGCAACTGTCAAATCTTTTTTTTTTTTAAAAGCTATAGAAACCTATAAATTACATGTGGAAAAACAGATTTTGAACAAAAATTGACAGAAACCTCAAAGAAATTTCAGGAAATAGAAGAAACTCATATACAGATTGGTCAGGTACATGAGGAGTTAGCGCAAAATATTATAGAATAGCAGAAGGTAGAGTAGCAATAAGAATTATATAAATGTTAATTTTGAAATGGTAATCTGTGTACGAAATTGCATAATTTCATTGAAGTAAGAATGGAACAAATGTGATTTGTGTGTAAAAACCGGTTTTGAATGAAAGAGGAAGTTCATATATATGATAAGTTTGTTTGTTGTAGGTCACATGCTGTAAGGGTATGTGTGTGTGTTCCTTTAAGAAATTGTAAGTAATGGGGGAGGTTACGAACAGCTGTAAGGTAACGAACAACGCTTTGTATCATCGCAACTTAAAAGGGGAAAGTTGGAAAATGTAGGTTGCTTGGTTTTGTTGATGTTTCTATAGATTTCTTTTCAGTAAAGTTAATTTGGAAAATTGTTACTGGTACTAAATAGTGGTGAGAATGGATTGAAATAATTGGAAATAAGTTAATTGCTGAAACATGACCAGCCTTTTGTGGTTTGTTTTGATAAACATTCTGGTTGGAGAAGGGTAATGATTGTTTGCTGAGATTTTCAGAAACAGTTGTGAGGAAGTGGCCCAAGGAAGGCACTTTCAAGATAAATGTGTGACAAGATGGAAGTGCTAATTTCATTTCGGAGTCACGTGAGTGACTTCGTGAAGAACTCACCAGCACGCATGCGCGACATATCGTCGCTCGCATTTGCAGCCGACGGCTGGAGGTGGAGCGCGGCTCACCACCAGCCCTTCATAAGGACCGCTCAGGTAAGTATAAGGCAACCTTGAGCTGGTTGTCCCTGTTATTGAATCTTTTCGTTCACAGGGATCATGGGTAGGAGGAGTATGGGTCGCAGGAATTCGGAGAAGAGTCGTCGACCACTTTTCCCGGAGCTTTCTACATCAGCAGCACCCGCTAGTCGGGCCGGGAAAAAGGCGCGAAAGTCGGGCAGCCCTGTGATTACCGGACCCAACCCACCGACACAGCTGTGTACAGGCGGCGAGCCTGCAGAACAGCAAAGTGGGACAGCGCCTGAGCAGGTAGACCCTGACTCTATTTCTTTATCTCCCACTGGAAGGGAGACACTGGCTGAAATGTGCAAACGGGTTACCCGTGCTGCTGCATGGTCCTTCTCTCCGGCTACTCGAGGAAGAGCCAGGGATAGAGCTGCTCAACAGTCAAGCCCTACCAGGGCAGAATACTCACCAAAAGCCGCAAGACTGCGGACTGGTGATTTTTCGAGACCCGAGTCTACTGGCATACCAGGGAGGGCCAGTATTGATTCACCACCCAGCAGATCCGGCAGAGGTCGTGCAGGTGGAGTCTCACCACGGTCACCGCACCCCCCATTAGCGGCAGGACGTGACCGTACGTCGCCTTTGTCCAGGAGAAGGACAGGCGGCAAGCCCGCGCGGACGTCGGGTCACCACGCTGCGGCGGCAGGTGCTGACTATACACCACATATGGCCTTTGAGGCAAGCGGACCGAGCTCCTCCAAAAGGAGGCGAATGAGCAGCAGATCCGCGCGGGAGTCGCATAGCCCCGCAGAAGCGGCAGGCAACGGCTTTATGTCACGGCACCGAGATTCTTACCTCGACGAGGTACGGGCCAGTGATAGGAGCCTCAGGAGTTCCTTCGGGCGTGAGGGCTACGACCTCCCATTCCCATACGATGAAGGTTGCATAGAACGAATGGAGAGAATGATGGAACGCATCCTGCAGCAGAATCAACAGCAGGAAGTTCCCAGTTCCAGGGGTTTATTGAATATATCCCCATCATCAATGGGAAGTTCGAGGCAGCAAGGGGAAGAGGAGGATATACTGGTACACGAACCTGTGGCACCTGAGATTCTTCAGGAGGAGCTATTGGATGTGGCGACCAAATTTGCATTACCCAAATCTTCGGGTCAACCTCTAACACCAAAGCTGGCTGCCATCATTGATTTTCTGACGAACCACCAGTTACAGGATCAGGTCCTTGCTGAAGCTATGAACAGGTACAAGGCGCCGAGCAATTGTAACTCGCTAAATGTGCCCATAGTGAATATGCCTATTTGGGGGAATATAAGCCCGGGCATCAGAGCACAGGAAATTAAACTACAAAGAATCCTGAAGTTGCTCACGTCTGGGATCACTGCATTTGCGAGGTCAGTGGATGGCATGGATTTGAGTACTGGAAGATGCTCTTGCATTGTTATGTAATACGCAGTATGAAATCAACGCATTTCGCAAATCTACCATCAAGCCCACATTAAACCCTAAGTTCGCGGGGCTATGTAGAGCATCTCCGACACCACCATCTAGACAATTGTTCGGGGAAGACCTACCGAAGCAGGTCAAAGATCTAGATGACCTTGCAAAAACAGTGGGACTCATGAGGTCACACCCCTCGAGTAGACAAACGGCTAGGAGATTACCATACTCCAGACTGCGGGATCAACCCGAGAGATCAGCAAGGACCTACATGCCGGCGCCTCCGCAATTCCAACCATACCAACAGCCGAGGCCTTTTTTAGGGCAAGGCCCGCAATGACCGGCATGGAAGATGCGGCACCCGCACCATCTGCAAAACCCAGCACCTCCACGTCCCACCAAACATATCAGGGACTGCCGGTAACCATGGAGGTAAGGCGGTCTGGATTTCATGCAGTTGCATGTTTAACCTCACATGTTGGAGGGAGATTACGGTTCTTTAAGGAGGCATGGGATACCATCACTTCAGATGTGTTTATCTTACAAAGTATTCAAGGTTATGAGATTGAGTTCATAAATGGACAACATCCCCCGCCTCAGCACATGCAGATCGCAAATTTGCACTTTCCAATAAGGAAGTAGCAGAAGGCTATGCTGAAATCTTGAGATTACAAGAAAAAGGGGTGATAGAAAGGACAATCCACGAACCACTTGAGTTTGTATCCAACATCTTCACAAAAACTAAGAAAGATGGTGGATGCCGGGTCATCATAGATCTAACCCATTTGAATACTTTTGTAAAATATACCCATTTTAAAATGGACACGTTTGAAACAGCCAAATCTTTGGTTTCTAAGGGCTGCTTCATGGCATGCATTGATTTAAAAGATGCATACTATTCGCTATACATTCGGAAACATCACAGGAAGTTCTTAAAATTTATTTGGATGGATCAACTTTGGCAATATAGAGCTTTGCCCAATGGGCTTACCACAGCTCCCACATTGTTTACCAAATTACTAAAGCCAGTGTTAGCAACACTGAGGAAGCAAAACCATACGGTTATGGCTTATTTGGATGATATCCTAATTATTGGAAATACTTTGGAATCAACAAATTTGGCAGTTACAGCCACTGTTTCATTGTTTCAGAAAATGGGATTCATCATCCATCCAGATAAATCAAAGTTCTGTCCCTCACAGGTCATGGACTATCTGGGGTTTACGGTTGATTCCAATCGGATGATTACCACCATTCCAATTAACAAAGTTGGGGACATCATTGAAGCATGTAATAATCTGGTCTGCGCCAGTACACCATCAATCAGACAAGCTGCTAAGGTAATTGGGAAAATGGTAGCAGCTTTTCCAGCTGCACAATTTGGACCGTTATATTATCAAAATTTGCAAAGATCCAAGATTTCAGCATTGAAATTGAATGCTGGACATTTTGATAGACCCATGCAGTTGCCATTCAAGGCAAAAATTGAGTTACAATGGTGGATTGATAACATCCGTAACTCATTCAAACCCATCATTGTGCCTCGTCCGTCGGTGTATTTACAAACTGACGCAAGCTCCATGGCTGGGGAGCTACTGATAACAACTCTAGTTGTGGTGGCAGATGGGACTCACTTGAATCTACCCTTTTGTTATCACAAGGGATAAATTATTTGGAGATGCTTGGGGCATTTCATGGACTCAGAGCTTATTGTTCAAACTTTACTGACACTCATGTCCGTCTCCAAATAGACAACACCACTGTGGTGGCATATTTAAATCATATGGGCGGTACCAGGTCAATTTCATGTGATGAATTGGCTAACACAATTTGGCTCTGGTGCATACAACGGAATATTTGGATATCAGCTACCTATCTCCCAGATAAGCTCAACACAGTGGCGGACACCAGGTCACGTATATTTAATGACAACATTGAATGGATGTTAAATCCCCAAATATTCACCAAAATCGTAGCCAAATTTGGTAAACCGGATATTGACCTTTTCGCGTCACGGTTAAACCATCAGGTACCAACATATGTATAATGGGAACCATATCCTGGGGCACTGGCGATGGACGCTTTCTCGCTGGACTGGGGGAAATGGTTTTTCTACGCATTTCCTCCATTTTGCTTCATCAGTCGGGTATTGCGGAAAATCCAATCAGATTCTGCAAAAGGCATTCTTATCATACTCGACTGGCCTACACAACCATGGTATCCGGTGGTCCTTGGAATGATCAGTGAACCATGTGCTCTTTTGGAGAATTGCCCACAGTTGGTGACGAACCCTGTTACAGGGGAACACCATCCCTGCCACAGTCACCTGAAACTATTGGCTTGCAGGTTTTGAATAGACCATTGCTGCAGTATGGTCTCTCATCAAGGACCATGGATACAATTAGAGCATCATACAGGGAGTCTACAAGGCGGCAATATCTGACCCAAATAAGGAAATGGGAAGCCTACTGCGGCCGCATGAACATTGCCTATGACTCCGTCACCATACCAGATGTGCTGGAATTCCTTGCGGGGTTGTACCATGATGAACACCTCAGCTACAGTGCCATTAATAGTGCCAGGAGTGCGCTATCATCCTACCTTACCATCGAGGTACGATCTAACAAGCTAGTGTCCAAATTGATGCGGGGCATATTCAATTCAAATCCACGCCGACCTCGTTACAATGTTACCTGGGATATTGGGATAGTTTTAACCCTACTCAGGACATGGTCACCCATGGCTGGACTCGCTTTGGACAAACTCACCTTGAAGTTGGTGATGTTATTGGCACTTACCTCAGCACAACGGGTACAGATGCTACAAAAAATCAATATTAATAGAATGGTCTCTACCCCAGAAAAAGTAACTTTTTACATTGATGAGTTACTAAAGCAGCATAGACCTGGGTTTACAGGGCTGCAGCTGGTGTTTCCGGCATACCCCGCTGATGTGAGGCTATGTTTAGCCACCCATATTCGTCACTATATTAAAGTGACGCACACCCTAAGGGGAATGGAGAAATATTTGCTGATTAGCCACAAAAACCCACATCATAGAGTGTCGGTTCAGACGATCTCCAGATGGCTCAGGATCGTCTTGGATGCAGCAGATATTGACATTAATGTCTTTAAATCCCATTTCACCAGGGCTGCATCGACGTCGGTGGCAAGGGTCATGGAGGTGCCATGGACCATATTCTTGCCACAGCGGGATGGGCTAGTTTCAGCGGTTTTATAACAAACCTGTTGCCGCTCCTGTTATGTTCGCGGAGGCCGTGCTGAATGCGGGTCAAGAACATACAGCTATTCCCCAGTGAGGGGTTTTTCTTTGTTTATAATTAATAAACATTATTATTTTTCAGTACATCCAGTCTGAAACATGATTATACTCCTATCCATCCATATTGTGGCGTGTGTGAGAGCATGGACGTGATCCAGGGCATGAAATCATAGAGCTTCACGAAGTCACTCACGTGACTCCGAAATGAAATAGTAAGATTAAACGAGAACTTACCAGTTTGAAGTTTGATCTTTATTTTATGAGGAGTTGCGATGAGGGATTTCGTGCCCTCTGTTCCCAACCCTCTATCATAAGGTCAACTGGTAAATAGAGTCTCTTCAATCTTACTATAACTTCTTTGTTGTTGGTTCTGTGATTCTACACCGCTGCTTTGAAGAATGTCGTGCATGCGTGCTGGCGGGTTCTTCACGAAATCCCTCATCGCAACTCCTCATAAAATAAAGATCAAACTTCAAACTGGTAAATTCTCATTTAATCTTACTATTATATGTCACAGGTGATAAGGTGGAAGGTGGGAAAGGGGAGAGCAAAGAAATTAGATGTACTTAGGCAGTTTAGAGAAAAAGGAGAGAGAGGCAGTGAGGAGGTAACGACAGATGTGAAAGTAATAAATCAGGAGGAGTCAGAGGAAGATTTTAAAAGAAAGGTGAATAAATTTGCAAAGTAGGATAAACTATCTGAGAAGTAAGAAATTCTGTACTCCAATTCTGGAGCATGGTGTACAATTTTGGTCGCCTAATTATAGAAAGGATGTCAACAAAGTACAGAGGAGATTTACTAGAATGTTGCCTGGGTTCCAGCAACTAAGTTACAGAGAAAGGTTGAACAAGTTAGGTCTTTATTCTTTGGAGCGCAGAAGGTTAAGGGGGGGGACTTGATTGAGGTCTTTAAAATGATGAAAGGGATCTCAGGGAAGAAGTCAAGAAAGGCTTGTAAGGAGACAGGTAATGGATAAGATGTGTTGGGGGTGTGGACAGGTATGGTAATCAGGAAATAATAATAATAATTAAGATAATGGTGAACATAAAGAAGAGATATTAAATATACCTAGGCTAGAATGCGGCAGGGTTTTAAATGCTAGCCACATGTTTTTAATCAGATGTTATAGGCAGATTTGGAAGGTGTTGATATAGTATGTGGATGATTTGTTGGTTTGTTCCACAAGTGAGAAGCAATGTGAGAGAGACATTGTAATTATCTTGGAAAAGATGGCACAGGAGGTCATAAAGTATCAAGGAAAAAATTGTTGTTTTGTCAGCAGCAGGTAGAATATTTTGGACGAGTAATATCTAAAGAAGTAAAAGCTACAGCGCAGGATCAAATTGAAGTGATAATTGAAGTTCCCAAACCTCAGACAGTAGGACAGATGATGATGATATTGGGAATGGCAGGATATAGTTCAGACTAGATTGGAAAGTATGTTGAAATTGTGATGCCATTAAGGAAAATAATGAAGGAAGGAGGACACACAAGCCTGAGAAATGTTTTACAGTCAGAGCCTTTGAATGAAGGGGACAAAAAGGTTTTGCTTGTGGATGTTTCTTGTTAAAGGGATCATAATAGCAAGTATGCAGGGTGTGAAGTGATGCATCAGGATAGACTTTAAGGTAATCAAATTGGAAGCTTGCCTGCAATCTCGCTTAGCTCAGTTGGCAGAAATTAAGGTTTTAAGAGCAGCATATGTACATGGAGTCTGGCACATGTTTGGAGCAGTAGGGAAACAGAAAGGCTTTGAGAAAAGCAACGGAGACTCCATGCAAAGTTAGCAGTATCTCCCTATGAAATGTTGTTTGGGTTACCTTATTTGGGAAAGATAGAAGGAATACCCACCAAAGAGGGCAGTGATGTATTCTTAAGGAACTATTTACTGGCAGTATCTCGTTTTCTTACAGAATTAAAAACTAAAGGATTATTGGCTCAAAGCCCACCACTCGACTTTCCAATACATGCTGTAAAGGCCGGTGACTGGGTACTGGTCAAGAATTGGAAGAAGGAGAAACTCTAGCCCCTGTGGACCGGCCCATACCTAGTATTACTGACAACCGAGACAGTAGTACGAACAAAAGAAAAAGGGTGGACCCACGCGACCCGAGTTAAAGGGCCCGTTGACCCACCTGCTCCTGATAAAGAGGAACAGTGGATGGTGAAGCCAGGGAATAAGCCCCTAACATCAACTTTTAGAAAAAAATAAATGTATAACTAGCAGTATGAAAGGAGCAGTCGTGGTATTGCTTGCTCTGCATGTAATCATGGTAAAAAGTATTAATAACTGTGATAAATGTTATCATCCTATCAGATACGGAGGGCGGACAACCAGATCATTTACCTATCATTCCCATGTGAACGATGCTTGCTATAACCTGAGGACTAGAACTATTTGTGAGGATGGGGGAAAGAAGAATTATATGGTAGAGAATAGGGGATATGTAGGGAGGTTTGGGCACGTTACCTGCCCAAGAGATGGGTTTGTATGACTAGGACAGGACAGTTAGGTCTCCCTTTCCATGCCTTAAGATGGACATTAGACAAAATTAAGGAAGGAGTAATAAAGAGGTTAATCACCAAGACTCCCCCTCCCCCACCTACTCAGCCTCAATTGCACCAGACAATGTATGAAGAAATAAAGAAGCAGATTGAGATCCCTGAAGGAGGGAAAAACTTGTTTGTGGACTTGGTCCTCCGGATAGCTGGAACCCTGAATGTGACTAACTGTTGGGTCTGCGGAGGACCACTGATGAGCTCACGTTGGCCATGGAGAGTATCCATTGTTGAAGTATGGTGCCTGATGGAGTGGAACCTGAGAGTTGGACGAGTGTATCGCTAGGCCCTGGACAAAGGATGCCGTCCTAGTAAGCAGCAGCCCCTGCCAGAGCATTGGCACCCTGTGGCCAAATCAGTCCCGAGTGTGGTGGCCAGAGGAGCCTAAATGGTATCCAACTAAGAAAGACGGGAGAAACTGCACTATCTGGATGAAGACTGATGGAATGGAATCAACTGGACTATGGAACTGCACCGGGAACAACCCTTATCAAGGAATCCCGGTGTTGCGAGATATATGGAATAAAGTTACCTCTAGTGGACCAGCCCCTGAAGGACTGTTATGGATATGCGGACACAAGGCATACTCGGTGTTGCCAACAAATTGGAGCGGGACTTGCTTCATTGGACTGGTACAACCGGGATTTATCCTGTTCAACACCGAAGAAGGGCGGTCGCTAGGAACACCTGTATTTGACGACCTATATCGGAAGAAGAGGAAAATAGACATTGGAGAATGGGAAAATGATGAATGGCCACCCGCAAGAATCATCTCATACTATGGACCAGCCACTTGGGCACAGGATGGATCCTGGGGCTACCGAACCCCGGTATACATGTTAAACTGGATCATAAGACTTCAGGCAGTACTGGAGGTAATTAACAACCAGAATGCAGTGGCACTGGAGATGCTGGCAAAGCAGCAGACACAGATGAGAGCAGCAATATACCAGAACCGGTTGGCCCTAGATTACCTCCTGGCAGAAGAAGGAGGGGTATGCAGGAAATTCAACCTCTCTAATTGCTGTCTAAACATCGATGACAATGGACAGGCAGTGATGGACATATCAGAAGGAATTCGTAAGTTGGCACATGTTCCCATACAAAAGTGGAATTTGATTATGGGAACCCGATGGTGGGATTCCATCCTCGGAGGAACATGGTGGAGAACAGCGGGACTCGTGTTTCTATGTGCATTGGCTGGGCTGATCTTTATCCCCTGTTGTATCCCTTGTTTTAGGGAACTCATTACGAGGAGTGTAAGTCAGATGCAGGCTGTAGTAGCACCTATGGGAGAAAAAGGGGTAGCACAGAGAATAATGATAATGCGACCAGGGAAGGTCCAGGATCCACAGGAAGAGGAGATTAGGAGAATGTTACTTCAATTCGAACTGAAGGAGCTTGAAATTGAGGTTTAATCAATAGATGCGTAGCAAAAGGAAAAGGGAGGATTGTGAGGGATAAAGTGATTAAACCCCACTATTGTAAGGGTTCAGGAGAGGATTCTAACTTGTAAAGAGGATTCTAGCCGATAGAGTCCAGGGAGAGGATTCTGACACAGCTGTGGATGAAGTTACCAGAAATGTCCTTGAGTAAGGATTGATGGCATTGTATAGCAATAGAAGGGGAGTGATGAATGCGACCCTTGTCAGTAGAGACTAGCTTTTAATTCAGATACAAGAAAACTGAGACAGGTCAGTTGGAGGTGAGCAAACTAGACCAGGTCAATTGCAACTGAGCATGCTTAATGAAATAAATGAATATTACTTACACTCCCCTAGTCGAGAAACTGCTCATTACCATGAACATGCTATGTATGATGTGGGAGGTACTGGGGGACGTACCTATAGACTGTGCACCTCAGTGCTCTGATTGGGAAGAGACAGAAGGGGAGGTTAGGCCAGCAGAATTGTGTGTATAAAGGGGCTTTACTTTACTGACTTCGGTGTGTCTCAACTTGGAGAGACACCCGACTCTGCAGACTCGCAAATAAAGCATTTCTCGTTTCCATGATTTAGTCTCTGAGTAGTGATTGTGAGCACAACCTATATCTCACACAGGGAAGGAGAGAGGGCGGGAGAAAGAGAGTGGGAGGGAGGGAGGGAAGGAGGGCTCATCCCTGACCCTGGACCCAGGCTCGTCCTTGGTTCCATCCCAGGCAGCGGCTTCTTTCTCGGCCCCATCTCAAGCCCTCGGCTTGGCCCTCACTTCAGCTCCTGCCCCAGGCTCAGCTCATCCCCAACCCAGGCCCAGCCCCCAGGCTCATCCTTGGCTCCAGTCCGGGCCCAGGCCCAGTCCCCGGGCTTAGCCCACAGCACTATCCTCCCCACCTGGCCGCCGCCACTCCTTCATGGCGCCGGTGGCGACTTCCAGCCGATTGACAGCGGACATGGCCAATCAGTGCGGCAATGGTGCAGGACGGCGACTGACAGGAGACCAATCTGCACATATGCAGTTTTTAAGATTTTCATAAGTTTTACAATATACCATCGATCGGAACAAAACTTGTCGGACTTGTGTGCAGGAGAATGGTGAGTAAGGTGGTGAAAAATGGGTACTTGGCAGCTTGGTTAACTCTGAGGAATTGGCAGCTTATTTGAGTGGGGAGACTGCACCTATTTAATTGTATGTCGCCCCAGATATTCTCTTTAGGGAGCTTGTGCCTGTTTTACTATGGGGATTCTGCCCTCGTTTACCTGTGGGGAGTTCTGTGCCTATTTATTGGTATTAATGTTGTTTTATTATTGTCACTTGCAATGAAATCATATTATACATAAGTTCTTATTATTCATTAGCACAATCAAAGTACATAAGTACATCACATTATACATAAGTACAATCAAATCATACACAGGTATGACATATAAAACAAAGAGAGAAAAATATCAGTGCAGAATATAGTCATAGTATTATAATGTTGCTCTGTTTCATCACTGTTTGAAAAACTGCTCAATACAATCGTGTCATCTACAATTTTGCAGATAGAGTTAGAGTGGGCGGCACGGTGGTGCAGCGGTAGATTTGCTGCTTTACAACGCCAGAAATCCAGGTTTGGCCCTGACTAAGGGTGCTGTCTGTACAAAGTTTGTTCATTCTGCCCATGACCTGCGTATGTTTTCTCCGGGTGCTCCGGTTTCCTTCCACACTTCAAAGAAGTACAGATTTGTAGGTTACTTGGCTTGGCATAAGGTCGAAGGGCCTGTTTCCGTGCTGTATAAGCTAAACTAGAGCAGAATGTAGTCATACAGTTGTGAATGTATTAAGGGCCTGTCCCACCAGCATGCGATTGCATGCGTCTTACGCGACCAAACGTGGTCGCTTGAGGCGTACAGCCTCGCGAGGCCAGTCCCAATTCGAACCGCGGAGGCGTATGGAGTTGTGCGGGGCTGGTCCCGACATCATACTCACCAATCAGCTGGGCAGGAGGCGGGCCGACTGAATTTGGACGTTGCACGGCGTCTGGCAGTGACGTCATCACGCAAGGGCACGCCAGGCGTACGTCGTCAAGATACTGCATACGGCCGTCGAGATACTGCGTACGCCCTCAATGCGCCTGCGGGCCGACAGGCAGTTGGCGTGCGTGATTTTCGGACAGTGTCAGTTTTTCGGAGCCCCGCGCGATGTCGGGACCAGCCCCGCACAACTCCATACGCCTCCGCCGATCGAAGTGGGACCGGCCCCACGAGGCCATACGCCTCAAGTGACCATGTTTGGTCGCACTAGACGCATGCAATCGCATGCTGGTGGGACAGGCCCTTAAGGAGTAAGGTAAGGGAATAGAGTAAATTTAACTGTGGTGTGTCTGTACCCGAGGTGTCTGTTTAACCATGAAGAGTCAGTGCCTTTTAAATAAAGAGCTTGGTGTTCTGACATCCAATCAGCCACACAGAAACCAGAGTCATAGATGCAATTACATTTTTTGGTGGCTGACTCCATCCCTTAGTCTGTCTTTTGTCTGGTCAGTAATTGATTGCTATTGTTTGACTCAGACCCCCAATGTAAGCTGAAACCTGTTGTGCATTTTGACTAGACAAGTGCTGAACCTCAATCATATTTGCATTCTAGGAGACCAGAATTATTTTCAACGTTGCAGATTTGCATTTTCTGCAATTACATGAAATCAAGCTTCCCAAAAGAATTTCAATGCCTTAGCCATATGTCAAAAAATCCTGAACAATATTGTTTAACCTTTTAGAAAAACATTCCTATTAGGAAATGCAACATTTCAGGTTACTCCAAATTATTCTCCCAAAATACCAATTTCAAAGTTCCAATTTAAGTACACACAAATCACCTATTTCCCCAGATGTGAGATTCTCTCCAGAACATGGGAATCTCACATTCAGAATTAGAGATACTTGTTTTTTTTCCACATAACCTGAATTCCACATAGCTACTGTGGAGTCTGGGCCTTTCTCTCTACCCCAGATGAATTCTGTAGTAAAGAAAATAAATTAAAGAACACAAACACAAAATAGAAATAAGAAAAAAGATACACTTTTGTGCTTTCTTTCCTTCTTTCAGAACCTTTATAATTAACTGAAACATTCAGAAAACATTTCTGCAGTGAAAAACACAAATTCCAAAGAATAAAAGACAAGATGGATGGTTGGGACCCTCTCACATTCATTAATGCTTCTGGAAACATAGTTGGTCCTGAACATTTATTTCACATAACCCTTTCTTCTGGTCACATCCTATTTCTCTGAAGTTTAGGAATAATATTCTAATATGTATCCAACACATATGTAGGGGTTTTCTCGTTTCCCACAAAAGGGATTCCCCTAGGTTCTATACCTCGGAATTATGGTGGGATATGATAAAAGGTTGAATTGACCAGAGTGTGCTGATGAGAGAAAACAGAAACCAAGATGGACTCAAAGCAAGTCTAAATTTACAGGCTTTATTAAACAATTAGAAATCGAATCTCACCAACACTACATAATACGTGGTTAAACTTATGCTTTAAACTAAGACTATGGAAGGAAAACTATCGGGCATGTCGTAAAGCTTACTTTAACAATATTTTACTCCCCTTTCCCCTTATTTACTCAACCTCCTATCCTATTTCGGGAATTTCACCAAATCACCGGGATACTCACAGCTAAGTCGATGCAGGCTCACGAGCGGTCCAGTAGAGCAGGAAGAGCAGGAAGAGCCGAAAAGAGCAGAGAGCACAGAGAGCCCGAGTTCTGGCTGGACTCCTGTTTTATACCTGAGATTCCTTTGAACCCCCCAGGTGGTCCTCTGGATAAAAGGGCTTCTTTTGATGTTTCCCAGTTTCGATCTGGCATGAACAATAGGCTTCCGATGATAAGGGGTTTGCTGATGTCATGATCCCTCAGCCTGATCGTTATCCCATCCCCTGGATGGGCTCCTATTGTCTCGATGGATGGGTCATCCATGATGGTGATTGTGCTTGTTCCTGGCCTGTTTACCATCGTCTGCTGAGGCTTGGTTCCTTCCTTTGTGTATCCAAGAAAATCTCGTTATCTCCGTCTCTGCCTTTGTTCACACTGCTGTGTGATGTCCAAGTCCACGGACCAGACGGTTTGAAACTTGAAACTGAGTCTTTCTGTGGATTGCGGGTTTTTCCGTTGCAGCCAGCAAATCTGTCTTTTTAAAAGTTCTTCCATAATTTTGGAGGATTTGCCCCAATAACTTACACATATATGATAAACACCTAGCAGCCTTTTCACGTATTCACTGGTTTATGTATTCTTTCTCTTCGTGGCCACACCTCGTGCAACTTTACAATTTGCAGACTCTTTGCACCTTAACAAGTTCAGAAAATTACTTACGCTCAAGGGTTACATTAACAATACAGCTTAAGAAAATATCATAACATTTTTAAGCAGCTGCTGATTATGGTCAGAACAGCAACAATGATGATACAAAAGTGAATTTATGGAATTCCCTGCCACAGAGGGCAGTGGAGGCCAAATCACTGGATGGATTTAAGAGAGAGTTGGATGGAGCTCTTGGGGCTAGTAGAGTCAAGGGATATGGGGAGAAGGCAGGTACGGGTTATTGATAGCGGACGATCACCCATGATCACAATGAATGGCGGTGCTGGCTCGAAGGGCCGAATGGCCTCCTCCTGCACCTATTTTCTATGTTTCTATGTTTCTAGTTAGTAGTTTTGCAGATAGTGAAGATGATTGTGAACGATTGCAGCAGGATCTGGATCGATTGGCCAGGTGGGCGGAGGAATTGTTGATGGAATTTAAGACAGAGAAGTGTGAGGTGTTGCATTTTGGGATGTTGAACAAGGGCAGGACCTACACAGTAAATAATAGAACTCTGGGTAGAGTGGTTGTGCAGAGGGATCTAGGAGTACAAGTCGATGGTTACTTGCAGGTCAAGTCGCAGGTAGAGGGGCAGAAATCCCGGGGGGCCGGGGCAGGGGGGGGGGGGGGGGGGGGGGATTGTCCCCCACCTCTCAATCCCCCATTTTTTGTAATCCAATTTTAAAACCCGGAGAAATCTCCGCTTTCCGCGAGACAGTGGGGGCGGGACTGCTGAACGAGGGCGCTGATCAGTCAGCAGGCAATGGGGGCGAGACATGATGATTCAGCACAATCATTGGAGGAGAGAGGTGTCGGTCAGAGGCGGAAGTAGGGGGGGTGGGACTGAGGATAGAGCGCGGTGATTGGAGGGAGACTTGTCAAAACACTCTCAGCTGCTCTTGGCACAGACCTGCGCCTCATCCGCTGCCAGGATCGATCCCGGCTCTCCAATCGCTGCCGAACAGCCACTGAACCATCCCCGTCCCCACCCGAGTGGCCCCCTCCCCCAACGCCCGCAGGGGGCCAGAGATGTCAGGATTCAGATGGGAGCTGTGCCCCAGGCCCACAGCCAGCGCAGAGAAGCAACGTTAAACCCAGCTCAGCAGTGCCTGTCCTGCCAGATTAACCTGCAGCCCTGCCTGGACTTGCGGGAAATATGGCCCAGGTTTACAGCCAGCGCGGAGAAGCAGCGCTGGTGTCCCGTCAGTCCAGGCAGGGCTATAGGTTAACCCAGTGAGACAGGCAGAGTTGAGCTGCATTTAGCGCTGGATTGAGCCTCCAAAGCCGCGCGTGTGTGTGTGTGTGTGTGTTTGTGTGTGCGCGTGTGTGTGTGTGTGTGTGTGCTTGTGTGTGCTTGTGTGGCCGCCAAGAAATTGTGTCCTCCCCCTGTCCCCTCCATATTTTGATAGCGATTTCCGTGCCTGATAAGGTGGTCAAAAAGGCTTTTGCACTTTGGACTTCATCACTCAGAATATTGAGTATAAAAGTGGGAGGTCATGTTGAAGTTGTATAAGACTTTGGTGAGACCGTATTTTGAAAATTGTGTTCAGTTCTGGGCACCATGTTATAGTAAAGATATTGTCAAGCTTGAAAGGGTTCAGAAAAGATTTACGTAGATGTTACCAGGACTAGAGGATGTGAGCTATAGGGAGAGGTTGAGTAGGCTGGGTCTCTATTCCATGAATCCTGGCAGGATGAGGGGAGATCTTATATACAAGGTCATGAGAGGAATAGATGGGTCTTTTACCCAAAGTAGGGGAATTGAGGACCAGTGGACATAGGTTCAAGGTGAAGGGGAAAGGATTTAATAGGAATCCAAGGGGTAACTTTTTCACACAGAGGGTGGTGGGTGTATGGAACAAGCTGCCAGATAAGGTAGTTGAGGCTGGGACTATCCCATCGTTTAAGAAACAGTTGGACAGATACATGGAATGGACAGGTTTGGTGGGTTATGGACCAAGCGCAGGCAAGTGGGACGAGGGTAGCTGGGACATTGTTGGCCGGTGTGGGCGAGTTGGGCTGAAGGGCCTGTTTCCACACTGTATCACTCTATGACTCTCTAGGACTTTAACTGTCTTCTCTTTTAAAGTTGTAAAGTTAACATAATAGCTAACATAGTTTCTAAATATTCAGGCACACCCTATGAATTTGCAGTAATACAAAAATTACTGGAATAATGCATCTAAGGGATTGAGGTATATTTGTGGCTTCTATAATAAATATAATATTAAGGCTTCTATTAGGTAACTGTTCTGCAGGGCTGAAAGACAGCAGCACATCACAGCAGGTTTAGCTGGATTGTGGCAGAAGGGATGGGTGGAGGACACGATAAATTAAATCCAGCAAAGATTTGCTAATAGTCATCCACCTCATTAACCTCCCCATCCACCTCTCTCCCCCTCCCTTCCACCACTCTTTCCCCTCCCCACTCTCTTCCCTCTGCCCCCCCCCCCATCTCTCCCCCGCCTCCCCTCCTCTCCCCTCTCTCCCCCCCCTCACCCACCCCTCCCCCCCTCCCCGTTTGGGGGTGGTTAGTGTGTGTGTGAGACGCCACAAGCCCCCTCCCCCGCCCCCAGCAACCGCATGTTGAGGGGACAGGACCCAACGGGTCCCCCTTGGTCCAGTTATCTTTAAATATAACATGACAATGAATCATCAACATTGAAAAATAGATTGAATATAGGAGTTTAGATTCAGAACAGCCATGATCTATCTGGATTAATCAGAAAGGCTAAATGGTTATCTAATTTTCCTATTATCTGTCAATGAAGTGCAGAAGAGGGCAGGGTGGAAGAAAACCATAAAGAAACTTCCAATCTGCAGTTTGGGAATAGTTTCCATTAGATTCTAACATTTCCACACTCCATCTACTGCATTATCTTAATTCATGGGTGTAATTTATATTGAATTACCAGAATGATGGGATGGCCATTGTATGGCCATGGGCAATGGCTGAGGACCCAAGGAATGAGGGCTGGGATCCATGATAGGTAAGCAGTAGGGAATTGGTAAGAGGGAGAGGCCCAAGGATTCTTTTTTGGTTCCAGTGCTAATCTTAGCCTCCACTTCGTCATTGATGTTACCTGCTGTCACCCCACCCAGATGGCTGGCACATTGAATCAGAACACCAGAACACCTCAAGATCGCAGCTGAAGAACTGGCTCCAGTTTTACAGTTCATTTTTCAACAATCGCTTGACTCGGGCGATGTACCGCTGGATTGGAGGAAGGCCAACATCACTCCTCTCTTTAAGAAAGGTTCAACCACCAACCCAGCGAATTATCGTCCTGTTTCACTAACAAGTACTTGCTGTAAATTGCTGGAGCATATCATTGATAGTAATCTGATGCGTCACTTGAACAAACATAATATTGTTGCCGACAACCAATATGCATTTAGGAGGCATAGATCATGCGAGTCGCAGCTTATCCTGGCAACAAATGACCTGGCCAAGCACCTTGACAGTAACGTCATCATGGATTTAGTTGTACTGGACTTTTCTAAAGCATTTGATGTCATCCCACACCAGAGAATGCTTTGGAAGCTTGACTTCTACGATATTCGTTCCAACACGAAACGATGGATTTCCAGTTTCCTGACAAAACGTCTTCAGCGCGCGTGTGTGAACGGAAAGCGCTCCAATTGGCACCAGTGTTGAGTGGTACACCCCAGGGCACAGTACTTGGCCCACACCTATTTTTGCTTTACATCAATGACATCCATGAAAAAGTCGCAAGTACGACCAGACTATTCGCTGATGATTGTTTGCTGTACCGTCCAATTAAGTCAGCTGATGATGAAGATGCTCTCCAAAAGGATCTCGATACTCTGGTCGAGTGGTCACAACAACGGGGCATGCAGTTCAACCCTTCCAAATGTGAAACCATGTGTGTCACCAGAAAGAGGAATCCAGGCGTCACATCTTACAACATACTTGGTGCCACCTTGAACAGGTGTCCTAAACTTCTTGAGGCGCAACTTCCATCATTGTTCAGCTTCTGTCAAGGAGAAGCTGTATTTCACCCTCGTTAGACCTCATCTGGACTACGCAGTTGCAGCTTGGGACCCATACACAGATAAAAACATTTCATCCATCGAACGTGTCCAAAGACAGGCCGCTCGATTTGTTACTAACACCTACGAGAGAGAAGCGAGTGTCACCAAACTTCTGAATTCTCTGGGATGGATCCCTCTCCAAGACAGACGTGAAGCTCACCGTTTGACCCGTTTTTACAAAATATTAAATGGTCAGCTAGACATAGATCACAAGACCTACACCAACCCCAAACCAATTAGGAGCAAACGAGGGCATTCGATCCAATTTGTGGTCCCAGCCACAAAGACAGACGTGTACAGCAATTTGTTCTTTCCATGCACTATTAAAGCATGGAATAATCTCCACCAAGCCACGGTTGCCCAGCCAGATGCAACTAAATTTATAGTGGCACTTTCTTCCCAATAACCCTCTCTGGCTAAACCCCTCCCTTCACCACCTCCAGTTTAAATTCCAGTTGGAATATTTTGGAGGACCAAGTAACCGAGAACCAAGAACCATTTCAATACTAATGACCCCACTCTGTCAAATAATCATAGAAACAATCTTGGTGGTTACAAAACGTAACGACAAAGGACATTTATTGTCACATACACCAATTGGTGCAGTGTAATTTGAGTAGCTATGCAGCACACAAATAAGATAAACGTAACACTAAAGGATTTAACATGAAACATAAAAAACATCCCCCCACGTTCAATGTTTCCCACTGTGAGGGAAGGCAGCAAAGTTCAGTCCACTTCCTCTCTGTTCACCCATGGTCAGGGCCTATTGAGGCCTCCTCAGTCGCCGCTACGGCGGCCCGATGTTTCAGGTCCTCTCGCCGGAATGATGGAATTCCGGCATCGGAAGAACGCTCTCAGCGGCTTGGAGTTCCGAAATGGCAGCTTCCTACCTGAGACCGCGGCTCCCAAAGTCCACAGGCCGCAGTGGGCAGAGCTCCAACACTGGCGACCTCCGCGAAAGATCCCAGGCTCTGCGATGATAAAGTCAGCGCCGTTGCGGCTGGAAGCTCCGCAGACCACAGCTCCACGATGTTGAAGTTAGCAGTCCCAGCACTCCGGAGCTCCTCACGGCGACCCGGGTAAGGCACCGCCCACTCCGCGATGGCACCTCAGTGCTGCGCCGCCGCTGAAGCTGCAGCTTGAAGCTCTGGCCGGATTCCGACAGGAAACGCCGCGCCAATCCATATGGTAGGCCGCTTGGAGGGGGCGAAGATGCAGCTCGGAGGAAGGCGGCATCCTCGACCAGGAAGGGACTGATAAAAACGGGTTCCCCCTCCCCCCCATCAAAAGACTAAAAGGCCTCGAAAACAAAACTTTTTGACAAACTAAAAATAATTTTTTAAAAGTTTGAAGGATGAACAACTGCATGCGAGGCTGCCACACCCGATGACGCTACCACTTGGAGAAATATCAGCCAGAGAGCACAGAGCTCAAGGATATACCTTAGTCATCATGGATTTGCATTTCATAATTATACAATGCAGATGCCCTTCCATAGTCCAGCCCATTATCTTCACAATACACAGTACAGGATAGAATGCAGGATGAAGCAATGCTGTGCTCAAACAGTGGCTGAAGACTTGCGTATTTCTGATGTTAGTGAAAGATGTGCAATCATGGACACTGATAATAAGGGTAGGTTTGCTTCTTTATTGTTTTAAGCATGGGATCCTCGCAGCGTATATGTCTATCTTGGTTAAGGACAAAGATATCGATCAGACATTTTGCACGTTTGTCATGACTAATGGATAAGATTTTCTTTGCATATTCCGAGTTGGATTCTTGTAGTATCATCACTGCATCCTGTTTGATCAGTTATGGAATACTTCCTTCACATTGTCTCAAACAGCCACTTGTTTAATCATTTTGTCATATTTTAATTTTGTGCTTGCATTTGACCTCACGTTTTCACTGTTAAATATTTATTTTTGACTCAGTAGGACACATAAGCAGGATACATAATTCCTGCTCCTATTTCTAATGTTTCCATGGTCCTAATGCCTCTGTCCCACTTAGGAAACCCGAGCGGAAACCTCTGGAGACTTTGCGCCCCACCCAAGGTTTCCGTGCGGTTCCCGGAGGTTCCCGGAGGTTTTTGTCAGTCGAAAGTGGTTTCCGCTTCTTCTATGTTCCGGCGATTATTTCAAAACATTCAAAACTGGCAGCGACTAAAAATATGTTGCCGTTTTAAAATTCGGTCATTTCTTAGTCGAAGCCGGTTGCGATGCTAGTTGAAGATGGTTGCCGGAGGTTGCAGGTATTGGAAGGTAAGACCTTCACCTAGTTTTATTCCACCAGGGAAGTCTTACCTTCCACTACCTGCAACCACCTTCAACTAGCATCTCAACCAGCTTCGACTCAAAAATTACCGATTTTTAAAACGGCAACCTATTTTTAGTCGCGGCCGGTTTTGAATTTTTTGAATTAATCGCCGGAACATAGAAGAAGCGGAAACTACTTTCGACCATCAGGGAGACTGACAAAAATCTCCGGGAACCGCACGAATACCTTGGGTGGGGCGCAAAGTCTCCAGAGGTTTCCATTCAGGCTTCCTAAGTGGGACAGGGGCATAATTATACATTTATTCATTACTTACATCTTTTTGTTGCCTCATTGCATGTTGTTAATAGTCAGATAGTTTGTGCACTACGTTTTTCTTTCCTCTACTTTTTACGTTCATTCCTATTTACATTTGTAAGTGATCACTTAGATGTAGGACTGGATGATTTTTATATTCTCTTTGTCATGCACATATAATATTTTAATTAAATCTTGTGCTGCTTAAATCAGTTTAAATAATTATTGAACCGGACAAATATTTTTTCTGTAAAAGTTGGAAGGGTTGCAAAATTTGCAATAACTGTACGTGCATCTGAAAGCTTGTTGCCAGCTTACTAATGCTAAGATAGTTTTCTTTTATAAACCAGTATGTTGTTCACTGCGATACAACTTGGCACTCCTCACCTTTCTTACATTATCAGTGACTATGTTACTGCACATTAATATCAGTGTTGCAATTGTGGTTAATAATCATATGTGCTCACCAGGAATTGACGACTTCAACCAAACCCGGTCAAATTATACTTCCCAACATTATTTCCAGAAGGTGTGTAAATTGCCGAGGAAAACAGAAAGGGTGTATGTGGTCAACTGTGGTTCTTCAGAGTACCAGGAAATGTACTGTACTTACACGGAATTCTTATTGGTGTCATTGTTATTTTGAGGTGGGTTATTAATCTAGACAGAAAATCAATATTTCCAGATGATAAAAAGGGAAAGGGAGTAAAGTGAAGAAGATAGCAATGGATTCAGCTGGAGTAACTCAGTGGGTCAGGCAGCCACTGAGTCGGGATCCTCCTTCAGACTCTTCTCCCTTGTACCTTTTTTACATCTCACCAGTTTAATAGTGTAAGCAAGAATGAGGGTTAGACTGGATGGGGATGAAGAGCCTGAAGTGTGAACAAGAGTAGTATTACACTGAATATAATATTAACAGTTCTGGAGAATGCGGTTAGTTTGAGACATTTAATCAAATATATGACAAAATAGCAAGAAAATGTGATTTGACTAGTAATAGATGACTTATATCTTACCATTTCCTTATTCACGCATTGTAGACAATCTAATTCCATTCTCTTCAGACATGTTACCTCATTATTCCACTCAACCTAATGCCTTCTCACGTCCTCAACACCCAGCATAACTCCACTCTTGCTCATACTTTATCCATTTAATCTCCATCCACTCTAACCCTCACTTACATTTGTACATCCTTTAGGTAACACCCAGTTTATCCAGTCTAATTCCACATTTCTGCTCCATCCCCATAAACTTTAACATTCCACCTAGTTTATTTCTTTGCTTATTTCTCATACTCTTTACTATTCTATTCATTTTAATATCACTATCCTTTTCACAGTTGAAAACTCACTCCCGATATTCTTAAATACTTGACCCAGTCTAATCCAATTATTCAGTCCACGCCTTGTACTTATCTAATGTTTAATCAAACAATCTCTCTTCTCACAGAGATGTCTCCCCAGCATTTCATTCATTGTCCCACACACAAAATCATGATACTTTATGTCAACCTTCTGCCTGCCACCTCTTCTAATGCATCATTTTCACTTCAGTCCCTGTATGTTTTAATAAACAACTATCCAGTCTGACCCTTGTACTCATCTCCATTTGTTTCCGGATAAGGTCTACAACTGGAGTGTTGATACACAGAGTTGGATCCTATGGGGCTTCTACTATGGCTATATTGTTTTCCAATTTGCTGCTGGATTCATTGCAGACAGAGTTGAAGGGAGGCTACTTGTTGGTGGTTGAATACTTGGCAGTGCTTTCACCACACTTCTGTTTCCACCTGCAGCGGACCTTGGAGCTTCCTATGTCATGGTTTAGCAGAGGTATATTGCATGGATTTTGATTTACCTTCTGGATGTAGTTATTATGGGCTTCAGTGGGAGTTTGGAAAAATGTTTCCATCAGCCCATATCATTATCCTCACTGTACATTGGCATGTTTAGTTTAGTTTAGAGATACAGCATGGAAAAAGACCCTTCGGCCCACTGAGTCCACACTGACCTTCAATCACCCATTCAAACTAGTTCTATTTTAACCCATTTTTGCACCCATTCCTTACAGTCAGGGCAATCTTAAAGAGAACAAGTAATCTACAAACCTGCATGCCTTTGGGATGTGGGAGAAAACCCAAGCATCCGGAAAAACCCTCGCGATCACGGGGAAAACTTGCAAACTCCACATGGACAGCATCTGTGCTCATTATTTAACCTAGGTCCCTGGAGCTGTGATTAAGCAGCTCTAATTAAGGCTGTTAATCAGAGCTGATCAGTTTGGATTAACCAAACTTCATTTTCCTCTCGTAGACAACAGCAAAAGTAGTCACGTACAACCTTGGTTCCCATCCTACTTTAACATGCACTTTTTTCTTTTCACTTCTCCAATCTGCAATATAAAAGGTACTTGTATTCTCTTTCTTAAAGTTTTGAAGAACGTAATTGACAAGAAACAATAATTCCTTTTCACTCTCCACAGAACAGCAATGGTGCCTGTTTGGTGCTGTCTTCTCACTGCTAGCATGTTTGATGCCTGGGCCTCATGGTGGTGAGACAGGGATCAATTGCCTCTACTTCTATTAATTCCGATCCACCTTATATGGCTGTGATCAGCAAGATTCCGTATGCGTATCTTGGGCGTGCAGTGACGCAAAATGCAAGCAAAATTTATTCTGAGCATTCACTCTCCATCGATAGTGCTCGGTTCTTTGATTGTTGAACAAATCTGAACAATTTGAAAATTTCCAGTGTTTATTTCACATCTCACTAGGGTTCAGTCTTTCCTGCTCTAAGTGCTTTCTGGTCAAATTGGGCTCCCCCACTCAACCGATCTGGACTCCTTAGCATAGTGACGCAAAATGCCTTCCTGTTTTTGCTACCAAAGTGGATAACCTCACATTTATCCACACTAAACAATCTGCCATGCATCTGCCCACTCCCCCAACCTGTCCAAGTCACCCTGCATTCTCATAGCATCCTCCTCACAGTTCACACTGCCACCCAGCTTTGTGTCATCTGCAAATTTGCTTAACGCTTTGCAAATTTAGGGTTGTAACCTCAGATAGACGCAAAAAGCCGGAGTAAACCAGCGGGACAAGGCAGCATGTTGTTAAAGAAGGAACTGCAGATGCTGGAGAATCGAGGGTTACACAAAAAGCTGGAGAAACTCAGCGGGTGCAGCAGCATCTAAGGAGCGAAGGAGATAGGCGACTTTTCGGGTCGAGACCCTTCTTCGGACAAGGCAGCATCTCTGGAGGGGATTAATGGGTGACACAAAAAGCCGGAGTAACTCAGCGGGACAGGCAGCATCACGGGAGAGATGGAAATGGGTATGCAGCCAGTCCCGCTGAGTTACTGCAGCTTTTTGTGTCTATCTGAGATTTAAACCAAATATACTAGAGGCGCTCCTCTAGAATCTGGTTTAAACCAGCATCTGCAGTTCCTTCCCACACATGGGGGGGGGGGGGGGGGGTTGCAACCAAAGAATGCTAGAGTATACTCTAGGATCTTTGGTTGCAGCTTCTGCAGAAACGTGTAGGGTCCGCGCGCTCTCTCGCGGCAGCTTGGCGACGGTTGGGAGCCGCGGACGCGGAAGTGGTGCGCGCGCGTGACCTGCGAGTGGATCCGGTTGTTGACTTCAGTAGCGGAGACAGGTTGGGCTGAGCTGAGCTGGGACATGGAGGAGTCGGGCGAGGAGGACGAGCAGCCGCTGCTGAGCGGGGAGCGCAGGCAAGGTGCGTGGCAGGCTGCAACCCCCGCCCCGGCATTGTCTCTGGGGGGTGGTGGGCGCTGTGATCGGAGGGTGGCAAATGTCAACGCTTTGCAGATCCAGCGTTGTAACCTCTGTAGTTTCTTCTTCTGGAGAAATATGCAAGATTCTCTGATTTATAATTGGGACAGGAATCTTTCTCTCTGTTTTTAAACAAAGAGAATTATGCAAAAAGTGCAGGAAGCGTTGGTTATCGCCTCTTGACAATCACCCAAATCTTTGTTATTTCCCCATGGGGCAGATATTTCCGCATACGGTATGAATCTAGTTAATGTCTTAAAGTTATTGTGCAATTTGGTACCATATTATTCAGGGAAATGTATGACGTTATATGTTTTAAGATCCTTTCACGTTAGTTTTGTTGGTAGCCGGTGGTTCTAGACCTTTACAGCTGCAAGTTCGAATGTTGCTGTTCCGTTTTCGGCACACTTAACCACTCTTGACTATTAAACCTTTGAATTGGTTGGTGTCTGTTAATTGTGCGAATATCTGGCTTTGAAAATGATTCCATATCAGAATAATTCATGATATTTCAACATTTAATTACTACCATCCCCTCTTCATCTTCATCGATGCACCTTCATCTTCATCGATGCACCAAGCGATGACCCAAGAGATTGCAGATGTTGGAATCTTAATCAAAAAGGCAGTTCTGAGCCAACGATGTTGGATTATTTCTTTCGACAGATACTGCCTGACCTCTTAAATTCTTCCAACTTCTTTTGCATCCATGCTGGTACCATTCAAATTCTTCTGAATCAATTGCCACCTTGATGTTAAATTTGACACATTTTACAAGTTGTATCAATCAATCAATAATTGATAACCTTTCCTCCTATTATATACAAATTTGTTTTAAGCCATGGATTTTTTTTTCAAATCTTATAAACATGTATTGCATTTCAAAAGACGATTGTGACTCTTGAGTACCTGAATATGTACATTTAACAATGTGTGCAAATAAAAAAAGGTACATATCTACATATCTTTGGGACCCAAAACAAGTATCATTGTTATTTAACTAAGCTGGACCCATGGCTAGGTTTTTGACAGCTGTGGCACGGTTTGCATGCTTTCACCTCCTACAAGGTGAAACCAGGCAGCAACAACGCATAACTTCCGGATGAGTTTGATGCCCTTTTTTTGCAGGATTTGAAAGGGGGAACTATGATACAGCTACATGAGCCTCCATAGCCCCTGGCCACCACGTGATAGTCTCTGAGGCTGATATCAGAGCACCCTTACAAAGGGTAAATCTACGCAAAAGGGTCCAGCCTAGATGATGTACCTGGCTGAGTCTAAATCTCTGTGCAGACCAAGACGGTGGCATCTATCATCAAAACTCCCCATCATCTGGGTCATGCTTTCTTCTCACTGCTGCCATTCGGCAGGAGATTGAGGTACGGAAGCCTGAAGTTGCACACACCCAGGTTCTGGATCCAATCTGCATGACCTTAATGCAACCTCAGCAATGGGGCACTACTGACCATGGACTAGATTTCTAATGTCTTGTTTATTCCCCAGTCTTTTACTTTTCACTGTCTTGTAAAATTTATCTGTAATTTACATATAATTTGTGTGTAATTTATGTGTTTGTATAATAATAATAATACTTTATTGTCATTGTAAATACATATAACAAAAGTTCAGGCGCACTGCCCGAGCGGAGCACCAACGATAAATAATAACGAATAACAAGTACAAAAACGGCAGTCATAATGTGCAATATTTCGCAGTATAGTGTTGTGGCAGCACAAAATATTGGCTTTGGGGTCTTTCTGTTCAGTTCAGAATGGTGATGACCTTGGGGTAGAAACTGTTCATTAATTTTATGATGTGTGATTTGATGGACCTGTAACGCTTTCCTGAGGGCAGAAGGGCAAACAAGTGATGTGCAGGATGAGACAAGTCCTTTAGGATGCCTGATGCCTTCCACAGGCACCGAGAGCTAAACAACTCTTCCAGGGCAGGCAGCTGTGTGTTGGTGATCTTCTGGGCTGTATCGATGACTCTCTGCAGAAACGTCTTGTCAGCCGCAGAACTGTTGCCATACCATACCAGGATGCCTTGTGTCAGAACACTCTCTATGACACTAGCAGCTGTTGTGGCAAGTTGACCTTCCTGAGTGATCTTAGGCTGTAAAGCTGTTGTTGTGCCTTCTTTACCAGGGAGTGCGTGTTAGTTGACCACCTGAGATCTGCTGAGATGTGGGTGCCCAGGAACCTGAAACTGGAGACTCTGTCCACTCTTTCTCTGTTTATGTGCAGTGGGGATGGTCACCCTGCTTCTTCCTGAAGTCAATGATGAGCTCTTTTGTTTTTTTTTGTATTGAGTGTTAAGTTGTTCCTTGAGCACCAGCCTATTAACCTTTGTACCTCCTCCCTGTAAGCTGACTCATCGCCCTCAGTGATCAGCCCCGCCACTTGTGTCGACTGCAAATGTTATGATAGTGTTTGTGCTGTGGGTCAGTATGCAATCATAGGTATAGAGGGGTTCAGCACACAGTCTTGTGGAGCTCCTGTGCTGAGTGGGGGAGTGGTGGGATCCCATCCTGACTGACTGCGGCTGGTCCGTAAGGAAGTCCTTAATCCATAGGCAGATGGAGTAGAGTTAGAGAGGAGGTTGTGAAACTGTCTCCGGAGGGAGGAGGAGAACTTCTTCAAAGTAGGCATACCTTGAGGAGATTTCACAGTGGAGTAGATGTTAGAGAGGACAGCTGATCTATATCGGTGAGACCAAGCGGAGGCTGAACACCTCCGCTCTGTCCACAATAACCAACCCGACCTCCCGGTGGCTCAGCACTTCAACACCCCCTCCCATTCCGTATCCGACCTCTCTGTCCTGGGCCTCCTCCACGGCCAGAGTGAGCCGCACCTTAAATTGGAGGAACAGCACCTCATATTCCACTTGGGGAGTCTGCATCCTCTTGGCATGAACATTGAATTCTCTCAATTCTGTTGACCCTTGCTGTCTCCTCCCCTTCCTACCTCTCCCTCAGCCCTTGGGCTCCTTTTTCTTTTCTTTCCCCCGCCTCCCCCCACCCCCCATCAGTCTGAAGAAGGGTTTCGGCCCGAAACGTTGCCTATCTCCCTCGCTCCATAGATGATGCTGCACCCGCTGAGTTTCTCCAGCATTTTGTGTACCCTCCATAGGCAGATGTTGTGTGTGAAGCCTAGGTCAGACAGCTTGGAGACCAGTCTACTGGGTACGATTGTGTTGAATGCAGAGCTGTAATCCACAAATAGCAGTCGTGCGTATGCTCCCCGTTGTTCGGGGTGGAGCAGTACAGTATGGAGGGCATTGGCAATGGCGTCGTCTGTTGATCTGTTTGCTCTTTATGCATATTGGTGTAGATCCAGGGTTCATGGGAGAGCGGCCTTGATGTCCTTAAGGACCAATCTCTCCAGGCACTTCACGATGATTGGTGTTACTGCAACCGGCCTGTAGTCATTGAGGCAGGTTACGACTGTCTGCTTCGGAACTGGGAGTATTTCCAATGTTGTTAGGCATGTGGGGACCATGCATTGTGCCAGGGATTGAAAATGTTTGTAAATACGTTAATTAACTCAACAGCACAGTCTTTGAGAACCTGTCCTGGGAGAGGTCATACACTTATCCGAATCTATGCTATTGCTGCAAGCAAGGTTTTCATTATACCCATTCCTCCCTATACGTGGACATGTGACAATAAACTCGACTTGGCTTGGCTTAGCTTATCAAGCAAGTTGGAAATCAGTGGTTCTGAAAACATCTTCAGACTGATTGTAAAGGGGGGGGGGGGGGTGTGGGAGGAACTGGAAGAAAGAAAATACCAGGACAAATCAGGGCCGGCAATAGACAAACTCAGGCGGGGTGGTTCCGTGATAGCCAATTGTTGACTAGTTATGGTGTGATCACAAGAGGTATATCTTGATGTATCCATCTTGGGATCATATTATTTCTAGCCAACAATTGGCCTACCAGGGGATATCACTGCCTGAGGTCATCTGTTGCCATCTCTGATTTTTCCTGGTCTTTTCTTGTTTCCAGCCTTCCCCCCACCCCCTGCCCCAAACATTCTGAAGAAGTGTCCTGACACAAAACATCACCTATCCATTCTCTCCAGAGATGCTGCCTGACCCAGCATTTTGTGTCTATTTTTGGTATATGCCAGCATGTGCAGTTCCTTTTTATTACAGAGTGTTCCAAGGATCTGTTTGTAGCCCTCAAAAATTAACTACATCAATGATCTGGAGGGTGGGACAGTGTACAAGGTATCCAAATTTACAGTATCACAAAAAAATAGGTCGGCCACATGATATGATAGGTTGATAGACTGAATAGAGTAGATAAAGACTTGGTAAACAGAGATTAATGTGGGAAAGTGCAATGTCATGCACTCGGTCGGAGGAATCTAAGGTAGAATATTATCTAAATGGAAAAAAAAATGCCAGATGAGCAGAGTACAGAGAGTTCTAGGTAGTCTGAAGAAGGGTCTCGACCCGAAACGTCGCCTATCTCCTTCGCTCCTTAGATGCTGCTGCACCCGCTGAGTTTCTCCAGCTTTTTGTGTAACCCTCGATTCTCCAGCATCTGCAGTTCCTTCTTTAACAACGTTCTTATGCACTAATTGGAATAAGAAAACAGGATGGTATATGGCATAGGTTTGGAATTTAGAAATACACGTAGGAAACTTACAATTGTAAGGCTGGCAGTGAGGCTTTTCCTGGAGTAACATGCACAGATTTGATCCCCTTATTTAAGAAAGGGTATACCAGCATTGGAGGGAGTCTAAAAGAGATTCACTAGGTTAATCCTGGGATGAAAGGATGGTCTATCACAATGGCTAAAGGTGATCTGTACTCTGAGATTTAGAAGAATGAGGAGTGATCTTACTGAAGCACATAGAATCCTGATGGTGTGTGACAGGGTAGATGTTGGGATGGTTCCACCAGTGAGAGAAACTTGAAAAAGGGGACATCTTTACAAAATAAAGACGTGGTCATTTAAATTTGAACCGTGTAGGAATTTTGTTTTGCAGAGGGATGGGGAATCTCTGGAATTGTAGATATTTAATGAGGATGTAGTTGTGAGGAACTGGTGTAGAAGAGAAATTGAGGCCTGGGTCGGCCATGATCATCATGAATGGTATTGAAGAGTTGACGGGCTGAGTGGCTGCCTCCTATTTTCTTGTATTCTTAAATGTGGGATTGTATGCAAGTAAATGTATGTATATTTCCAACAATTAATCCCAATGTTTTCTCCAGTATCAGCTTGCTGCTCTGCTCGATACAGCCTGGCGATATTGGCCTTTTGTGGATTTTTTATGGTATATGCACTACGTGTGAACCTTAGCGTTGCATTGGTTGAGATGGTGGATGTTAATGGAACTTTACCCAAGAATGGCAGTGTTGAGGCATGTCCACCACACTTTAACGTTACTCATCAAAATTATGAAAAAAAGGTAAGGTACTTAGCTGTGTCTCTATTTGTACCAGCAGTTGAAATAGTTTATTTTCTGGTAAAGTTACAAAAAATGAGCAAATCGTGGCACCATATTTGCTGACAGCAGGCGAGTAGGAATTTTTTGTTGTTGCTGTATCAACTTGATCCCATGGCACAACATTGACCCCCAACAACAAAGGTCCATGATGTGATTAGCTCCGTATCTCGGTGAAGGCAAACATCAGGAATAAAACTCACTGTTGCCTCCAGTGCACAGCTATTGAACATTTGAAGAAGGTTTCCAAAGGCCATAGCCTCCAATCTAGCATAAGCAGTCAACCCAGCTCTTCGTGTACACTTCCAAATAATGGAGAGGTATCACTATTTCTCCACAATATACTCCAAAGGATCACTGATTTCTCTTGGGCTATGACTGTACTTACAATGTCAAAACTATAATTACATTCAGTCAGAGAAAGTGGCAGTCCAGATCACTTGGATGCCAGGTACCAGAAATTGTTATTTTGAGTTGCATTACAGTAATGTGATGCTCAAAAATGTTTTAACAATAATATACATGTGGGAATCCCTGAGCCATAACTATTCAAAATGCAAGAAGAGCACCTGGAAAAACACTGGGAATCTGGAGTCAATTTGTTAGGAAAATGAAATACCAATCTGAAGACCTGGTCAGCTATACCCTAAATGTCATCCTCTTCATAGTGAACTTTCAATGTTGCATTAAAAACAAATATATTCCACTTTAAATCAGAGAGCAAATCCCTACACCATATGTTAGGTGTATTCCCTTGCAATAATGCTTACATTATATTTACCTTTCTATTTGCTAGTTTCAAGTAAAGCATCAAGTAATAGAACTACAGATTTCTTGTCAAATCTCGTGCTGAAAAAAATTCATAAATTTGAGATTTAAAAAAAGCTCACCCTCAACATCCTGGATGCAGCTGATAATAGTAAATAAACTATTCTCCACACAAGGAACTGCAGATGCGGGATTCGTGCACAGAACACAAAGTGCTGGAGTGGCTCAGTGGATCAAGCGGCATCTGTGGAGAATATGGATAGGTTAGCAAGTCTGAAGAAGGATCCCAACAAGAAACCCCAGCAATTTGTAGAAATATTCTGGATTTCTGTTATCTCTCCCAGGTCAATATCCTGAGTCATACAGCTGTATACCATGGAAACAACCACTCGGCCAACTTGACCATGTTGACCAAGGTTACAAATCTGGTCTAGTCCTACAGTGCCCTCCATAATGTTTGGGACAAAGACCCATCAATTTGAAATTTGTATCGCTTATGTTGCTGTTTATCAACATGAGGACCAAAGTTGTGCCAATGACTGATAAACAAGAATAAAGCTGTTAGAGACATCAGCCAAACCTTAGGCTTACCAAAATCAACTGTTTGGAAAATCTTTAAGACGAAAGATAGCACTGATGAACTTACTAATCGCAAAGGGACTGGCAGGCCAAGGAAGACCTCCACAGTTGATGACAGAAGCGGGGGCCGAGCGCCGGTCATCGGCGGGGATGCATACGGGGTGCTGTGGTGGCCCAGCGGATCAGGCAACGTCTCTGACCTGCCGAGCCTGTCATCTCTGTCACCCATGCCTTTTCTCCGGGGATGCTGCCTGTCCCACTGAGCGTGTGTCTGTTGATGGCGGGTGCTCGGCTTTCATCGGCGCCAGGGCGGTTGGCCGACGGACGCTGAGTGGGGCAGGGGGTGCATCTGGTGGTTCCCAACCCATCGTTTTTGTTTTTTTTATATTTCAAAATAGACTTTATTCGAGTAATAAATTTATACAATACATCAACCGTGCGAAAAATCCATCCGACATTTTCGGAGGCTATACAAATTGTTCCATACAGTCTATACACATTTCTCAAATTTCGCAAATCGATCCCCCACCCGTGCCACTCATGTGGCCCCCCGGCATGGGATACCTTCCCTTATTTTGAGGAGCGTCACCACCCTAACGTGCCCCCCATGTCCAGCAGCGGAAGGACCTTAGACTGTGGCCCTCCCCCACCGAGCCTTGGCGTTGGCTGCACCGAGTTTCAGTGCGTCCCTCAGCACATACTCCTGCAGTCTGCAGTGGGCCAGTCGGCAACATTCCCCGACGGACATCTCGCTCTGCTGGGTGGTGAACAACGCTAGGGCAGACCAAAGAGCGTCTTTCACCGAGTTGATGACCCTCCAGCAGCACTTGATGTCAGTCTCTGAATGTGTCCCTGGGAACAGTCCGTAAATCACAGAGTCCTCTGTGACGGAGCTGTTTGGAATAAAGCGTACCAGGGACCCTTGCATTTTCCTCCAGACTCTTTGGGCAAATCCACACTCTGCAAAGAGGTGGGCAACCGTCTCCACTCCATAGCAGCCGTCCCGTGGGCAGCGTGCGCTGGTAGTGAGGTTCCGACGGTGCAGGAAGGATCTGACTGGGAGGGGTCCCCTCACCGCCAGCCAAGCCAGGTCTTGGTGCTTGTTGGTGAGTTCTGGCGATGAGGCATTTTGCCAGACAAGCTGGGCAGTCTGCTCAGGGAACCACGCCACCGGGTCCATCGAGTCCTTTCCCTGCAGTGCCTGCAGGACATTCTGTGCTGACCACTGCCCAATGGACATGTGGTCAAAGGTGTTGGTCCGGAAGAACCTTTCCACAGACGACAGATGGGGCGGCAATGTCCAGCTGACTGGCACCTTGCGTGGCATCTGTGCCAGGCCCATCCTTCGCAACACCGGGGACAGGTAGAACCTCAGCAGGTAGTGACACTTGGTGCCCACGTGGCTTGGCTCTACACTCCGCCTGATGCAGCCACACACGAAGGTGGCCATCAGGATGAGGGCGACGTTGGGCACGCTTTTACCCCCGTTGTCTGCTGACTTGTACATTGTGGCCCGTCGCACCCGTTCCATCCTCGACCCCCAGATGAACTGGAAGACGGCCTGGGTGATCCCTGTGGCGTAGGAAGGAGGGACAGGCCACACCTGTGCCAAGTACAGCAGGCCCGAGAGCACCTCACACCTGATGACCAAATTCTTTCCCGTTATGGAGAGGGAGCGTTGCCTCCACAGCTCCAGCTTCTTCCCCACCCTGGCTATCTGCTCCAGCCAATTCTTGTTACACGCCTCAGCCCCCCCGAACCAGATCCCCAGCACCTTCAAGAAGTCAGGCTTGATGGTGAAGGGGACGGAAGATCTGTCGGGCCAGTTGCCAAAGAGCATGGCCTCGCTCTTCCTGCGGTTCACCCTGGCTCCCGTGGCCGACTCAAACTGGTCGCAGATACTAATCAATCTGCGGACCGACCCTGGATCTGAGCAGAAGACAGCGACATCGTCCATGTACAGGGAGGTCTTTACTTGAATGCCCCCACTGCCGGGCAGTGTCACTCCTCTTATGCTCGCATCCTTCCTGATGGATTCGGCAAAGGGTTCAATACAGCAGACAAACAAGACAGGAGAGAGAGGGCAACCCTGCCTGACTCCAGACCTTACAGGGAAACTGTCTGATTCCCCCCCATTGATTTGGACTGCACTACGTATGTCGGTGTAGAGCAGTTTGATCCAAATCCTGATTGCCTCCCCAAAACCCATTTTGGAGAGCACGTCCCTCATGTACGTGTGCAAAGTCCTGTCAACGGCCTTCTCCTGGTCCAAGCTGACTAGGCAGGCATCCACCCGTCTGTCCTGCACGTAGGCGATGGTATCTCTCAGCAGCGCTAGGCTGTCTGAGATTTTCCTGCCAGGTACAGCACAAGTTTGGTCCGGGTGGATCACCTGTCCCAGAGCAGACTTGACCCGGTTGGCGATGGCCTTAGACAGGATCTTGTAGTCTACATTCAAGAGCGTTATGGGTCTCCAATTCTTTATGTCCCAACCCATCGGTGAGCGGGTTCCTCGGGAGTTGGAGCAGGGTTGGGCTGGAGTTGGTACATCATCTCCGTGCTAGCTGTGGGCCTGGAGCGACCGCTGCTCCGGGCTGGTGTCCCGTCAGTCCAGGGCTGTCGGTTGGCCCGGCGGGGTTGGCACTTCTTCTCTGCATTGGCTGTGGGCCAATGAAGATAAGAATTTATACACAGTTTATACAGCCAACGCTTCGTTCACTTTTTCTTTATCGTGAAAGTCCTTTGACAAATCCCATGATTCCTTGCATTTTTCAGAAAACTCTCTTTTTGTGGCTTAGTTTAAAAAAAAAATTAATTGCTCCTTCATTGCTGACTATTCATTAAATTGCTGAGGCCTTAAGCTCAGTCTTCCTAAACTCTTGCTCCACTTTTTAAGGATGTGGTTTAAAACCTTGGTCTTTAACTGTTCCTTACTTGATAGATCACGTGGCTTGGTGTCAATTTTGTTTATTTCAAACAAAAAAATTACCATTGTTAAAAATATAGTAGGGAGTGACAGTAGCTTTTACCCTGAGATCAAATGAAATTGTTCTTAAATGTACCTGAGGATGCATTTTAATGGGTTTTATGTTAACCAGATAATGAACTGTTTTATTTATTTATTTATTTATTACTTTATTTATTACATCCATATCAAGGGTGACATTTTATCTTTTACCTTGAAAAATGTTGCCAAAATCATATTTTATGACAAACTTCTCATTGTCTCTAACAGGGCAAGGTATATAACTGGAATTCGAATGTACAGGGTTGGATCCTTAGTGCTTTCTTCTACGGTTACATCGTTACTCAGATTCCTGGCGGATATCTAGCTGGTAAATTTGGAGGGAAGCTGTTGCTTGGCTTTGGCATACTCTGTACTTCAGTTTTAACACTGTTGACACCACCAGCTGCTGAACTGGGTCATAACTGCATAATTGTATTGAGGATTATTGAAGGACTGGGAGAGGTATGTTCTAACTTCATCAATGTTTAAGAATTTTGCATCATTGATTAGATTAGGAAAAAAAGGTGTGAAAATCTAAAATAAAAATAGAAAATACTGGACACACTGATTAGGTCAGACAGCATGTCTGGAATAAGAAACTGTTTGTTTTGGGTCAGTTCTGTTGAAGGGTCTTGGACCTGAAGCAGCCACTCATTTATTTCCTCCACAGGTGCTGCTTGACTTGCTGAGTGTCTAGTATTTTTCATTGAAATATCATAGGCATTAGAGAAAATTAGTAGGGTAGTGAATAGAATTTGTGATCAAATACTGTAAAGCAGTCTATGTTTTCCCTCTGTGAATATTTATCGTTCCTCATTTATGAGAATTGACTTTTTTTAAATTTTACTTTTTTAATAGGGTGTGACCTTCCCCGCCATGCATGCAATGTGGGCTGAATGGGCGCCACCTTTAGAAAGGAGCACACTTGTAAGTTTATCATATGCAGGTGAGTGAACTGTGTTTAAAGCATGCACTATTCTTTGTGATGGCATTTTTGTAGGGGCTAAACTTACCAAAGATAAGCAGAATTAACATGATTAACATCATGGAAGTATTAATTACACGCTAGTTACCAGGATGTCGAGTTTATTACGATTTTTATGAAAGCAGAACGATATTCCCGATTATGATGGCAATTTTAACCAAAAATCAGAACATAATTTTGACATTTTTGCAATTGATTGCATTTTAAAAGGGCTTCTAGAGCTTTGCCTATTTTTCATTTGACTTTATATCCATTTAACTATTAAGGCACGCAGTTATTGGACAGTTAGATTCCCTCCCATTTTGCTTTGTATATTTCCAAATGAAAATGTTATTGTGTTTCTAGCTTTAGTCTTTTGATGATAATATTTGATCTGATGTATTTTTTCTTCAGTCAAAGTGATATGATTTTTTAATTTTTTAATTTAATTCATTCTGCATATAATTGGTCTATCTTGTATTATGTGAAATGAAACACATGATATTGATAAATATTCACATTGTACACGCTTGATAAGTTGTTTATTTGAGCCAAATAAGTTAAGTGTCAGTATAAACATAACATATTTATTTAATACCCTAGATATGCCACATACTATCATATTCTAAATCTTATGTAAATTTCTAGGTGCCCAATTTGGAACGGTTGTTTCCCTTCCATTATCTGGAATAATTTCCTATTACTTGGATTGGTCATATGTTTTCTACATATTTGGTAAGGCTTCATAGTGTAGTTATAAAGCATTGGATTATAATTTGATTATTAAAAGTTTATTTGTTTTCTCCCTAAATCATTTAACCCAAGGTGTTTCTAAGATATTTACGTTGTTATGGATCTGATTCAGTAAAGCGTGAGGGGTGGAAGATTGCAACCTTCACTTGGCCCGCCCTGTTTCGACTAATGCAATCAACTCGACGTGCACAAACGGAAGATCAAATAGAACAAGTTGTCTAACAACTTTAGGCTGTGCACGCCAGACTTCAAGCAGGAATTGCTATTGCTTGGAAATGTTTTGTATTGTTAATCTGTCTAAATTACATCCAAGGGGAGGGATAATTATGCATAACTAGCAGTAAATGTGCCACTATGCCATATACAATGCATTCATGGCAGCTCATTGTGTATTGTTGAACAGGACTCACTGCAAAGCAAGTGAAAGCTGGAATTCTTTTTTACCTTGCCCTTTAACATTTAGATTCTCTTGCTTCTATCCTAAAAGCATCCAAATTCAGGACTTCAGTTTGGGACTTACTTTGGCTTTATATTCTTAGAGCTTTTATTATTGATCCATCTATCTTCTATCTATACTATTACTAAAACTCTGACCTTGTCCTCTTCTGGTTTGCGTTGTTTTTAAATCTGAGCAAAAATCTGATTTTTCACCACCTTACTCGCTGTTCTCCTCTGCTCCAAACGCACCAAGTTATGTTCCGATCGGTGAAATATTACCCACCTACCAGTCACCATGAAGGTAAAGCCCCTTCCAGCCCCCGCCGAGTCAATCACCGGCTCCTTCAGGAGCAGAGTGTGGGCTGCGTTCCGCGGGTGGGGGCAGGCTGTGTTCGCGGGTGGGGGCTGGCTATGTTCGCTGGCAGGGGCCGTGAGTGCAACAGGCACTGGGGAGGGGGGGGGGGGGGGGAGCCACAGAGAGACCTGAGCCGGGTCCTAGAGCTTGCGCGTGCAGTCGGGGCTGGGATCCGGTGAGCCCACACCCCTGCTTCCCCACACCACCCCTCCACTAAACGCTCCCCCCCCCCCCACCCCCACAACCTCCCCTACCCCCCAAAAAACCCTACCCCACACACCCCATGCACACAAACACCCCCCCCACACCACCCCTCCACTACACGCCCCTACCCCCACAACCCCCCCACCCCCACAAACCCACTCCCCCCCACCCCCCATACACCCCCCCATTACACACACACACAGACCCCCCCACACACCCCACCCACACACGCACACCCCCACCCCACGCGCTCACCCCCCCATGTGCACCCCGCGCACGCACCACCCCCCGCGCACGCACCACCCCCCGCGCACGCACCACCCCCCGCGCAAGCACCACACCCCCCACGCACGCACCACACCCCCCACAGACCCCCCTCCCTCCCCCGCACATATTCCCCCGCACACATCCCCCCACACCCCCCTTTCCTCGCACACCCCCTCTCCTCCACCCCCCCTCCCCTATATCCCCACCCCCCCTCCCCTACACCCCCCACCCCCAGGGAAGGTGAAAAAGAGGGGGAGGGAGTGCTGGGGGATGAGAGGAAATGAGCTACGCCTGCGCAGTTGGGGGTTATGGGTGCATGGTGGAATATCTCGTTGGGGGAGTAGGTTAATGGTGGAAACGGGTTGCATTGGGGGAACGGGAGAGTGGTGGAATATTGCGTTTGGGAAACGGGTTGCGTTGGTGGACCAGGCCTCCCATGGGGGCTATGGGTGAGTGGTGGAAAATAGTGTTGGGGAAACGGGTTGCGTTGCGGGACCAGGCCTCCCATCTGACGGGGACCCAACGGGTCCCACTTAGTCTGGTAATAAACTAAATCTTGAATCAATGTGTTTGCATTATACTTTGATTGGATAAAACACCAGTAAGCATACGGCAATTATGATTATGGAATATACATTACTAAATGTATTTTCAGCTAAAGTAATTAGCATGATCACCATTTTACACCATTAAATCACAAACTGGGTCTCAATTTCTTCCAAAGGCATAAAGCTA
The DNA here is from genome assembly GCA_963514005.1 of Raja brachyura. The sequence continues at coordinate 95,205,316 of OY740785.1, read as the reverse complement.
CTTTGTGAAGAAGTAATAAAGCAGAGCCCACTTGAAAGCATGCTTTTGTTTTTTGTGATTGGGTTACTTTGTTTTTAAATAATTTGTTAAATGAAATTGTTCAAAGCCTGATGGTATTATTTAAAATTAACTTTTTGGTACAACATAGGATACTGTAGGGTGATAGTTATTAGACTAATAATTTGGGAAGCATCTTAAGATTTCTACAATGGAAGATTGGGAAATTTAATTTGGCTTATTTAAAAAGCTAGAATGAATGGTGCTCGTGCTGTCAGGGAGGATTTAAACTAATGTGGAAGGGGGATGGGAGCATGAGCAGAGAGACAGAGGGATGTAAAATGAGGGTAGAAGCAATAGGTAGCAAGGTGAAAAGTAAAAGTGGCAGGCAGAAAAATCCAAGGCAAAAATCAAAAAGGGCCACTTTTCAACATAATTGTATAAGGGGTAAGAGTGTTGTAAAAACAAGCCTGAAGGCTTTGTGTGTCTCAATGCAAGGAGCAATCGTAATAAGGTGGATGAGTGGAATGTGCAAATAGTTATTAATGAATATGATATAGTTGGGATCACGGAGACATGGCTCCAGGGTGACCAAAGCTGGGAGGTGAACATCCAGGGATATTCAATATTCAGGAGGGATAGACAGAAAAGAAAAGGAGGTGGAGTAGCGTTGCTGGTTAGAGAGGAGATTAACGCAATAGAAAGGAAGGACATTAGCTTGGAAGATGAGGAATCGATATGGGTAGAGCTGCGAAACACTAAGGGGCAGAAAACGCTAGCGGGAGTTGTGTACAGGCCACCTAACAGTAGTGGAGTTGGGGATGGCATCAAACATGAAATTAGAAATGCGTGCAACAAAGGTAAAACGGTTATAATGGATGACTTCAATCTACATATAGATTGGGTGAATCAAATTGGCAGGGGTGCTGAGGAAGAGGATTTCTTGGAATGTATGCAGGATAGTTTTCTAAACCAACATGTAGAGGAACCAACGAGAGAGCAGCCTATTCTAGACTGGGTACTGAGTAATGAGGAAGGGTTAGTTAGCAGTCTTGTTGTGCATGGCTCCTTGGGCAAGAGTGACCATAATATGGTTGAGTTCTTCATTAGGATGGAGAGTGACATTGTTAATTCAGAAACAAGGGTTCTGAACTTAAAGAAAGGTAACTTTGAGGGTATGAGACGTGAATTGGCCAGGATAGACTGGCAAGTGATTCTTAAAGGGTTGACGGTGTATATGCAATGGAAGACATTTAAAGACTGCACGGATGAACTACAACAATTGTTCATCCCAATTTGGCAACAGAATAAATCAGGGGAGATAGTGCATCCGTGGATAACAAGGGAAATCAGGGATAGTATCAAAGCTAAAGATGAAGCATAGAAATTATCCTGAAAAAGCAGCCTACCAGAGGACTGGGTGAAATATACAGCCCAGCAGGGGAGGACAAAGTGCTTAATTAGGAAAGGGAAAATAGATTATGAAAGAAAACTGGCTGGGAACATAAAAACGGACTGCAAAAGTTTTTATAGATATGTGAAGAGAAAAAGGTTTGTTGAAACAAATGTAGGTCCCTTGCAGTCAGAAACTGGTGAATTGATCATGGGGAACAAGGACATGGCAGACCAATTGAATAACTACTTTGGTTCTGTCTTCACTAAGGAAGACATAAATAATCTGCCGGAAATAGCAGGGGACCGGGGGTCAAATGAGATGGAGGAACTGAGTGAAATCCAGGTTAGCCGGGAAGTGGTGTTAGGTAAACTGAATGGATTAAAGGCCGATAAATCCCCAGGGCCAGATAGGCTGCATCACAGAGTACTTGAGGAAGTACCTCAGAAATAGTGGATGCATTAGTGATAATTTTTCAAAACTCTTTAGATTCTGGAGTAGTTCCTGACGATTGGAGGGTAACTAATGTAACCCCACTTTTTAAAAAGGGTGGGAGAGAGAAAACGGGGAATTACAGACCAGTTAGTCTAACATCGATAGTGGGTAAAATGCTAGAGTCAGTTATTAAAGATGGGATAGCAGCACATTTGGAAAGTGGTAAAATCATTGGACAAAGTCAGCATGGATTTATGAAAGGTAAATCATGTCTGACGAATCATATATAATTTTTTGAGCATGTAACTAGCAGAGTGGATAAGGGAGAACCGGTGGATGTATTATATCTGGACTTTCAGAAGGCTTTCGACAAGGTCCCACATAAGAGATTAGCATACAAACTTAAAGCACAGGGTATTGGGGGTTCAGTATTGATGTGGATAGAGAACTGGCTGGCAGACAGGAAGCAAAGAGTAGGAGTAAACGGGTCATTTTCAGACTGGCAGGCAGTGACTAGATGGGTACCGCAAGGCTCAGTACTGCGACCCCAGCTATTTACAATATATATGAATGATCTGGATGAGGGAATTGAATGCAACATCTCCAAGTTTGCGGATGACACGAAGCTGGGGGGCAGTGTTAGCTGTGAGGAGGATGCTAGGAGGCTGCAAGGTGACTTGGATAGGTTGGGTGAGTGGGCAAATGCATGGCAGATGCAGTATAATGTGGATAAATCTGAGGTTATCCTCTTTGTCGGCAAAAACAGGAGGGTAGACTATTATCTGAATGGTGGCTGATTAGGAAAAGGGGAGATGCAACGAGACCTAGGTGTAATGGTACACCAGTCATTGAAAGTAGGCATGCAGGTACAGCAGGCTGTGAAGAAAGTGAATGGTATGTTGGCATTCATAGCAAAAGGATTTGAGTACAAGAGCAGGGAGGTTCTACTGCAGTTGTACAGGGTCTTGGTGAGGCCACACCTGGAGTATTGTGTAGTTTTGGTCTCCTAATCTGAGGAAAGACATTCTTGCCATAGAGGGAGTACAGAGAAGGTTCACCAGACTGATTCCTGGGATGGCAGGACTTCCATATGAAGAAAGACTGGATAGACTCGGCTTGTACTTGCTGGAATGTAGGAGATTGAGGGGGGATCTTATAGAAACTTACAAAATTCTTAAGGGGTTGAACAGGCTAGATGCAGGAAGATTGTTCCCGATGTTGGGGAACTCCAAAACAAGGGGTCACAGTTTAAGGATACAGGGGAACTCTTTTAGGACCGAGATGAGAAGATAATTTTTCACCCAGAGAGTGGTGAGTCTGTGGAATTCTCTGCCACAGAAGGTAGTTGAGGCCAGTTCATTGGCTATATTTAAGAGGGAGTTAGATGTGGCCCTTGTGGCTAAAGGGATCAGGGAGTATGGCGAGAAGGCAGGTACAGGATACTGTTGGATGATCAGCCATGATCATATTGAATGGCGGTGCAGGCTCGAAGGGCCGAATGGCCTACTCCTGCACCTATTTTCTATGATTGTATGATAATAAAGGTGATACAATGAAATTCCAGTTATCTCATCATCTTCCATAAGAGAAACTTGTCTAGCCAGTCAGAACTAGTCAACATTATTACTTTAAATCTCCCTCTGAAGTGGCGTAACAAAGCATTCGGTTATAATATCCTTCCACAAAATGCCACATGAACTGCAATTTAGCAAGTTTGCCAGGTTTTAGTCTACAGATAAATATACCTGCAGTGAAATAATATATTTGTACCTAATGTGTCTGTAATGTCTGTTTTTGCCTCTTTCTAAAGTTGAAGTGTGGCTTTGTACTGTACATTTACTTCTCAAACTTGGTCTCTGTGGGATTGTCTTCTCATTAGTCTGCTCAAACTTGGTCTCTGTGGGATTGTCTCTAGGGCAGGTATTTTTCTGTGATATCGAGCTAAATATTCTGGAACCCTAATTTCTCCCAATCCATAATTTGCTGGTGCTCTGGTTCAGAGTCAGATTTTGGCACTTCTTTTCTAATTACATATTCAGTCTTCGGTTTTACTGCTGGCTGACTATCCTGCTTCTTTTTATCTCTCCAGTGATATCTTACTGCCCGAGCCATCTGACTGGCACTTTTTTCTGTCCAGTCCATGTTATTGGTTTTAATGGATTCAGCCACAAGTGGGAAGGCAATTCAGTAAGATGGCACAATATTGTGGGGAATTTACTCAGTTTCGTTAATATAGATCACCCGATTGGTCCATATATAATTCTGAAAATCATTCTAAGAATTCATCCGCTCCCTCACTCTTTTCTGGTCTTACATCTAAGATTCTGACTAAATCAATCGGCTTCTGAAGAGTAGTTAAAACTGCCTCTCCCTTGCACTATTATCCACAATTATATTTGCCAGTGCTTCATGGGTTGAATGTCCGAAAGCTGTTAAGAATCTAGAGTGTTCAGTTGGTGTAATTTGCTGGATCATTGACCATAAATCTTGGGAGTCTGCGTGATATACACGCATTGTAGTTCTTAAGTGATCCACAAAGGAAGCAGGTGATTTTCTACGATCAGGCATTTGACTTAAAATTGCCATAATCTCATTCGGCTTCCATGTGGTATAGACGTTTATGGTACGGGGATTATTTGCACTCACTGCATTGGCCGGATCAAAAGAAGAATTAGGCATTTCCCTAATGGGGAACTGTCTTCGGGTTACTTGTTTTGCGTTTATACTTTCTGTCATATCGGGATCTGCACTCGGGTGCTGGTTTGCATCTCTCGGGTTGGCCGTCGGATTGCGAGTTATGGCGAGGGGGGGGGGGGGGATGTTAACTCAGCCCTCGGGGAGTGAGGGCTTGGGGCGGAGCGCTACGGCCGACTGCAGGGCTGTGGGCACCCCCCCCCCTCTCTCTCTCTTTCTCTGCCTCGAGGAAGGAGTAGAGAGGGAGGGGGAGGGGGTAGAGGCAGCAGCTACTGAAGTCATAGCCTTCAAGCCTCCCCATCAGGAGTCGGGGCCCGAGGTAGGCTGCGGGCGCCGTTCACCAGAGCGAGGCCCACAGGGCTCCGAGGAATGAAAAACAGCGGAGGGCCGGCAGCGCACTCATCAACGTGACAGACAATTGGGCGGGGGAGACGGAGAGGATTCAAAATCAAGCCGGTGACCTCGGGATCTGCAGAACTTGCACGTTCTTTCTGCAATAACAACTGCTGCCACCATGTTGTTGAACTTCACGAAGCCCAGCTGAGTGTGCTGGACAACTTGATCACGTGTTCACGGGCTTCAATCCACATAACTGGCTGTTGAAATGTCTGTGCAGCTGGTCGCGAAGTGCAAAGGCATTGTGACGTCATGCAGCAGTTATATTTTAGAGCAATTTTAGTAAAAAAAACTCGGGAAATAATTTACCAAATTTTCAGATGAGGAGATTTTTGAATTCATGAGGTAAATCTACCGGAATATGTACAAAAAATCTCCGTTGACGCGTCAGGTTTTGGAGGAGATGTGACTGACAACCGAACAAACAAACAAACTAATGAAGAGAGTTTTATATAATACTAGACTAGGTGGGGCCCGTTGTGTTCCAGCATCACATGGGAGGCCTGGGAGACACAGACACACATATACAGACACACACACACTCACTCACAGCACCAATACTAAAATGCCAAGTAACTTCAGAACATGGTAAGCATATTGAATCCTTTTACTAACCATATACTCTATGTGAGAAGTTTGAAAATAAGAACATAGTTGTGTTTAAACCAAATTATTCCAACGTTTAAAGCCAGTTTTACTCTGAAACACTCCTCTACAGCTGCTGCTACAGCAAAAACGTGCTTTAAATAGTTTTCAACAAACACACTCACCATATACATGGCAGTAAGCTCTCTTGAATTACTCAAACAGTTCAGGGTGGCATCTTCACTCTGGGCCTTCGCACTCAGCGCCACCTCTCCACTGAGCGGAAATTACGCACTCAGCGCCACCTCTCCACTAAGCGGAAGTCACGGAATGAGCGGCAATTTTGCATTAAACACAGTCCTGATCTAATAAAACGTTTATTCACTGTTTTTCCTTCCAAAAACTGTTGCACACTTTTCAATAAGGCACCGTTAAAAGGCGCATTTTCAAAACAAACCTGTGGCATTTGGCAAAGCAACTTTAATTAAGCAAGGCAACTTTAGCAATCTCAAACCAACTTTTCAATTAGGCAAGGCAACTTTAGCATTCTCAGACCAAAACACACTTTTAGCATCCATTTTCAAACCAAAAAACACTTTTAGCAAGCATTTTAAAACCAAAAAACACTTTTAGCAAGCATTTTCAAACCACATTAAGGGCACACAGTTTAGTAGACATGTGTTCAGTGTTATTCACAGCTCAGTTGAGAGACGTGACCCTCTTGGCCCCCCCCGCCCCATCTTGCAGAGACTGACTGAGGCACTCAACACTTATAGTCCCTCCGGAAGGGGCGTGGCCTTCAGGAGAGAGAATCTCAACATTTTTTAAACACTAATAACTTTTTTCATTGATGGGAAAAATCCTCTTGTCCTGCGCAGCAGAGGGTGACTCTGAGTAAGATGGCCAAAAATCACAGCCGTAAGTGGCAGAGTTTTTTCTGAAATCACTATACAGAACAACAGGAAGTGGTCAAGATATGATATGATATGATGATGGAGAAGTGATGTTGTGCAGCACAGAGGGGGTGGGTAGCGGATGTGGCAGCAATCTTTTGCAGTCAGGCTATAAATGGGTGGTAAGTGGTGATTGGAAAGGGCTGGATGGGAAAGGGTCCAGTCTTTTCAGACTGGAGTCTTGCTTTAAGTAGATGTGACGTAGTGATTGGGGAGGAGTAGGTGTCGAAGGGTCCAGTCTTTGCAGACTGGGGTCTGACTGTGTTGGTTGTGGAGGGGGTACCAGGGTTACGTTTCTGGTTGTCAAACCTGCAGTAGAACTAATTTGTTTAGGATAACTTTGTATCTGGAAGTTAACATTGTGGATTAGTCTGAAGGTTACTTCTTACATTTGTCGACAACATTCGTAAATACCCTTTTGGATCTTTACAAACTATTGCATATTGCACCAATTCCGAGTTGGGATGGTGAATATTTTGTACAATATAGTTTTAAATACAGTCTGAAATGAGTATCCCCTGCATGTTTTTTAAAAATTTGTTTAGGTTTCAAATATAACAATTATTTTCCTTTCTTGTCTATGCCAGAGAAACAGCCTCTCACATCAGAATTATTTCACTGGTCAAGTTTTACAATTTCTAAAGCTCCTAATATCTGTTATATAAATGTATTTTAGGTGGTGGAATCTTTAAATTGGTGTACATAGGCACACGATTCTTGCATTATACATTGTGCCATACGCAGGCTCAGTGATTGTTTCGCTGAACACCTCCGCTCAGTCCACCGAGGCCTATGGAATCTCCTGGTTGCCAAACACTTTAACTCCCCCTCCCATTACCATACTCACCTTTCTGTCCTGGGCCTCCTCCACTGTCAGAGTGAGGCCCAATGCAAATTGGACGAACAGCTCCTCATATTTCACTTGGGCAGCTTACTATCTAGCTTACTATTTTTGAACTTCAAGTAACCCTTGATTTCCCGCTCTCCATCCCTCCCCCATCCCAGTTCAACTAGTTTCACTGTCTTCCTGATTAATTTCATTGATTTTTTATTGATTGTATGCGTCGTTGTCACCTTCCCCTCGGCTAACAATGTACCATTCTACGTTTCCTTGAACATTGCCTGCTTTGATCAGTCATTTTCACACCTTACCCTACCATTTCTCTAGTCTCCCCCTCCCCTGACTCTGTCTGAAGAAGGTACTTGACCCGAAACGTCACCCTTCTCTCCAGAGATGCTGCCTGTCCTGCTCAGTTGTTCCAGCATTTTGTGTATATCTTCTTGTGTTTTTGATATATAGATTGCCTACTTTTTAAAGATGAAATAGTTTCTTGTTTTTTTCAGGTACACTGGGAGTCATCTGGTGTTTGTTATGGTTCTGGCTGGCGAGTGACTCGCCAAAAACTCACAGAACTATATCTAAGGCTGAGCAAGATTACATAATTTATTCACTTCGTGGCCAGGTAGGCTATGCTGTCACAGAGTAATTGACACATGTTGAGTACCTTAACTTCAGAGGCCCATCAAAAAAAAAAGCCATCAAAAAGTCAGCAATGGTAAGCCATTCAATATCCATGCTAGAAGTTAAGGTAAACTTTTGTTGAAGATGGTCATTGCCTGGCGTGTGTGGTGTGAGAGTTTCTTGCCAAGTCAACTAAGGCCTGGATATTGTCCATCTCTATTGCATGAACTTTGTTACTTTAGAGACCGAGTTGAATTATTTGCAATTACTAACAAATGGCCCAGTATATAATGCTCCAATGGAGAAAGGCTCATTTACAGAAACAGCTGAAGATAGAAATATAGAAACATAGAAAATAGGTGCAGGAGTAGGCCATTTGGCCCTTCGAGCCTGCACCCCCATTCAATATGATCATGGCTGATCAGCCAACTCAGTATCCTGTACCTGCCTTCTCTCCATACCCCCTGATCCCTTTAGCCACAAGGGCCACATCTAACTCCCTCTTAAATATAGCCAATTAACTAGCCTCAACTACCTTCTGTGGCAGATAATTCCAGAGACTCACCACTCTCTGTGTGAAAAATGTTTTCCTCATCTCGGTCCTAAAGGAATTCCCCCTTATCCTTAAACTGTGACCCCTTGTTCTGGACTTCCCCAACATCGGGAACAATCTTCCTGCATCTAGCCTATCCAACCCCTTAAGAATTTTGTAAGTTTCTGTAAGACCCCCCTCAGTCTTCTAAATTCTAGCGAGTACAAGCCAAGTCTATCCAGTCTTTCCTCATATGAAAGTCCTGACATCCCAGGAATCAGTCTGGTGAACCTTCTCTGTACCCCCTCTATGGCAAGAATGTATTTTCTCAGATATGGAGACCAGAACTGTACGCAATACTCCAGGTGTGATCTCACCAAAACCCTCTACAACTGCAGTAGAACCTCCCTGCTCTTGTACTCAAATCCTTTCGCTATGAATGCTAACATACCATTTGCTTTCTTCACTGCCTGCTGCACCTGCATGCCTACTTTCAATGATTGGTGTACCATAACACCCAGGTCTCGTTGCATCTCCCCTTTTCCTAATTTGCCACCATTAATATAATAGTCTACCCTCCTGTTTTTGCCACCAAAGTGGATATCCTCAGATTTATCCACATTATACTGCATCTGCCATGCTTTTGCCCACTCACCCAGCCTATCCAAGTCACCGTGCAGCCTCCTAGCATCCTCCTCACACCTAACACTACACCCCAGCTTAGTGTCATCCGCAAACATGGAGATGTTGCATTCATTTCACTCGTCCAAATCATTAATATATATTGTAAATAGCTGGGGTCCCAGCACTGAGCCTTGCGGTACCCCACTAGTCACTGCCTGCCATTCTGAAAATGACCCGTTTACTCCTACCCTTCGCTTCCTGTCTGCCAGCCAGTTCTCTATCCACATCAATACTGAACCCCCAATACCGTGTGCTTTAAGATAAAGTAAAGATATTACCCAAAGGAGTTCTTGTGGCGATGCCTTGGCGCTGACCTCTAAATGCCACTTTATTTTCTTTTGTGCTGCTTAATATCAAAGGACAGTCATTGTCTCTTCACTTGAGCAATTCAGCTTGTTTTTGTAATGTTAAAATAATGTCTTGACAAAGTCAATAATCAAAATTTAGGAAAATTGAATTTATGTCAAACCTAATCAATTTCTATTTTATGAAACGTAAATTATGTTTGACAAATTTGCTGAAATGCTTTGAGGATGTCTCAGAGAAAAATGATAAAGAGAAAACTAGATGCAGTGTTTTTTTTAATTTTCAAAAAGCGTTTGACAATGTGCCACAGAAGAAGCTGATGCATAAATTAAAAGCCCAAGATATTGCAAGAAATGTGTTAGCATTAGACTGAAAACTGGATGTCACAGAGGTAACAAAGAGTTGGAATAAACAGATACTTTTCAAATTGCAGGGATATAAATCATGGAGTATCCTAGGGATCGTTTCTTGGTCCTCAGTTTATATTTACATTTATGATCTGGAAGAGGGAACAAAATGTAAGGTTTCCAAGTTTCCCAACAAATTATGCAAAAATAAGTGGAAAGGCATGTTCTGACGAATACATTATGATTCTGCAGTGGGATATAGATAGATTGAATTAATGGGAGAAACCCCAGTGAATGGAGGTTAATATGGAAGTTATGCACTCTGGTAAGAGAAATCAAAAGATGGATTATTATCTAAATGGAGGGAGCTTGATAATGAAAGCAGTTCAGAGGGATCTAAGTATTTCAGTGCATGAATCACAAGAAGCAGCAAGCAGGTCCAACAAATATTTGAGAAGGCGATGTTTCGGGTCGTGACCCTTCTTCAGACTGAAGACCTGAAACGTTGCCCATTCCTTCACTCCAGAGATGCTGCCTCACCTGCCGAGTTACTCCAGCATTTTGTGTCTACCTTCGATTTAAACCAGCATCTGCTGTTCTTTCTTAAACACTAGTTCCAGATTAGTTTGCCACTCTCACATATGATTTTCTTGTGTGCATTCAGATAATATATAGGTTATTTTCTCCTTTGACATTTATCCTTTTCTATTTCCATAGTGTTCGTCTGCGAAAAATGTACCATGGCTATCGATATGGAAATCTTTGCCACTCTGGGCTATAATTGTTGCTCATTTTTGCTACAATTGGACTTTTTATACATTATTAACACTGCTTCCAACATACATGGAAGAAATTTTACAATTCGACATTAAAGAGGTAAGTGTGCACATTTTTATAGCTTCCACAGTGTTTCCTGTGAAATTTGGAGGAAGCAGTAACTACAGTTAAACTAGATATTTTGACATTTTAAAGCTGTATCATGCTTTGGTAAATTGTTCCTGATGGTGGTTAATATTATATCTGTCTGATATTATTTCTGCATTAATATTAATTATTATTTATTATTTTGTTAATATCCAACACCACTTCACTGTTAGTAAGAACCTCAGTTTATCTGTTTGGTTTAAATTATTGTAATACCAGCTAAATCCAAAAATATGACAGGATCTTCACTATAAATTTATTTTTTAGATTTATTGCTCTATACAGTAAACATTGTACAAACAAGGCAATCAAGACGGTGAGGATTAACAAATACGTGTTTTTCTTGGATAACACATTCTGTAACACACATTCGTGTTTCCTCATACCTTTGCTTGCTTTCGCTGATGATGCTCTTTGGGTAATATTAATGTGCAGTATCTCGTCAACATATTGATATCAGTTTAGGCTAATTGAGAACTGGCATTGGATCCCTTTCATCTGTGCATTTTAGCATAGCAAATATTGCCTCTATTCAGTGAAGATATTCCACACACTAGTGTTCTTGCATATTAGGAGCAGCAATTTATATACTAAGCGATGCATTTATACTAATGTGATTACAATTAAATTCATAAACTTCCACACCCAATCATGATCTGTTGTAGAACAGTGGTTAGAACGTATCTGCATTTCTTCTCAATGGTAGAAATGAACACAATTTAAATAGAACCAAACTTTAAGATTTCCTGAGTGAAGAGCTCCTTCACATAAGCATTCCACAGGTAAAAATTCACTCCCAATGTGGTCTTAGTGCATTGTGTAGTACATGATAATAGGTACATTTTAGGCAAACCACATTTATGATGTACCACTTAGTTACTGTCTTTGAACCTACTTCCGCATTTTCAATTTGTTTCAGATTGTAACTCGGTTGCATTAAAATAATAATCCTCCATCTTGCCTCTGTTTCTTTTGCCAGTTACTTTTTTTGGTTTACCAACAGAGGAAAGAGTTTTTCTCTATTTTCTTTATCAAACCCATCATTTTGTGACTGTGCAGAATCTTCCTGTTAGGATTATATTAGGGAGAACAATCCAAGTTTCTAAATGTAACATAAGTTCTCGATCCTTTGTAACATTCTACTAAATGTCCCTAAATTTCCTCGAAGGCCATAACGACTTTCATATAGATCAGCACGTAATGCTGCAGATGAGGCCAGTGGTATATAATGCTTTAGTTTAAGATGTCATATACCTGAACAACTTTAACTTGTCACCGCCAAAAATAATGAACTGCTATTTCTTTTTCCTTCTGCATTTAAAATTATGCCATTAAGTTGCTTGTCCTTGTTTTTTTTCCCCCCATTTTTCCAAAATGTACCACTTGCCACATTTCTGTCCAAAATTACAGCTGCCTATTTCACTAATCTATGTCCTTCTGAAACCTCCTGGTAAATTGTATATTCTCTGATCAATTATGAGCAAAAGAAAGGGAGGTTTGAGTACAAGTAAAGTTTAATTAATTATTAATTGAACACTATAATTCCACCACCTTTGTATAAACGTGAGTTCATCCAAAGTTCTGTTGTCAATATCTTAAACTTGTGCCAGGTCTTGTTTATCCACTTCATATCTAACTCAATTGGATTCTGATCTGTCAATGTTTCAATTAAAAATATGCATTTTTTACAGTTTTGTTGTGTTTAGAGAGACAGCACAGAAACAGCTTCTTCGGCTCACCGAGTCCGCACTGACCAGCTATCCCCGCACACTAACACTCTCCTACAAACACTAGGGACAATTTATATTAAGCCAATTGATCTACAAACATGTACATATGTCGAGTGTGGGAGGAAACCGAAGATCTCTGAGAAAACCTACGCAGGTCACGGGACAAACGTACAAACTCCGCACAGACAAGCACCGGTAGTCAAGATCGAACCCGGGTCTCTGGCACTGTGAGGCAGTAGTTGTACTGCTGCGCCACTATCTCCAAGGCTTTGTCCAACCTTCAACACAGCAAATATTTGAAACTATTCTGTTTCTCCAAAATGTATCTCACTATGCTCCTGTCATGTGTAGCTGTCTATTTAGAACTTTAGCTTTGGAATTCCCATCATTAACTCCCCTATCTCCCTGTTGTCATAGTCATACATCATGGAAAAAGGCCCAATTCATACAAGTATGTCAAGATGCCCTGTCCAATGCTAGTCCCATTTGCTTGCAACAGGCACAAATCTTCAAAATCTTTCCAATCCATGTACCATCCAAAATTTTTTTAGATGTTATTGTACCTCCATCGACTAATTAACCTGGATTATACCCACCACCCTGTGTGTGAAAAAGATGCCGCCTCGGGTTCTTATTAAATTTTTCGCATCTCACCGTAAACCTATGTCCATTAGTACTTGATACCCCTATCTTAGGAAAAAGACTGCATGCACCTTACCTTCTATAAAATCACCTCTCATCCTCCTATGCTCCAAGGAATAAGGTCCTAGCCTGCCCAATCTCTCCCTATAATTCAGGCACGCGAGTCCTGGCAAGATTCTTGTAAATCCCATCTGAACTCTTTCCATCTTTGCTATAGCAGGGTGACCAAATCTGAACTCCGTATTCCAAATGCAGCTTCACCGATGTCTTGTACATAACATCCCCCTTCTTTTCTCAATTCTTTGACTGACAAATGCCAGTGTGCCAAAGCCTTCACCACCCTATCTACCTGAGATGCCACGTTTGAGGAACTATGTAGTTGTACTCCTCAACCCCTCTGCTCTACAACACTTCTGAGGGCCCTGCTGTTCACTGTAATGATCCCTCCCTAGCTTGGCTTTCCCAAAATGCAACACCTCACACATTTGAATTAACCTCCAATTGCCATTCTTCAGCATTCTTGCCCAGCTGATCAAGATCCCACTGTAATTCTTGGTAGGCATATTCATTATGTACGATACCACCTACTTTAGTGCCATCTGCATACTTACTAATCTTGCCATGTACGTTCTCATGCAAATTGTTGATAGGAATTACAAACAGCAAAGGACTCAACATGTCCCCTGAGGCACACCACTGGTCACAGGCCTTCAGCCTGAAAAAAAACCTTCCATCACCACCCTCTGTTTCATACCATTAAGCCAGTTCTGTATCCAGTTAGATAGCTCTCCCTGGATCCTATACGATCTAACTTTCCAGAGCATCCTACCATGTGATCGAACCTTCCTGAGTCTCTCTTTTAAGACAATCTTACAAATCTACCTTTTAGGGGTGGAGAGGTAAGAAACTGCAGATGCTGGAAACTTGATTAGAATACAAAGTGCTGGAGTAACTCGGGTCAAGCAACGTCTTCGGAGGACATGGATAGGCGACGTTTCGGGTCTGAACTCTTCACTTCATCAGTCTGAAAAAGTGTTCTGACCAAAACGTTGCCTATCCATGTCCTCCAGAGATGCATCCATGGATAACAAGGGAAATCAGGGATAGTATAAAAACAAAAGATGAGGCATACAAATTGGCCAGAAAAAGCAGCCTACCGGAAGACTGGGAGAAATTCAGAATCCAACAGAGGAGGACAAAGGGCTTAATTAGGAAAGGGAATATAGATTATGAAAGGAAACTGGCAGGGTACATAAAAACTGACTGCAAAAGTTTTTATAGATATGTGAAGAGAAAGAGACTAGTTAAAACAAATGTTGGTCCCTTGCAGTCAGAAACAGGTGAATTGATCATGGGGAACAAGGACATGGCAGACCAATTGAATAACTACTTTGGTTCTGTCTTTACTAAGGAAGACATAAATAATCTGCCGGAAATAGCAGTGGAACGGGGGTCAAATAAGATGGAGGAACTGAGTGAAATCCAGGTTAGCCGGGAGGTGGTGTTGGGTAAATTGAACGGATTGAAGGCCAATAAATCCCCAGGGCCAGATAGTCTGCATCCCAGAGTACTCAAGGAGGTAGCCACAGAAATAGTGGATGCATTAGTAATAATTTTTCAAAATTCCTTAGATTCGAGAGTAGTTCCTGAGGATTGGAGGGTAGCTAATGTAATCCCACTTTTTAAAAAAGGAGGGAGAGAGAAAGCGGGGAATTACAGACCAGTTAATCTAACATCGGTAGTGGGGAAACTGCTGGAGTCAGTTATTAAAGATGGGATAGCAGCGCATTTGGAAAGTGGTGAAATCATTGGACAAAGTCAGCATGGATTTACGAAAGGTAAATCATGTCTGACAAATCTGATAGAATTTTTCGAGGATGTAACTAGTAGAGTGGATAAGGGAGAACCAATGGATGTGTTATATCTAGACTTTCAGAAGGCTTTCGACAAGGTCCCGCATAAGAGATTAGCATACAAACATATTAGCATACATTCTAAGGATAAGGGGGAATTCCTTTAGGACCGAAATGAGGAAAACATTCTTTACACAGAGAGTCGTGAGTCTCTGGAATTCTCTGCCACAGAAGGTAGTTGAGGCCAGTTCATTGGCTATATTTAAGAGGGCGTTAGATGTGGCACTTGTGGCTAAAGGGATCAGAGGGTATGGAGAGAAGGCAGGTACGGGATACTGAGTTGGATGATCAGCCATGATCACATTGAATGGCGGTGCAGGCTCGAAGGGCCGAATGGCCTACTCCTGCACCTATTTTCTATGTTTCTAAACTTAAAGCACACGGTATTGGGGGTTCAGTATTGATGTGGATAGAGAACTGGCTAGCAGACAGGAAGCAAAGGGTAGGAGTAAATGGGTCCTTTTCAGAATGGCAGGCAGTGACTAGTGGGGTACCGCAAGGCTCAGCGCTGGGACCCCAGCTATTTACAATATATATTAATGATTTGGACGAGGGAATTCAATGCAACATCTCCAAATTTGGAGATGACACCAAGCTGGGGGGTATAGTTAGGTGTGAGGAGGATGCTAGGAGGCTGCAAGGTGACTTGGATAAGCTGGGTGAGTGGGCAGATGCATGGCAGATGCAGTATAATGTGAATAAATGTGAGATTATCCACTTTGTTGGCAAAAACATGAGGGTAGCCTATTATCTGAATGGTGGCAGATTAGGAAAAGGGGAGATGCAACGAGACCTGGGTGTCATGGTGCACCAATCATTGAAAGTAGGCATGCAGGTGCAGCAGGCAGTGAAGAAATCAAATGGTATGTTAGCATTCATAGCGAAAGGATTTGAGTATAGGAGCAGGGAGGAGCAGTTGCGTACAGTTTTGGTCTCCAAATCTGAGGAAAGACATTCTTGCCATAGAGAGGATACAGAGAAGCTTCACCAGAATGATTCCTGGGATGTCAGGACTTTCATATGAGGAAAAACTGGATAGACTCGGCTTGTACTCGCTGGAATTTAGAAGATTGAGGGGGGGATCTTATAGAAACCTACAAAATTCTTAAGGGGTTGGACAAGCTGGATGCTGGAAGATTGTTCCCGATGTTGGGGGAGTCCAGAACAAGGGGTCACAGTCTAAGGATAAGGGGGAATTCCTTTAGGACCGGGATGAGGAAAACATTTTTCACACAGAGAGTGGTGAGTCTCTGGAATTCTCTGCCACAGAAGGTAGTTGAGGCCAGATCATTGGTTATATTTAAGAGGGTGTTAGATGTGGCACTTGTGGCTAAAGGGATCAGGGGGTATGGAGAGAAGGCAGGTATGGGATACTGAGTTGGATGATCAGCCATGATCACATTGAATGGCGGTGCACGCTCGAAGGGCCGAATGGCCTACTCCTGCACCTATTTTTCTATGTTCTATATTTCTATGTTACCTGACCCATTGAGTTACTCCAACATTTTGTGTTCTACCTTTTGGCCGCCTAGTTTTTTGTCATATATACTGCTGTTGGAGTCAAATTCTGATATTGTTCTTGTTTTTTGAGACATTCACTTAGTTAATACTATTTTGACTTTTTCCTCCATTTCTGATTTTGTGAAATGGCTAAGTCTGGGACTTGCAGGGCCAAAGATTTGAGTTTACTCTACTGCCGGACTCCTCATGGAATCCAATGGAAGGTCAGGGAATTATTTGCCAGCTCCAATGTGAACTAAAATCCAAGAGTCCACTGATTTCTATGGAGAGTGTAGAGCAAAGATTTAGGAGGCATGGGGTAAGTAATATTATTTGGCTTGGATGGAGTGGATGTGGAGAAGATGTTTCCATTAGTAGAAAGTCTATGACTAGAAGTCATAGTCTCAGAATTAAAGGACGTTCCTTTAAGAAGAAGTGTGAGGGGGAGTTTCTTTAGACAGATGGTGGTGAATGCGTGGAATTCTTTGCCACAGAAGGCTGTGGAGACCAAGTCAATGGATATTTTGTAAGGCAGAGATAGACAGATGCTTGATTAGTATGGGTGTCAGGGGTTATTGGCAGAAGGCAGGAGAATGGGGTTAGGAGGGAGAGATAGATCAGCCATAATTGAATGGTAGAATAGACTGGATAGGCCGAATGGCCTAATTCTGCTCCTATCACTTATGACCTTAACTTAAAATTAAAGTAATTAAAAAATATATATATTTAAGTTTTCAAATATCTCAAAATGTTTACATGTTTACATATCTCAAGTTTACATGTGGCAAAAGTCCAAGGCTACTTCGTCAGATCTCAGGCAGAATGAAGTTGGGACCGCCTTGCTGGTCTGCCTGATACCATTATGCTGTTTAGACAACACTATTGTGAAATTAGTCCTTTTCTTCCAGCCCTGGTGAATGAGTAGACTGCTGATTACCATTCCAGGCACGAGTCTCAGTCAATATGAAAGGGCCCATATTAATGCAAATTCAAGTTAGAGTGTTGCACAACCTGAAAATTTGGGTTACTATTGCTGTATTTAATTTGGGAGGAACTTGCTTTAAGTTTTACTTGATTATTTCCCGTAAACGATTTCCAAAGATAAAATCCATTATTGGGAAAACCCTCTATAATTATGATATTTTTTTATATATATAGAATGGATTTTTATCAGCTCTGCCATATCTCTTCTGTTGGATAGTAATGATCAGTACTGGGCTGATTGCTGATTACCTGATTAAAAAACAAAATTGGACCACATCTGCTGTTCGGAAAATATTCACCTTAATAGGTAAGGGGTTCAGAATTTATATTTGTTTTTATTGCTGAGGAATTGCTGACATGGTTTGGGTCTTGATTTTGATAAACCAGAATTGACAGATTCAAACCAATATTAATAAAATAATTACTCAAATTGTTAATTGGCCAATTAGCTAGGATAGCTAAGGTTGTTCCTGCATGTCAGAACAGCAGCAAATCGGCAGGTAACTTCAAGCTGCTGAACTCTGCATTATTAGTTGGGCCTAATTTAGATGGGGCATCTTGATCGTCATGGATGAGTTAGGCTGGAGGACCTGTTTCTGCGCTGTATGACTTTATGACTCTGAGAGCTCTATTGGTATTTATACAGCATGGATCTATTTAATACATGGATAGAATTATGTGTTGGATTTTCGAAAGACATATTGGGCAAATTAAAGAAAGGTGAAAGGAAGAAAAGGATGGTAACATAAGTAATTGGCTTAAAAAGAGATAATTATTAGCAGCATTTCCATATTTATAATGCAAACGTACATGTTTTGTTATATCTTGGAAATAAGTGGCTAATGGATTTTTTAAAAAGTGTGAATTGGTGCTGCATGGAATAAAATATGAAAGAAAGGAAGCAAGGTGCCAAATGGAACAGTGGAGCAGATTCCTTCTCCGTGAAACGATCCATAAAACATGAATTAGAAGCTGCAAGAGTCCATTCAGCCTCTCGAGCTTGTTCTGCCATTCAGTTAGATTGTGGCTGACCTGACTGTGACCTGAATTCCACATTCCTGCCTATCCCGGGTAACCTTTCACCCACCCTCTTATCAAGTATCTACGTCAGCCTAAAAAAAATGTAAGTCTGCTTCCACGGCTCTTCTATGAAAAGTGTTAACAAAATTGCCCATTACTCTGAGAGAAATAAAAAGCCTCATCTCTGTCTCAAATTTAAGGACCATTTATCTTCAAACAGCTGCTACCCTTGGTTCTAGATTATACCATGAGGAAATGTCTGCTTCACATCCACACTGTTAAGGCCTCCTAGGATCATAAGTGCTTCAATCAAGCCCTTCCAAGTCAAATCAGTCGAACCTTTCCTCCAGCTCGCTCATCGCAGTAACAGTTTCCTAAAAATTTTCTGAACTGTTTCTAGCATTTACAGTCTTTCTTAAATAAGCAATCCAATAAAATTCACAGTAATCAGGATGTCTCACCAGAGTCCTACATAACTGAAGCATTACTTTCCTACACATACTACATTTCCCTGGACTTAGACGATAACATTGTTAGCTTTCCAAATGACATAATAAATATGTGTACTGCCTTTAATGAATCGAATACTAAGACACCCATTTTTCTGTGCATTTCAAAATTCTACAGTCTCACACCTTTTTGTTCAAAGTTTTTTAGTTTATCCAGACTAAATGAACCAATTCACATTTTCCCACATTCTTCCATTTGTTAACAATTAGCCCAATACACCTACCATATCCCTTTGTGGTCTGCTTGTGTCCTATTCAAAAGATATTTCCTTCTTATTTCAATATTATCAGAACATTTAGCAACCCTCCCTTCAGTGCCTTAATCCAAGTTGTTTATATAATTGTGAAACTTTGAGGCACCAACACCAATCCCGGTGAGACACCACACATTACGGGGGGGGGGGGGGGGGGGGAAAGAATGGGGTAGGGGAAGAGAAGGGGCTGGGGGAAGAGAAGGGGGAAGCGACCTTGTCAGAGACTAGGGCTTCCTCCTCCCACCCCCACCTTGCCCCACCACCGCTGCCTCCTCCTCCTCCCCCTGATTCGCCAACATACTCCACCTTGGAAGTGACAGCAGGTGAAAGGGGAGGGTGTCCCACGGTGACAGAGGGGACACACTGAAGAGCTACAACATGAGCTGCAACAGCCGTGTGAACCAGTAAAGAATGGCTCGCTGGTGCAGGCTAGCGGTATCGTCGCCTAGTTTTAAAGTGAAATTACTCAGTGCTGGAGTAACTCAGCCGACTGAATCAGTCTTTGGAAAGGTCTCAATGTCATCTACAGTATCTGTTCTCCAGCGAGCTTGACCTAATGAATTACTCCAGCACTTTGGGTCCTTTTGGTAGGTGAAGAAGGACTTGCTGGTACACCTTGTGAGTTAGGAGTGGTGTCGGAAGCCACTCCTAACTAAACGGCTGTGGAGATGGTGCAAGCCAGGGATGGGATGGCGGGTCAATCCATTCAAATTCAGTTTATATTTTATATTTGTTTTATTTAAGTTTTTGGCACTTCATGGTGCTTTTGAGACATGTGAGGGGTATCATTAGTAGGCCAGAGGTGTACTGCAGTTTTATTATCACGTGACCGCTGTTGGGCCAGAAACACACATAATCCAGAAAGGCTCTGAAACCCAGGGTGCCAGAAAATCGGTGTTCAACCGGTTGAAATTAACTTGTAACATTTTCCTTAGACTGATGTTAAGATAATTGGCGTGTAGTTTCCGGCTTCTATCCACATTCCATTTTGGATAGTTCCACTTGCTATTTTTTAATCTAATGGAAAAATACATCAACTATCTCATTACCCACTTTATTTTAAGAACCTAAGCGTTTTGTATGAGGTACCAAAATAGTTTGGAACCAAGAGGATAACTTAGTATTTTGTAGCATATCATCGACATGTTGTGAGGTCAAAATGACTCCTCATAGTAAAATTGGAATTTTCTTGGTACTGAAGTTAATCAACACCTATCCATGGTCTCCAAGATGCTGCCTGGCCTGCTGAGTTACTCCAGCACTTTGTGTCCTTTTGTGTATTATCCAGGATCTGCAATTCTTTTTCTACAATTAGAGCAATTAGTCCTGGTATTTTTCACTTGCTGCGTTCAGATTTGCTGAAGCAAAAACCGACCCTTAAAAGTAATGCCTGCCGTATACAATTGATTGTTTGATTGTTTTTAAGCGCAGTAACTAAGATCTCCAGAGAGTTCAGAAATGTAGCAACTGAAAAAGGAAAACTAATTTTTTGTTTACACCTGTATAATAACCCTAATAATTTTTGTTTTGTTACAGGCATGATTGGGCCTGCAATATTCCTGGTTGCTACTGGATATATAGGCTGTAATTATACAGCGGCTGTGTTATTTGTTACAATATCTTCTGCATTAGGAGGCTTCAGTATGTCTGGATTCAATATTAATCATCTGGATATTGCTCCATCGTAAGTGAACCTGATTTATTTTGTTGAAAAACAAAATGATTTTCCAAAGCTCCCCCATTAAAACTGTGGGAAAGAGAAATTGCTTTTTCCACTTCAAACAATTTGTGTTCTTTCAAAATTAACATCTTAATCTCTGTCGGAAGGTTTGGATGTTTTCTTTTTTGTTATTATGCTTTGGTAGTACCTTCCCCCAATTGCAATGATAAGTTGTTTGCAATGCGATTAATCATATACAATGATGGGCATTTATCATAAACTAGAAGAAATAAGGTAATGCTAATGGAAAATTCTGGAAAAACTCAGTAGACCAGGCAACATCTGTGGAAAGAGAATTAGTTAATGTTTCTTGTCCTGGCTTCTCTATCGGTACTGTGATTCAAGGAACAGCTCTTCATCTACTAGGAGGAAACCGTTCGGAAAGACATTGGTGATGATCTTCCCTTTATCAGACAGTAGAGCATTTGTAGCCTCCTTTTTTACATGGTCATGATTACAGCGTCCTCAGGTAGGTTGTCCCCTTTCAAAATTTGAACAATTAGATAGCGGATTCATGCCTGAGGTTTTACACTACGGAATTTTAAGATTTCAGCAGGGATACCATCGCAACTGAGATTAGATTAGATTAGATTAGATTACCTTTATTGTCATTCAGACCTTCCGGTCTGAACGAAATTTCGTTGCCTGCAGTCATACAAAAATTCAAAATAACTTAAAAATAACAAAAACACACAAATTTAACATCCACCACAGTGAGTTCAGCAAACACCTCCTCACTGTGGTGAAAGGCAAAAGTCTTAGTCTTTGTCTCCTTCCCTCCTTGTACTCCCTCTGCGCTGAGGCGATCCAGGCCTCTGGTGTATTGTCCCTGCCGGGTATTGGTACCGCTGCCGCCACCGGAATGCCGCCGCCGCACCAAATCGGGCCGCCGCCTCCACCGGAATGCCGCCACAGCTCCAGGCCGGTCCGCCGCTCCAGGCCGGGACGCCTCCACCGGAACGCCGGAATGCCGCCGCCGCTCCAGGCCGGGACGCCGCTCCAAATCGGGCCGCCGCCACCGGAAACGCCGGAATGCCGCCGCTCCAGGCCGGGACGCCGCCACCGGAATGCCGCCGCCGCTCCAGGCCGGGACGCCGCTCCAAATCGGGCCGCCACCACCGGAACGCCGGAATGCCGCCGCTCCAGGCCGGTCCGCCTGGATCGAGTTTTTATTGAACTGAGTTTTTATTAGTTGAGATGTGACTGTTTCAACTTGTTAGTTGGAGTGGCTCTAATGCATATCATAGTTCTTGATGAGAAGCTGAGCCTATAGATCACAGATTTTCTGTTGGATCTACCATTAGGCATTATTTTCCTTTGAGTAATGCAAGAGGCTCAAATCCAGGAATTGGCTTGGAATTGGCAATTAGAACTCACTAGACCAAGTGGAGACCCGTTGGGTCTGCTCCCCAATGCAAGATTCCACCACTCACCTGTTTCCCCCTACGCAAGCCGTTCCCCCAATGCAATATTGCACCACTCACGCATAGCCCCCAACTACGCAGGCATGGCTCATTTCTCCTTATCCCCCAGCACTCCCTCCTCCTCCTCTTCACCCTCCCTCTTCAATCCCTAGAGAGGGAGGAGGGGAAAGATGGAGGGGGTAGAGGGAGGGAGGGGATAGAGAGGAAGAGGGAGGGGAGTAGAAGGGGAGAGAGGGAGGGGGTAGAGAGGGAGGGAGATAGACAGGGTGGGAGTGAGGGTAAATAGGGAGGGGCGAATTCCCTCCTCCACCCCTCCCCATCCCCCTCCTCCACACCCCCCATCTACCTCCTACACACACCCCCGCCCCCCTCCCATCTGCATCTACCATCTCCCTCTATCCTCACTCCAGCTCGGGCACCAGGCTCGGTTCCAGTGGCGGCTTCTTTCTTGGCCCCGGTCACGGCCCCATCCCAAGCCCCAGGCTCGGCTCTCACTCCAGCTCGAGCACAAGGCTCGGCTCCAACCAGGGCACCTCGGCACCACCTTCGCCGTCGGGCACCAGCAGCCGCTGTCAAGCGAGTGCTGGAGTGCCCCTCCCTCCCAGAGTGTCCCGTCCTTGCGAGTGCATTGTGATGTCGCTCAGGTTTTTATTCCGAAAAGGGTATGTTTTCGGGCTGTTTTTAAAACTGTAAACGATTAAAAACTTCAGAAATATAGGTGGGAATGTGATGGGGAAAACGTGAGTGGAATGTGCGAAAATGGGAAGGCTTTCGCTATCTCGCTCTCTCTCTCTCGTCTAGACTCCCTTTGCAGGTGCCATTTATAGGATTTGGTACATAGGTTGCTCATCACAGAACACCCTAAAATTAACAGTTATAGTACATATATGGCCAATCCAGTTATCATATACATATTTGATTGTTTTCCAAAAGGAAGCCTTTCAGCCTAATGAGTTTGTGATGGTTCTCATCATTTTTCATCATCCCCATTCCTCCCACTTATTTCCCTGTCATTTTTCTGCCACCTGCCTACACTAACAGCAATTTATAGTAGCCTCTTAACCTACCAGTACAACTTTGGATTATGGGAGGAAACTGGAGCACTTTGGTGGGAGGAGGGGAGGGGTACGGGATAAAGAGATAGATAAAACCCCAATTGCTAGAGCTGTGAGACAGCAACACTACTTATGGCAATATGCTGCCCAACAGTCTGTACAATATTGATTTCCCCAGGAAGATGGTGAGGAAGTTGATGTTAATTCTATTAATTTTTAGTCATTAGACACTCTTGTTGGAGAATATGGTCACCTGGCACTTTCAATGTTACTCGTAACTAATGAACTCAATCTTGACTGTTGGTAGATGTTATTGATGTCATCATTATCTGAATAATTGCATTTGCCAGCGACTGACCCAACTTTTGGCTTTTTGATGATAATTGAACCACCTGAATGTGTTTCAAAGTAAGATACTGTCCTGAGGAATTATTGCAAGGTATCAGAGCTGATAATGATTGGTACCCTAACAACACAGGGCAGCACAATAGGAGCTGCTGCCTCAGTGCCAGAGAACCGTGTTCAATTCTGATCTCGGCTGCTGTCTGTGTGGAGTTTGCATGTTCTCCATATGACTGCACAGGTTTTCTCTGGGGCTCCAGTTTCCTTCCACATCCCAGTGATGCGCAGGTTTGTAGGTTAATTGGTCTCTGTAAATTGCCCTAGTGCGTGCAAATGGATGTGAAAGTGGGATAACATAGAACTAGCGTGAACGGGTGATCGATGGTTGACGTGGACTCGGTGGGCGGAAGAACCTGTTTCCATGCTGTATCTCTAAATTAAACCACCTTTCTTAGGTGATGGATATTAATCTAGCCATAGTTGAATTTATTCCTGATTACCACGAACTTCAATTTTACTGGGCATCATAATGTCTCATTAAGTGAAAACGTGACAATGTCAGGAGAAAGTGTCCTAGAGTCATAGAGTGATACAGTGTGGAAACAGGCCCGTCGGCCCAACACCCACACCAGCTTATTTCCTCTGCAATTTCACGCTTTTGTTTTGACCAATGTTTTTCTAAGACCAGGAGGTGTTTCAGCAGAACCCAAATTGAATGGGTTATTGATGTGCAAATTGCACTTGAAAACACTGTCAACAACAAATTTTCACCATTTTGATTGAGGGCAGTCTGGGCATTGGTTGACCGGACTGGATTTGTTCTATTTTAGTGTGGCCATACTTGGCAATATTTTCATTTATTGGGTAGATTACATGATTTTTATTTTCTGGATTATAATTAAAAGCCTGCTTGTGCTTTAACTATTATTTGTTATAATTGGCATAGAGGAGGATTTGTTGGAGATACTTCGTTATGAAACTATAGATAAAGTAATGGCTTACTGGTTAATAGTGTAGAATTGAAGGGGCAGAAATATATTAAACATTTTAGATTTAAGTCGGAGCAGAAGAAATTATCCTGATGTTGCAAGTAGTACTTCTCATTTGAGCTCAATTGAAATTAGTTTTGACAAATTTTGTTTCAATTTTGTCAATCATTTGGTCTCCATTATTTTATGCACACTATTATGAATGGCATTGGCAGATTTGGCACAGTGCTGATATTTCTCCCGTTTTTGAGATTCCTGTTTTGGAGGACATGTAGCTCGAAGCATGAAGTATGACTTCAATGCAGCAATGGTAAACTGTAGTACAGATGTAATTGATTTTCCAAGTTTGTCATTGATCTACATTAGGAAACAGCATCAAATAAGGTAAGTTCAAGCTTTAAACCTTACGTGGTCCAATTAAAGCGGTAAATATGACTGCCCTTTACGATTTGGATAGCATTTCCTTTGGCAACCATAGTAAAGATCTGAATAGGAATGACTTTATCTACTATGGGAGAGTTATTGTGATAACAGTACAAATCTAGTAATATAGCGGTTGTCAATTCAAATCGCAACAGAACAAATGATGTTGTTCTGGCTTTCGACAAGGTCCCACATAAGCGATTAGTATATAAACTTAAAGCATATGGCATTGGGGGTTCAGTATTGATTTGGATAGAGAACTGGCTGGCAAACAGGAAGCAAAGAGTAGGAGTTAACGGGTCGTTTTCACAATGGCAGGCAGTGACTAGTGGGGTACCGCAAGGCTCAGTGCTGGGACCCCAGCTATTTACAATATACATAAATGATCTGGATGAGGGAATTGAAGGCAATATCTCCAAGTTTGCGGATGACACTAAGCTGGGTGGCAGTGTTAGCTGTGAGGAGGATGCTAGGAGAATGCAAGGTGACTTGGATAGGCTGGGTGAGTGGGCAAATGTTTGGCAGATGCAGTATAATGTGGATAAATGTGAGGTTATCCACTTTGTTGGCAAAAATAGGAAAACCGACTACTATCTAAATGGTGGCCGATTAGGAAAAGGGGAGATGCAGCGCGACCTGGGTGTCATGGTACACCAGTCATTGAAAGTAGGCATGCAGGTACAGCAGGCAGTGAAGAAAGCCAATGGTATGTTAGCTTTCATAGCAAAAGGATTTGAATATAGGAGCAGGGAGGTTCTACTTCAGTTGTATAGGGTCTTGGTGAGGCCACACCTGGAGTATTGCGTACAGTTCTGGTCTCCAAATCTGAGGAAGGACATTATTGCCATAGAGGGAGTGCAGCGAAGGTTCACCAGACTGATTCCTGGGATGTCAGGACTGTCTTATGAACAAAGAGCATAGACTCGGTTTATACTCTCTAGAATTTAGGAGATTGAGAGGGGATCTTATAGAAACTTACAAGATTCTTAAGGGGTTGGACAGGCTAGATGCAGGAAGATTGTTCCCGATGTTGGGGAGGTCCAGGACAAGGGGTCACAGCTTAAGGATAAGGGGGAAATCCTTTAGGACCGAGATGAGAAGGAATTTTTTCACACAGAGAGTGGTGGGTCTCTGGAACTCTCTGCCACAGAGGGTAGTTGAGGCCAGTTCATTGGATATATTTAAGAGGGAGTTAGATGTGGCCCTTGTGGCTAAGGGGATTAGAGGGTATGGAGAGAAGGCAGGTACGGGATACTGAGTTGGATGATCAGCCATGATTATATTGAATGGCGGTGCAGGCTCGAAGGGCCGAATGGCCTATTCCTGCACCTAATTTCTATGTTTCTGTTTCTATGTCTATGTTTCTATGTTGTTGATTCAATAAATAAAATTATTGGTGAATTATCACAAGACAATGGACACAAATGCTCTGGATTGTAATTGAAACCCCACTGATTCTTGAAACAATATTAGAATTGCCAGGAACACAGGAGGATTTAATGGAAATACATAACATTTTTAAACAATGGACAACATGATAATACTGATTAAAGAATCTACATTGAATAGTCAGAGAATTAATGAAAGAAATTGGTTAATTAGTTGAAGATTGTGTAGAGCAGGATTTGTGCTGAATAGCTACAATAAGGGTCTACAATTAGTCCGTACTATATTTTAAACATTTATGGTTCTCTGAGGCTTTTCTGCTCTCTGTACAATATAATCTGTTAGCACATTGTTCAGTGCGCTTTTAATTGGAAACGGACTGAAGGTAAGATCTATGAGTTTGTTTCTCCCCCTTTCAGTGGCCCATTGTTTTCATGTTCCAATATTGATTGCCCCTCTATTGTTTCCTTCGTATTTTCTATTAGCCGAGTTGCAGAGCCAAACATAACCTGGAACCTGCATCTTCAATTCATTAATTATATCATGTGATATCATTGTTGTATGGAGTGGAAGACTTTATTTATATTTCTATAGTTTTCTGTACATTTATCATTGAACTCAAAACGATTATTTTGTGGTAATTAGATATGCAGGAATTTTACTTGGGATCACAAACACATTTGCCACAATTCCTGGAATGGTAGGACCAGTTATTGCCAAAGTCTTGACATACAATGTAAGTATTATAAATATTTTGAACAAGTGAAAAGTGATGACTATCTTGGCATGAATCTTTTTCTTTTAGCGTTCATTTGTTGAAATGATAATGTTTAGATTGAACTTCTAGGTAAGTAAATTATTTGTCCTATTCTGTATTCTGTCACAGTAAAGGTCCTATTCTGTCACAGTAAAGGTCGAAAATAAAATGTTAGCCTTTTTACAGAGGCAGACAGAATAGGACAAATCTTTAGGATTTTGGCAGTTCTTGAAATTGTCTTTTGTCTGTTATGGCCAGAACTAATTAAGCCAGAAATTTTGCCCATAACTAACTAATCATATAGGTGGCACTAGTGACAAAGCTTGAATCATTACAGCATGACATTGCTCCTGCAACTGAATAGAGTTGCAGGATTTTGATCTAATGAAATTCCATATCATTAAAATATGCAACGTGGAGGAGAAATATGGCAGAAGTAGCACTCTTCTAGTTAATGAGATGATGGGTTTAGGTATGGTATAGAAGAATTATATTTAATTTCTGAATAACGCAACCTGTTTTGAAATGACAACATTGAACTCGGGAGAAGGAGAGAAGTAGAGCTATAAATTAAGTAAAGTATGATTTATGAAATAGATATTTAATTTGACAGTATGGAAGACTATCCAAGACTTTTTTTTTCAGTGGAATTAATTCATAAACCCATTAACAGAATTAATTGGAAATGTATTCAATAGCCATAAAATCTTGTTTTCTTTAATATTGACAGCAAGAATGAGATTATCTGTTTTACTTAAATCAGGATTTAATTTCTTATTTTTCATTCCACAGCATACACTTGCAGAATGGCGAACTGTGTTTTACATTGCTGCTTGTATTGATGTGTTTGGTGCATTGTTTTTTGTTATTTTTGGGAAAGGTACAATCCAGTCCTGGGCAACTGATCACTGAACATTTCACTGTAACCAATCAATGTTTCTCATGTGACCCTAATCTACATTTAATCTTGATCATGTGAGCTAAACTTTTTGCTACAAAACTGAAAACAATACAAATTAAAATATTTTCCTCAGCAATTAGGGTTCTGCAGTGTCTATTATTGCAAAATACCTGTATCTTAAAAGATGATGCTATGCATTCACACTATTGTCCAGCTGTGAAGCTGACAGCAAATCATATGGACAGTGTAACCCCCTGACAAGCCTGCTGCCTTGACCTGTAAAGAACCTTTCCTGGCAGCACGTGGGACTGGTCAATGGAGCCACAGAACCAACACTCGTATTCCTTTGCACCAGGTGCCAAAAGACCCGGAGTGTGGGATTGAAATGAAATAAAAGGTGAGCTGGTCTTCAAATACCCAAAACCTCTCGTGTTAGGTGTACATGTGTCCAGATTGCAAAAATTACACGTAGCCTGGAGATTTTGAACCTGCTTTAAAACCTGTTGAAATAAAACTACCCTTTCCATGAAGAAAATGAGTGTCCTCCAATGGGAATGCTTCTCTCATTTCTGTATTCAGACAGTATGTTGGCTGCATTCGTCACCTTAGAATGTGATTGTACAGGTATTTTGCATGGTCCAAAGGTGAAGAACTGCTTGGACAGAATTCCATTCTAGTTACAAACAGACCTTCTCAGTAAAAGACTCTGAACTATAGCCAAGATATAATGCTCGGTGGATTGAAACAAAATGCTGGACTTATTTAAGAAGAAAATGTGCTTCCCTCGGTCCTTGCAACTGCTTTTATTGCCAAAATATAAAGTGTCCAACCAGCATCACAGGATCAATTTGATTTATGATCAGCACTTGGCTGGATTGTTAAATTAACATATGACCTGCATTCATTGTCTTTCACGTTGCTGAGTTTATTTAATTCCTGCCAGTGATGGTTACCGGTTAATCTATTTGTGCTTATCCTGCCTAATCCAGGGATTCCTGAGCTATTCACAAAGAAAAGTGACCAATGCATTTCCACACTTTTTTAATTGTGCAAATTCCATAAGTAAGTAAGTTCATTGGCCAAGTATTCACATACAAGGAATTTGTCTCGGTGCTCCGCCCCCAAGTAACAACATGACATACAGTGACAGTTACGAATGACTCTGAAAACACTAACCATTAATAATAATAAAACATTGATGATAAAACACCATTGATCAAGCATGTGAACCAACAAAATACCAGATCAAAGGTAGGCTACAGATTTTTGGCTGTTGAGTAGAGCAACTACTCGTGGATAAAAACTGGTTTTATGTCTGGCTGTGGCAGCTTTGACAATCCGGAGTTGCCTTCCAAAGGTCTATAAATAAATATAGCAAAATAATTAAATAAATTATATACAATTAATCAATTTAGTCATTAATTAATCACTATTTTGCACCAGGTAAAAATTGATGCTCAAATTCCATTTTATGTATAGTCTAGGGAAAAATAAGACTTTCCATAAAATGAAGGTACTGGATAAAACTAGTTTACGTGGATTTTTCAGTATCTATTTGCCAACAAATTAGGAAAATATTTTGCCATAGCAAAGATTCTACACTTAATTCTAACAATCTCCTTTATTAATCACAGCTTAGCAATTCATTTAAACAATTATCTTTAAAATTGCATTAAAGGTCTCTTTAGTGTTTTATTTAAACTAGTAAGATCAGTATACAAATAATGCACAGGTCTGAGTGCGTCGTAGGAATTGTGTGCACAAGGTAACTTTGGAATGGTTTAAACACACGAGGCGCAGGCGAGTGTGTTTTAGACCATTCCAAAGTTACCGCGTACACATAATTTCTACCGAAGCACGAAATAGACCTGTGCATCATCTGTTTTATAGAATGGGGAGGGAAAAAAGTAAATAAAAAATTAAAATCTGCTATTTTCCAAATCATGGGTCCGGTAAAAATAATTACACGTATAGCAGCAGCTTTTTGCCAATCAGATTGCAGAGATTCTTAGACCCATTCTATAATTACATTTGTCTAATTAATCAGTGTTGAATATCGAGCCCAGTTTCTCAAATCAATTCCTAATTATTTTGGGATCTTGATTATAGAATCAGAATGTAGGCAGCAATTTTTAAATTAGATCTCTTTTTTGCCCTTGCATCCAATCTGGTTGCTTCTATATTATGTTTGTAATTCTTAAGAATTACACCTTTCTGAATAATGCTTTTTACCCCTACCTCCACTCAAGATAGTAAGAAGGTGTAGTTATAGTAAGGATTGTAATATCAAGTCCACCATTCAACAGTGTTAATTTGTTCAAATGTGTAGTTTTGACCCCTCCCTTAAAGAGTTAGCAGCAACATAAGGGCAAAACTATGGTTCTGGATTGTGCATCCTTTTTCAAAAATACTTTCATATTGCCTTGTCTTCACTGGTAGTTAAAACTGCTGTTGAGAAGAATACTTCAGTTGCTATTAACAGTCAATTAAATTAAAGCGTTCATCTGAAATAAAAGATAACCTACAGCTTGATCGTCAGTTATAGTCATTCAAAACATTGGCCCTCGATGTCCATTGCCATCCTGTTTGCCCACCCACATTAATCCCATTTTGGTCATATTTTGACCATATCCTTCGATGCCTCTTTTAAACGCACAATTTGTGACACGTTTTAAAATTTTTAAATTGAGTTATATTTTCTGTTCTGTTTTGGAGGAATCTTTTTATATTGATGTTGAGATACAAAATAAATTGTTCTATTTGAAATAATTTCCGTGTTGCCACAATTTATGAGTTCAATGAAATGGCATAATGTCAGCATTAGAGGACCAGGGAATCAAAGCATAAATTGTACCATTCATAAATAACACCAGTGAATTGTGTCCCTTTTAATGTTATATATTGTGAACAAACTGATGATAAAATATATATCTGATTTTTCATATCACGAACCATGGAAGTTTTAAGAGAAATGTATTGTAAAGGATAGATGAAATCCTGACATTACAGAATGGGTGTTTTTAATTTTTAAAATCAGTCTCATTTTATACTATGTACAAAACAACTACCAAGCAAACCACAAAATAATCATGGTACCCGTGGTTATTAGTGGGTTTGTAGTAGATGTCAGTACATCATCTGTCCCCTGTGATGGAGATAAAGAGATTTAGAAAGGAGAGTGAGGTGTCGGAGATAGTCCAAATGAATCTGAGGGCAGGATGAAAATCAGCAGTAAAATTAATCGTTAATTAATTTTGCATGGGTACAGGAGGCTACCCTGATATAATGTAAGTGTAGTGGAGAATGAGTTGGGGAATGCTGCCAGGGTATGTTTGGATCAAAGAGTGTTCCATCTACCCAACAAAAACTGACATAGTCGGGGAAATGAGGTTGGAGGGTGTGGAGGGGAGATCACTAGAGGTGATGAGGTTAGTGAGGTCTGAGAGATGGTGGCTTGTGATATTATGTGGGGTTATGGTCAAAGGATAGTTATGAAGTGTCTGAGAGCTGACGCCTAGCCTTAGCGTGGTAGAGGTCAGATTGCCAGAATACAACAGCACCTCCTGTGTGAACGGGTTTGATTACATTATTGGGATTGCTACTGAGTGAACGGAGGGTTGAGCATTCGGAGGGGGTGAGATTGGATAACTTCTTATCGAGTCCACATCACATGATTAAAAATTGTTCAGCCAGAGCTGAACACACTTCTCAGCATCTCACCTGTGGCTATTGATAATATAAAGATCTTTGCCAGTTGCCCTGCAATGTCTTCCCTAGCTCATCACAATGCCCTAGAATACCCTTGATCAGGTTCCAGGGACATTTTTTATTTTGCCAGCAACTCCTCAACTATAAACTGGACTGTCTTCAAGACATCACTACTACCTTCTCCAACTTCCCTAGCATCCATGTCTTCATCCAGTTGTGTTCAGAGTTTATGGTTTTTATATTTGCATTAACAATAATCTAAGCATTTTATGACAAACGAAGAACAGTTTTAGTATTGCTTACATTGAAGATTCAAGTCATCTTTTACCAAAGAGAAAAGCAAGAGGCAAGAGATTATCCAAAATTGCAACTTTGAAGATGCACAAGATTCTAAACTCTCTGCTTAGAAACTTATGAATAATTCTTGAAATATTATTATGTAGAATTCAAAATGTTCTTGATTTTATTATTTGCCTGGCTTTATTGAATATTAATTTATAATTTATTGGACAATAGAATGGTTATAAATGGTGTGGTCCTGTTTGATAGGCCATGTCAGCAACATGCCAATAACAGATTCCTGAAACAGACATTTTATTGCAAGTTGTGTAATACAAAGGGAATACCTTATGGGCAGTGGGCAGGTGCTATAGACCTGCACGGGAAGGTAGACGCTCCCGCCCCCCTGGTGAGTCACGGGCAGATGGGGCTCGTCAGCCTGGGAAGGCAGTATGTCTAGGAGAGGGAAAACTGATTTGAAACCTCCACTGCCTTGTGGCCCTATCCAGTTATGGCAAAGGCTCCAGGAGTAAACCTCAAGAAAATCCGGTCGGAGCCCCTAAGGCAGTTTGTCGTTGTCTACAACCCCGCTCTGGCAGTTCCTGCAACGGCGCTGGTGCCAAACTAACAGCCCTGTGTTCCTTTGGATCGATCAGCGACGTGGAGAGGGGGACGTGCTGCATGGGCAGCAGTCTGTCCTCCATATGACATCGCCCAGGCTTGCATCCAACCACGAACTAGGATGCATCACCCATGGTCAGTCATGACCGAGGAGGGCCTACTACCAGGTGTACCCAGAAGATGATTCAAGATTTTACTAAAACACTTGTTGAAAAAAGTGCAACATCGCCATTGATTTGCTGGCAAGTAACTGCTCAACATAGAGCATTTAGGATGGGGCTAAGAATCTTAAACCCATGCAATAGGAATATATAGAATCCCTTTAGAACAACAGGAGTGCATCGCCTCACAGACTACTCACCTGTCCCATGTGGCACCACCTGCCTGTTTCAGATGTAGAAGAATTTATACATGTCATTTTACCTTCTCCTTCACCTCAACCCACAAAACTTGAGTGGAAGTACAAGGGCGGCAAGGTGGTGCAGCGGTAGAGTTGCTGTCTTGGAGCAGAAACCTGGATTCATTCCTGACAACAGGTGCTGTTTGTATGTTCTCGCCGTGTCTGCATGGATTTTCTCTGGATGCTCGGGAGTTTCCTCGCACACTCCAAACATGTAGAGGTTTGTGGGTTAATTGCCGCTGGTAAATATTGTAAATTGTCCCTAGCGTGTAGGATAGTGCAGGGATCATGGACTTGCCTTGTTGGTTGTCATGGACTCGGAGCCAAAGGGCCTGTTTTCGCGCTGTATCTCTAAACTAAACTTTAAAAAAACAACATCCCCAATCCTGAGAGGTTGTCTAAGCAGATGAAAATTACAGTGTCTTGTGTAATATCTTCTTTTTCAGATGGATTAGACTTAGAACACATTTCTACTTGTTATTTTCAGGGCTCGTATGGTCCTTGAAAGTCCTGGAATTTGAAACTGTTTTTCAAGGCATTGAAAGTCCTTGGATTTATCATAAGTCCTTGAAAATTCACTTTTTATGATATGTGTTAATTCATGCAGAGTAATGTGGCATTTTTTCATCGTTTACAATGCGTATTTTTATTAAAAGTCTGGAAACATTGTTAGATATGTTTGTGGCGACGATCCCTGTAGGAAGTGAGGAGCACTAGCATCCAGCAGTCAGACCACGTGCTGTCTACATCGTGGAGGTTGTGGGCTTGGAGCCTGGAACTCTGGTAATGGCCCTGGTGGCCTGTGGAGAGACAAGGGTCGACGGAGTGAGTCGGTGGGGGTATGTGTGAGTGTATGTGGGCCCTGAGCTGCAGGAATGTCAGGGCAAGTTAGTGCCAGTCCGGCACCTCTGTGAAAATACATGATCACCGTCTTTTTCTTTACTTGCTTGATAATTATATTTCATGATAATTAGTGAGTGCAACCGTGCAATATTTTGTCATATTATTAAATTAAGTATTATATGTTTTATTGTACTAGTTATACATTGGGATGTAGTGATAGTCTATAAACTTGTTTGACCCTGGGACACTAGCTTGCCCCCCTCCCCCAAGCAAACCTGAAATGATGTGCCGGAGCTGTCAAAATCCTGTTTGACAGCTCCGGCACCTAAAGAAATT
The DNA here is from genome assembly GCA_963514005.1 of Raja brachyura. The sequence continues at coordinate 95,170,872 of OY740785.1, read as the reverse complement.
AGCACTGCAACACTAGGTAGCGCGGGAACTTACACGTCAGTTTGCCGTAGGCTATCAAGTTGAGGGATTCAAAGAAATTTTGAAATCAAAAGAGTAGTCCCATCCTTCCCATTAATGTGGTTGCATAAAACTTTATGATTTCGTTGGTTAACCTTGATTGATGGCTACATGTTTTGTTTTGAATTTCTTCCATTTGTTTTACTTGTTCTTTTTTGAGCTCATTAAATTTATAAAACAGACATTTCTTTATTTTTTCCTACGGCCTGCAAAAATGTGCCAAATATATAATGTGGCCCTCGTGCTGAAATGTTTGGAGGCCCCTGTTGTAAGATATAATTTAATAAAATCACAGTATAAATTAAGGATAAACAAGCAAGGAAATGGTGTAATTTCAAGGTATAATTATCAAAAAATTCCTATGGAAAGAATACTTCTCTCTAATTAGAGAAAACAAGCAAGGAACAGGTATCATGTTACAAGTAGGTGTAGGTGTAATATAAAATATTTTCAATGTGACTTAAGTGTAAACAAGCAAGGAGTATGGTATCATTTTAAGGTATGATTATCACAAATTTTCTGTGTAAATTAAGAAGTGACAAACAAGTAAATTTTACTTGCAAGTTATTTTACGGAACAATAAAAAAAATTACAGTATAAATTAAGGGTAAATAGGCAATAAAACGGTGTAATTTCCAGCTACAATTATCAAAAATGTTTTGCATAAAGGGGGCGGTGCCCCCTTTTATCCCTGCCAAGGGTGTTGGCTCTTAGAACCTCACCAGGGTTCCACCATAGACCCCCATCTCTCCTCTTTTTTCAGTTTTTTCCTGCCTCATGATTGAAGACTACAGAGGTCAGTGCGTCAGACCTGTAGTCATTAAGACCAGTAATCCTTATCTTTTTGGGTACAGGGACAATAGTGGAGACTTTGAAACAGGCAGGGACAGTATAGGTTTGCAGGACTGGTTGAAAAGCAAAGTTTGCCATTATAATGGTTTCAGATTGAACAACTAAGAGATGAGAAAATGGACCATCAGTGCTCTATTGAAGTATGAATATAGACAAGTTAACCATCTTGTGTGTAATTATTATGTAGTTTAGTTTAGTTCTGTGCAATTTGGACTAATGGATTGACTGATCATCTTCTCAGATTTTCATGAAAATTAGTGTCTACATCAGAGCACACAAGTAATACAACAGAAAACAAGGTCTCAACTCCAAATTCCAATGGGCATTTGGCAATAATTCAAGTTCATAACTTCGAAGGAGTTGAAAGTTGATTTTTCTGCTGTGTTCTTTGTACCAGAGGTGTGCAAAACATGATTTTCAATCAAATCTGTGATAGTTACCAGCCAACCTTCTTATTTACTTTTATTTGGTACAGAATCAAATCATCCAATACCAAGCAAATTATATACGTCTCCGATAAACCATCAACGTTTGCTGGATTTTGGTCCTTGAAAATGGGATTTTTGGACCTTGAATTTATAGCTGTTAAATGGCTTTAATCCACAAAATTGTGCTTTAATTTAAAAAAATTGTGCTAACAGAGAGGCTTGGTATTTTGTGGTTAGAAATCAACAATATAAAAATACCTGTTGTTTGTTTTGTCTCCTGTGCATTGATTTTCTGACTTCTTCAAACAAAAGCTTTTAAACAATTTCCATTTTATAAAAAAGCTGCTGGAGGAACTCAGCGGGTTAGGCAGCATCCGTGGATGGAAATGGATAGATAACATCAAGGGTCAGCCTTAAAGAAGGGTTCCAACCCGAAATTTTGATTCCATTAACTTCCAGAGATGCTGCCAACAGGTCCAACAGTTTGTGTTTTGCACGAGTTCCCAGCAACTGCAGGGCTTTGTGTGTCAATTTTTAAGGCTCTTTTTACTATACCAACAAATCCAAAATTGTTTTCTGGAAATTTTGAAACCAAACGTACGTTGCAGAGCAGTCGATAAAATTATTGTTTGAAAGGGCAGATTTTGAGGACTGCTTTAGAATAAGAAACAAACAGAAAAAGTGCTCAGGGATTTAGGGAGGGGAAACCAGAGATGAGGGCTCTGACAGCTGATATAACAGCTATGAATAGCAGAATGATTTAAATTTGGGGAGATCAAAACGCTATAGTTCTGGATAATCTCTGTTCAAAGGTAGAGTGTTGGAAGGCAAAAAGATTTTCTTGGGAGAAAACGTCCTGATATTCGTGAAAGTGATATACTTTTTTTCCACTATATTTGCATGCGGCCTCACTCATTTTTCGCTTTAGATGTGGCCTCACCCTTTCGCCAAACACTTGTGCTTGATATGCCAAGGCCTACGGGATCTCCTTGTTGCTAACCATTTTAACCCCCACCCCCTTCTCATTCCCATAATGACCTTTCTGTCCTGGGTCTCCTCTTGCCAGAGTGAGGCCACATACACACTGGAGGAACAGCACCTCGTATTCCACTTGGCTATCTTACAACCCAATGAGATGACCATTTAATTTCCCAATTTTAGGTAACTGAACTACATCCCTAGACCTTCTCTGTGGTTATTGTCTACTATTTAATCTGGGTGTAAAAAGCTTTAGGATTTTCTTTAATCCAACTTGTCAAAGCCATTTCCTTTACAAACTCTTTGGTCATCCCAAGGTTCCCATACTTTGGCATCCTTACTGAATGATGTAAATTTCGAACATCAATCAATTAGCCTTTAAACTACTCAGATGTCAGGTGACTTACCTAATACCAATAGCAGCAAATGTATCCTCCTGAGCTCCTGTTTAAAAATATTTAAGTTTTTGCCTTACTCCAATTTAGCACCTTCCCGAAAAGTCCAGCCTGCTCAAAACCATCTTACAAACTTGTAGAGTTGTGATCACTGTCCCCAAAATGCTCTCCACTGAATCAGTAGGCACCTGGCCAGGCTCCGTTCTCAACACAAAGTCTAGCATGTTCCCTTCTTGGGTTGGACTATCCACATACTGTATTTAGTATGGATACACCTTGGATACACCTTGCACCGATTTATGCTAGGTGCTATTATTTTGCATCCCACATCCCAAAGAGATACTGGTTTGCAGGTTAATGGGTTAAACTGCCCTAAGAAAAAGTGAATGATAGGAGAATCTAGGTGGTTGGTGGGCATGTATAGGGAAATAAGTGAGGGAATGGGATTGGTCTGAGATAAACTTGATGTGCTCGAAGGCTCCAATGTTATGAAAGAAATTAAGATTGTTTGGGTAGGTCAATGTTATTTGACTTGTGTTAATTCTGTTAAGATGTTTTTTCCTGATTCAGAAGGTTAGCCAAATGCTGTTCTCTTTCTGTCTCCATCTGTCCACTATTTCCTTTTCTGGTAAGTAATATTAGTCCTACCCTTTCTGTTAAAAAAGGGCCCTACGTAACTGAAGACCACCTTGAATAAAAGTTTTTTTATGATATGATGTAGATACTCCTTTCAAATTTGTTTTCATACCTATAGCAACTGCGGCCAGAATGTAAGGAAAAGAGTAGTTGGCCCCGTGTACATGCTTTTGTTATTCAATAAGAACATAGCTGATATTTTACTAATGGTAACACTTTCCTGCACTAACTGTATATTGCTTGATTCTTTTACACCTAAAAATCAATTGATTTTTTGGGGGTCAGTTTTGTTGCTCTTTGTATCTCATTTGTTTTTTTTAAGTCCTTTACATAGCATTTTTACTGGTTCTTTTTAACGCTTTAATGTCCATATATTTTAATATGATAAGCAAAGCTCCTACCTCTCAGGATGTATTAATTTTAAATTCTATTTCAACATCCCCTAATGATACATGGTAATTGTGTGACCATTGTCTCATCATTGACATTGAGTGTGTATATATAATATCAGTCAACTAATCTGTATTTTAATAGCATGTTGTCTTAACCCAATATCATTCTGATCCTTCTAAAGCTCAGCAAATGCAAAGCACTATAAGTATACATCACCCTCTTTTCCTTAATACAAAATATGGGGTACTCAAATCTCATGCTCCAGTTACTCCACAATATGCAGATATAAACATTTCTTAAATCTTAGCATGTCAATTTGTAAACACCAATTTCGTTACATATCCAAGCCAACAGCTTTAAAAACTTGGTATAATGAGACCTGCCAAATGCAAGTGTTGTAAAATTTAACCTTTAATAATGATCTCGAGCCGAATCCTTTGGAATTTCTTTTTTGAACTCTCATTTAAATCTTATTAATGAGCATTTCCTATACTGAACCAAATGTTATCAGACTTCATGCCTAAATGGTATGAAGATTACATAACTTTTACATGTAAATGATGTTTTTTCCCCATAACATTTAAATGAACAAGGGCATATTTTATCGAGGTAAAATAAAATACTGCTGCATAGCTGACTTTTCTGAGCAGTTAAATTGAGATACAAGAAACTGCAGATGCTCGAAGTTTGTGCAAAACACAAAGGGCTGGTGGAACTTAGCGGGTCAGGCAGCATCCGAAGGGAAATGGACAATGTTTAGGGTTATTACTTCTTCAGACTGATTGGAGTAGGTGCTCAAAGCTGGAAGAGAGGCGAGGATGGGACAAAATCTAGCAAAGAAATAGGTGGCTAAAGATGAAATTGGGATGGGTGGGGGCGACACTGCCTCTCTCACTTCCACCCAGGGATCCCAGCAGCTCTTCCAGGTGCTTCTACATATGCTGTTCCTGACGCGACCTCCTATATTGGCGAGACAAGTAAATATATCTATTTTGTCTAAAAAAAGCTGCAGTTTGGACTGTAAAATGGGAGTACAGGGTTACTGAAGCTGGCGTGACTCATAATCAAGAGTTCAAACACAGACTTTCTACTTGGGAGTGTGGTTTTCTTACCTCCGTGAAATCAGGAAAAGATTACACAAAGCTGTGAGAGGTGAGGGAAGGAAACACCTCTCAGCCAATTTATTATGAGCCTGCCGACTCTTTCCTAAAATGCTCCACGTTGCCCTTGCCCTGTCAAGAGTCGTGGAGTATCGAAACAAGTCATTCAGCCCATTGCGTCCACACCAACAAACCCGCATGTCTTTGAGTCGTGGGAGGAACGAGGGTGGGACCCACACGGTCGCAGGGCTGCCAGTTGTACAAACTCCATACTGAACCTGTCACTGGAGCCCTGAGTGGTACCACTTTGCCACCGTGGGTGGTTTCACAAGAGTCATAAAGTTTGCATTCCCAAAGCCCTGGAACAAATTTTTTAAAAAATGCAAGCTGGCTATTCGAGTGAGGGGTGCTGCACTGTCCAGGGTGCTGGGTTGCAGTTCCATTATTCTCTGGCTCTGCAAAAGGTTTCCCAGTTAAGTCACTGCTGAGCCTCCATTATTAAACCACCGTATCAGTTTATAATCTCCGCACTTTATTGGATTTGGCGATACACACAAATGGTTGTAGTGCTCCCTGCATTAGACGGGCGAGTGCGCTGCAAAGAGCGTCGGCCATGCGTGGAGGGTGCGAAAGGCGCCATGGCAACACAAGCTCACGACTTCCTCCGGTTCGTTTTCCCGACGGCTCGCTCACCTTTCTCGCAACCCGCCGCCGAGTTCCTGGAACATAAACTACGTGGGAAAAGGGAGAAGCAGCCTGCAGCAACAAAAAACCGCAGCCCAAGCGAGCTCGAGTAGAGTAGGCGGCCCGAGGGGGAAGGGGGGCGACGGCGGTTGTTTTTTTTTCAAAGCTCGAGGCGGTTGTGGAGCGGGCGCGCGGTTGACCGGCACCTGCCGATGCGGCGCGAGGGAGGGGATGTGTGTGTGTGGCGCGTGGAAGGAGATGAGGGGGTGTGTGGGGAGGGGATGACAGTGGGTTGGGGTGATGACGGTGCGAGGGGGGTGACGGAATGGGGGGGGGGGGTGTAACGGTGAGATGGGGGAGGGGCTAGAGCGTGGGAGTGGGGGGGGGAATAGAATTGACGTCAATCAGGTGACCCCCCCCCCCCTCCATCTATTAAAGCCGTGGCGGTGGCGCAGTCGCTATCCCTCCCCGTGTGTGTCCCGAGCGCGCGGGTAGGTCGGGTGATCACGGCTCGGTCGCCCTAAGGGGGTGGGGAGGGGAGGTAGGGTGGATCAACAGCCCCCTCCCATCCATTCATCAGGTTCGAGAAGAGGCGGTTGATGCTGCGGAGGGAGTCCGAGAGATAGCGAGGACGTGCGCGGTGATGGTGGTGGGAGGGATGGAAGGAAGGAGGGAGGGATGGAAGGAGGGAGGGAGGGAAAGGAAAATGCTCCACTCTCTATTGTGTGCCGATCCCGACCGAGCTTCGATGAAGATGTCGGCGGGAGCGTTACACTGGCCCCGGCATCCGACCGACTCTCCTCATCCCGCTGCGGCCGGCTTGCCTGCTCTATTGCGCGGCTCGGCGAGCACCCGAGCACCGACAGGTGCCGTCTGCTTGCTCTCCGTGTCCTCCTCCCGCGACATCCCACCCTCGTTGAATGCCGGCAGCTACCATTCACCTTGAAGTCAATGACTGCTTGTGGTTACGCCTTTCCCCGGGGATCGTCTGGTTCCCGGTTAATCAGAAAATGGCCGGTGTGCCGGGGCTTGGGCGGGGGAGCAGCTCGTTCGGCTCCGAGTCAAAATGGAGGCGAGCAATGGCGTGTCGTAGACTGTAGAGGACGGTGCAATTGACACATCCCTGGTGGTGGTCGCGCAGTTATTGTAGTTCATCCATGGGTCTGGGTGGTGGGTGGGAGGTGGGATCTTCGTTAACATTTACCCATCCACATTCACCCCCCCCCCCCCCCCTCCCCCTCCTGTCTTGGCTTCATTCTTCTCCCTCTCCTTTGTAAGATTGATCAGGTTCGTGGTAATATCGTCCACCAAGCACCATGGGCAAAGAAAAGATCCATATCAACATCGTCGTGATTGGACACGTAGATTCTGGCAAGTCGACCACGACTGGGCATCTGATCTACAAATGTGGTGGCATCGACAAGAGGACCATCGAGAAGTTTGAGAAGGAAGCTGCTGAGGTGAGAACAACGTGGAGACCAAATTTCCGTGCCTGTTAATATCTGGAATGTTACTTTGAAAACCTGAAGTGCATACTTTTGTAGACTAATTAACATTTTTTAAAATCGTAATATTGACTTCAAACCTTCCACTTGCCCCCCCCACCCCCTCATTCTTGTTTTTACTATGCGTGAAGTTTCGTGTGCAACTAGGCTTTTGTGCCGGGAGAATGCGATATTAATGTTAAAATCTGAAGAATGTACTGCAGATAACAATATCGTCAGTTGAATTTGAACCTGTCAATTTGCTTTCCTCCATTCCAATTGAACTAGGTGTTAATATATCCATTGTGTTCTGGACAGAAAGTTGATAACTTTGTAGTATATAATGTGTTTTGTTGTTATCTTCAACTTTGGTATTATTTGTTCAAATGCACTTAATTAAATACTTTGAATTTTAAATCTATTATAATTGGATTATTTATTGCAGTTCAATTTGTGGCTGAAAATACTTGTATGCTGAAAGGGTCAAAATCGTCATTAGTCTGGTGTGAGTGGTGAATTGAGTTGCTGGGATTTTTGTATGAGCATTTTACCATTGTTGATCTGTTTGTGCAATTACCTTTGAAAAGAAATGCTTGGATTTTATTAAAATAATTCAGTAGTATGTTGAACTTCCAAAGGTAATAATTAGATTGGGGGTGTGTGATTGGCTATTGCCATTGGTGTGGATTTAAGGTAATTTAGTCTGCATTTTATCTGAGCAAACGTGGAATTAATTGGTTTCCTTAACATCAAATTGGTCTATTTTATATTATTATTTTTAAACTTTCTCGGGGTCACCAGTAGATACCATTGTGCTAGCTGGTGCTGAGTAAGTGACCTGCACATGCAGAGATTTTGAAAATAAGTAAAAACCTATTGAATGCCAATTGTAATAGCATTATTTGTAAGGTCAGCACCCATTCTTATCACATGTATGCTGATGCTGTTCTTACTTAATGCACCACAAATTATTTGAGGTCCACTTTTTGATCTCAGTTTTGTATTTTGTTTTGAATGATCTTCAGTGTAAGTACTGCAAAGCCCCATGCAAACAATGCGAATGATACACATGATTTATTAAATTGGTGACTTTATTTTAAATGGAATTCACACACAGTAATACCAGAACTTAATAACACAAGTATAAGAAATTAGAGCAAGAGTAGGTCATACAAACTGATTAAATTTGTGGCCACATTAGTTTCCTGTCTGCTGCCCATAATACGCAATGCCCTTTTAGATCAGAAATGTGTCTAGAGACCTCCACGATAGACAGAGAGGATACAATCTAGATTTGCAGCCTTTTTTGGTTGTTTTGAAACCAAAGTGTATTCCAAATTGGACAAGTCTCCAGTAATTGATATCTATTGGTTACAACTACCATTGTCAAATCATTACCAGGTAGATCTTGATTATTTACCAAGTACCAAATTACAGTAATCACATCCACAAATTTTAATTAATTTTGTTAAAAAAAAATCACCATAAATTATTAGACGAATAATTAAGTCATTTAGCCATTTATTCCAGCAAAGAATATATTTCATAACTGATGAGAGAGATAAGAAGTATATAACCTCCCAACATCTAAAAGTCTCATGGATGATTTATATATAACAGACTGTTGTTTATTGACTACACCTTGGAGTTCCATATAATCACCCCCTCCAAACTCATTAAGTTCCAAGACCTGGGTATGCACCTTCAATAGCAACTGGATTCTTGTGTTCTTTATCAGCCGACTCATTCAGTGCAGATCAGTAATATTTCCTTCTCACTGACTATCAACACAAGTGTGCCTCGGAGCTGCCTGCTTAGTCTCCTGCTCTACTCTGTACATCTATGACTGTGGCTAAACACAGCTCCAATGGCACCTACAAATTCACTGCACTTGACTGAAATGTTGTTTGGATGAGTCGGTGCACCGGTATGGGATAGAACATCTGTGTGAGTGATGCCATGGGAATAACCCCACTCTGCCAATAAAACCAAGGAACTAATTGTCGACTTCCGAAAGTGACATTGGGAGACCACATGTGAGTTTTTATGTGGATCGGTGGTGGAGAGAATCAACAGCTAGTATATAGATACCATCACAAAGGTGGTGCAGCAATGGCTCTTTTTTTCTTTAAAGTTTACAGAAACATATGTCAGCAAATACGTTGAACTTCTACAGAAAGTATCCTGATGGGTTACAATATGGCCTATAATAGCAATTCCAACACCGGAGTGCAAGAGGCTGAAGAGTGATCGATACAGCCATGTCAATTACAGGCACATTCCACCGCACCTCAAGAAGGCGGCATTATCATCAAGGATCTCTCTCATTCTCTGCCATGCCCTCTTACTGCTAACCCAGGGCAGGAGGTACAGAGGTTGTGCACCACCAGTTTAAGATTTAAATTGACCTGCACAACCCTAATCCTACGTTAGCCGAAGAACATTACAGCCATCCTCTTGCACTTCCATGGACTTGTTTTATAATTGTTTTTGCAGTCTCTTTCTTTTCATTGTCTTGGATATATTTTTTACGGTGTATTTATCTAACTGCCTTTGCTACAAACACGATGTCTATTGTTCCTCATTGTACTCATGCATGGGACAGTAAATACTTAAAGAAATTATGCAAAGATATGGAAGAAAGACAGTGCTGGAGCAACTCAGCGTGTCACTTAGCATCTCCCGAGAATATAGATCTGGGATATTTCAATTCGGGATCCTTGTTCAGACGCTAAAATATGTGTAATCGCATTTTCCTAATTTAAACAAGGAATTATGAATGCGAGGTTGGTGAGAGACAAATGTAAATAGTGTAGCCCAGTGAGTTGCTTCCTTTGTTTTAAAGGGAGGATAATGGGCCGTGGCCTCAGCATGTGAAATATTAAGAGAATTACATGGCTGTCTAATTGCAAACATGCAGGGTTGCTTCAAAACAAAATATCCAATTTTAATTTGGGATTATGTTGTCATGCAATTTCAGCCTTTCCTATAATATGGTTGCACTATTAATTGCATTTTACCCTTCTAGATGGGCAAAGGTTCTTTCAAGTATGCGTGGGTGTTGGACAAGTTGAAGGCTGAACGTGAACGTGGTATTACTATTGATATTTCTCTATGGAAATTTGAAACCAGCAAGTATTACATTACCATAATTGATGCCCCAGGGCATCGCGATTTCATTAAGAACATGATTACAGGTACTTCACAGGTGGGTATATGTTAAGTTGAGAGTTGCCATGTGACACTTTTTTTAAACCCTGACAATTAGTGAACAAAATCATCTTTTTTAAAAAAAATTTGTAGGCTGACTGTGCTGTACTGATTGTTGCTGCTGGAGTAGGTGAGTTTGAGGCTGGCATATCCAAGAATGGCCAGACACGGGAGCATGCCCTGCTGGCTTACACTCTGGGTGTGAAGCAGCTGATTGTTGGAGTAAATAAGATGGATTCTACTGAGCCACCATACAACCAAAAGAGATATGAGGAAATTGTGAAGGAAGTCAGTACCTACATCAAGAAAATTGGTTACAATCCGGATACTGTGGCATTTGTACCAATCTCCGGCTGGCATGGTGACAACATGTTGGAGCCTAGTTCTAATGTAAGTAACTTCAAAGACAACTGAATCTTTTGATGCAAACAAAGGGGCAAATTCACACCAGTTTAATGTGTTACTAATAATAACCTCCATTCAGCAACCTTGAACTAAAGAGAATATAAGCAATAGAAGCAAAAATGTACCTCTGCTCTCCCATTCAGTAAAACCATGGCTAGTCAATTGCCAATTTCCTGCATTAACCCAAATAGAAGAGCACCAATCTTATTAAATGGTGGAATGCACTTGAGAGGACAGGTGGCTACTCCTCCTATATCGACGTTAGACTTGATTCCTTTGTCTATAAATCTAATGATCTACTCTGAATGTACTGAGTTACTGAGCCTCTGCTGCCTCTGGAGAATTCCAAGAATTCAGTGTACATTTCAAGAAATGACTGTCATGAATGGCTGCTACATTGGAGTCAATCTGGTGAACCTTCGTTGCATTTTTATCGTCCTACAGGTATTGGGAATGGATCTGTGCATGAGACTTGGATAATACTCCTTTTCCTTTAAATATTGTTTTTAACTTCTTGACATCATGAATGGAGGTGCAGACTTTTTTGTCTTGTCGACTCTTGGAAAAATAGAGGACATTTCATGAACTGCATTTCAATCAATAAGGAAAAAAACTTTATATTACACAGATGACTTGGTTCAAAGGTTGGAAGATCAATCGTAAGGAGGGTAATGCTAATGGAGTTACTCTTTTGGAAGCACTGGATTCTATCCTGCCGCCACAAAGACCAACAGAAAAACCTCTTCGTCTCCCACTTCAAGATGTCTACAAAATTGGTGGTAAGTATCAGTTTTCATCTTGGAATAATGGCAAAGAAAGAGAAACTGGATTTTGCTTTCACAAAAAATAGTGACATAAAATCCATGCTTGGATAGCCAGAAAGCTAATAGTCAGCAACTAATAAATACTTGGGATAGTTGATTGGTCAGAAATTGTATCCATGTTCTGTTGCGAGGTTCAGACAAGGTGAGGGGTGATGGTGGAAAAAGTGATAGAGAATAGCAATTTTGTTTTGGACAAAACTGTCATGTCATCTAATTTGTCAACGCTTCATATCTAGTTAAGACATTTGGGTAGTGTTCACTTTTGTATGTAGTGCATTAAACCTTGGTCTCGCTGGCCGCTAGTGTGGTTTGAAATCTTGGAGTGCTAACTTTTTTTTCCCTGCAGGTATTGGTACTGTACCAGTGGGTCGTGTTGAAACTGGGGTCTTGAAACCTGGAATGGTAGTTACATTTGCACCTGTTAACGTCACAACAGAAGTAAAGTCTGTTGAGATGCATCATGAAGCCCTCTCTGAAGCTCTGCCTGGTGACAATGTTGGCTTCAATGTTAAAAATGTGTCTGTAAAAGATGTCCGTCGTGGCAATGTTGCTGGTGACAGCAAGAATGATCCACCAATGGAAGCTGCCAATTTCACTTCACAAGTCAGTATTGTATTAGTATTTCTATTTTTTTGCTCCTGTTTATGTTTTAATAGGATCCTTGGTTCTTAGAAATTAACGTGTGGCTTCAGTTTGTTTACTATAAGATTGTAACAGTTTGGAATCCAAAGATTTAACCTGCATTCCTTGGAGGAATTCCAGTAATTCTATTCTGTTTAATACAGGTAATTATCTTGAACCACCCAGGGCAGATTGCCTCTGGCTATGCTCCTGTCTTGGATTGCCATACTGCTCACATTGCTTGCAAGTTTGCCGAGTTAAAGGAGAAGATTGACCGTAGGTCTGGGAAGAAACTAGAAGATAACCCTAAGTTCCTGAAGTCTGGGGATGCTGCCATTGTTGAAATGATTCCAGGCAAGCCCATGTGTGTTGAGAGCTTCTCTGAATACCCTCCTCTGGGTAGGTTCAATCACTACTTGGATGAATCGATTTTTCACTAGTCATGTGTGACAGTACAAAATTATATTTAGCAAATATTTTTCAAATATTGCAGGTCGTTTTGCAGTCCGTGACATGAGGCAAACTGTGGCTGTTGGAGTCATCAAGGCTGTTGAGAGGAAGGCTACTGGTGCTGGCAAAATCACCAAGTCTGCCCAGAAGGCTCAGAAAAGCAGATGAATTTTACATTTATCAGCGGCTGCTTCAGTCTCCACATTTGGAGGCCCTGTTTTAGAATGGATGATCACAGTTTACCATTTAAGCTCCATAATTATAAAAGACTGGTTAATGATCAAAATGCATCGTAAATACTTCAGAAGGAAAGGATTGTGGACCATTTCATTACTCTGTTGTAGCAGTTTTTTAAGTTGGTTTTAAAATCTACTTTTAAATAGAAACCAATGCCTTGGCTAGCAATTCGGTCACAGAAATTAAAATTGTTAACAAAACAGAATCTCTTTCTCAATTTTCCAAGGAATTTTTTTGCCACTTGCAATCTAAAACTACTGTTGGCTTTACTCTGAAGTAAAATAACAGGAGTAAGCTATTCAAGTCAGAATATATATAGACAGTTTGGCCATATACATTAGTTTGCCTTTGTTCCATTCCATACTACTTGACATCATTACAAACAATATAGAAATTACGTTTGTAACCATGCATTCATCGTAAAACAAAAGGATTTTATTGCTAAATCTAATATTTCAGTTATCAAAGTGCATGAGATTAGTTTGCTGAAAAACAATAGATAAATGCTTGTTGCATTGTTTATGGGATGACCTTATCTTGGGTTTTTTTTACAAAATATAATGTGGACCTTGGTTGCTTTAAACTTACCAGTTTTTGATCAGCTGATTCCTTGGTTTTCATAATTGGATGGTCATGCAAAGAAAGTGGACAATACAAATTTTATTTATAGTGAAAAGACAAAGTACTGGAGTTGAGCACTATACCTGCCCCCTATGCCATTTATTTTTTTTTATCTCCTGTGAAAAATCTAATCCTGAACCTCACTACAGTTTGTTTCATCTTTCCTTCACAACAACATGAACCATGACTGTTTGAAAATTAAACTTGACTACTTGGTAATATGTGGACAAGTAACAAAGTACCCACCTATTCTAAAATATATAGATCCTTTCCAAAATATATCACCAAGTAAAGAAATCTACCAAAAATCTGATCTGTGTATACCCCTTCTCCCTCAACATGGTTGACTGTTGTCATCTTCAGGACAATTAGGTTGAATAAGGAATATAAGCTTGACCCATCGTGTGAACACTTGTTTAGTTTTAGCTGAAACTGCTTTTATAGTTGTTGATATTTGTTATTGCAGTGTCAGTATGATGATCTGTGATTGACCGTTAGAACCTGTCTCCCTTTCTCTGCTGCCTGTCATGCACATTGTGTTGTGCCTGTTTGTGCAAAAGTTGCAAAGTAATTTAAGGTTCAGTGTTTAAATCTTTGTTTACCATTAAAAATCAAAAAGATATTCAACACAATCATCACTGCTGCTTGCTCTCATAGTACCTTTTGTAATATTGCATAAATATTGTATGAAGATAACAAGTTGTCTGGGATTACGCAGCTGAAAACATAGCTTGAAAAAGCTTTTTTCCAATTTATATCCTTAATAATTATGGCTTTTGTGACTCCTGTTATTTGTACTATGATTGCAGCTCCCCATGGTCCCCTAAATGCTGCGTTTTTTGTTTTGTCTTTCAGGATCTAGATTAACCATGAGTTTCCTTTACTGAATAAAGAGCAGCATGTAATTTGAGTTGCATTCTAGTTAGGACGCTACCTATTTGTTTCTAATCTCAAACCATTGGTTGGGTTACCATTGACTGTCTTGTTTTTACTATTGCCCACAAGAGGAACTGAATGCAAATTAGGTGCAAAGGTCATTGTGTCGTACTGGAATCATTTTAATGCAGTTACTGGGGTGTAAGCATGATGCTGCAGCTTCCCTAGTCACCCTGATCATAAATATCACCTGCTCCCAGGGTTTTCCAAATATTGACTATTATCCAGACGTACCTCTTTTTCACTTCTTGCTACTGTTTCTAGTGAATTTACAGTATACGATTTTGGGCATAGGACTAGCCTCTTGTACTCAAAAGTCCTGTGTTCTGTTGGGGGGCCTGCAACCTCCAGTAAAATTGAATGGCATTTGATCAATACTTTGGGCCAATTGCTCAAACATGGGACAGTGTGACTGAAAATGGGATCCTGCAGATCCAGTCCATGCTATATTAAGTATTCAGAAAACTAGTGGAAAGTAAACATGACCATATTGCCAGTCTACCTATTGACAACTGCATCTACCTGTAATGTAGTGAGTTTCGGTCACTTTACTCCAGGGACAAAAAAAGATGGAAAAAGTTAAATTCCACAAACAAGTTGGAGAAAATCAAGTTAATTGTCAATTCAGTCTGAAGAAGGGACTCAACCTGAACATCACCAATTCCATCTCTCCATTGATGCTGCCTCACCCGTTGGGTTGCTCCAACATTTTTTGTCTAGTCAATTGTAAGGTAGCCTTTATATTATACCTTCAAAGCCCTTTTGTAAAATTGAAGCTAGTAGACATAAAGGAAGTAGTTGGTTGGCTATGCTTGGTGCAAAAGGTAATCTGGGCTTTAGTTACCTCCAATTACTCCAAGCCTCTCTGTTGGTTAACCTATTCCATCAGAGTCGGAGGAGGGTATGTTTGATGATACAGTTTGGTTTGCTTTGACATTCATAATTAAGCAGTATTTGGTTGTATGTAGCAGAATGTATTCAACATTCAGTCTTAAACTGGGACTCGATGAACAACATTTGCGCTGCATGAGTGCTGGGGATGAAAAGTCTCCAAGAAGTGATGAGCCAGTTCGCCTTGGTATCGTATTAAATATTATTGAGTCAATAATTACCAGAAACTCCAGACTTGCAGCTCTGCTTTGGTTTTGACATCCTGTGCTAATTGGAGATACTAATTGCCAAACTTCCTGTACATTTCACTTCATGCTAGAATTATTTTGTAGGATATGTTGATATTGTAGACCATGCCAGTGTGTCAGTTTCAAAGAATCTGCCTTCTACATCTCTTTTAAAAAGTCCATTAGCAAGATAAAGGTCTTTACCATTTGGGTCCTTGATGGAAACCCAGAGGACATCTTGCAGCTTTTTTTGAAACCTCTTACCTTGCAATGCATTCTGTCTAGTGAGGTGTGCTAGTAAATCAGATCTTAGTTTACTGGCCCCCTTTTTCCATCCATTGCCCGAAATCCATCCTCGTGCTCTCTGAGAAATAGACGAGTCAATAAAAATCTGCAGAGCCTGTTCCTATTCAATAGAAATACTGGACTTACTATCTGAGAATAAGGTTAAAAAATACTGAGGACAGCCAGACTACAACCCATGTCACCCTCTGACAATTCTTTGAATATACAGTATTTGAGTTTAAAGCTTTAGACATTTTTATATTACTAGAAATAGAAACAAATAGAATGTGATAACCTAAAATTCTTTGAAACTTAATTGCCCTTTATATTGGGGAAACAATCTCATACCCCTATAATGCACTGATATCTTTTCTCATTCTGAGGAAGTATTCATTAATTACACTTCCATCTTTACCAACAATCTTGCAATATCTTATGCAACTGCAAGCATCAGAATACCGACCTATTAAATCTCCCCTCCCATTACCCAAGGAACCAAATGATCCTTCCAACTTTCAGGAGTAGCTCTGTTGATTTAGTATACTGCATTGAGTGGTTGTGATTTCCACACTAACATCTTGCCTTGCCTTCTTTGACTGTTCTCATGAATCCCAATGTAATTTCAAGAAAAAGTACTTGCAACTCAGTCATTTATTTCTGCCTCCAGTCATCAGATGTAATTTAAAAAAAAAGTCTTCACCAGCTTAACCTGCCTTTAGTCTATGCTATTTCTTTTCACAATACATCCTTTGTCTTTTCAATCTTCCAGCACAAACATCTTTATTTTCTAATTTATCTTGGTTTTGATGAAGCTGCCAGGTCTGCTGAGTATTACCAACATTTTTGCTGAAATTTGAAGGCCAGTATATCTGGAACACATTGGCATATTTGTTTAAGAATTGAGAGATAAAAGGATTAGAATTCTCCAGATGAGCAAAGTACGGTACATCCTCGCAAGACCACAATTTTATTTCAAGCCATTTATAATCAATTGCCTCCTTTACCTTGTTAACTTTCTGCTTTTTAGAATCAGCACCCTAAGATATTTCTATACACCAACATTGAAAGTATTCTGATTTTTTTTTCTTACACCTGTGTATAAATCTGTATTTCCCGAAATATGTTCTACATACCACCTTGCCTATTTAATTAATTGGCCTATTTCTCTTTGACGACTGAATTTTCTCTTGGTTCGCTTTCCCAGTTGGTTTTGCGCCATCAAAAAATTTGAATAGATCCTTTTCACCTATGTCTGTAATGTGGTTTGTAACCTGAGTGAGCACGACTGATTCCTGTTGCACATTACCAATAACAGTCTGCCAATCAGAAGATGATCCTTTTATTACCATTCTGTTATATAATCACTCTCATTCTGTTAGCTATTATGTTATATAGCAATGTTTTGTATAGAACAGTAACATATTCTTTAAAAATCTAAGAATATGCATTTTTAGAATGAAAGCTGAGAAGAGGTGGATGTGGGACAAGGTCTGACAAGTATTTGGTGGATACAGGCAAGAGAGGTTTTATTGGTATATGGGTGGACATAGGCCAGAGATGATAAGGAGAGAAGAGTAAATTATGAGGCCGGTGGAAGACGGGGAGGAGAAAGTGATGTGATCTGACTGGAGCACAGGGAAGAGGGGATAGAATGGGAGTGGTGGGATGGGATGTTACCAACATTTCAATGTTTATACCTTTGGGTTGAAGCTATGCAAGCAGAATATGAGGTGCTGTTCCTTCGGTTTGTATGTGACCTCACTCTGGCAATAGAGGAGGCCCAGGACATGCTGGTTGGTATGGGAATAGAAAGAGAGGAAAACATAGTTTTAACAACTGGGAACTGCAGCCAGACTATGCTGGCCGTGTGCATGTGTTTGGGATAACGGTAGCCTAGTGTATGCTTGGTCTTGCCGATGCAAAGGAGACCATATTAGGAACTCCGAATGCAGTAGATGAGGTTGAAGGATGTGCACGTGAACCTCTGTCTCGCCTATAAGGGCTACTTGGGTCCCTGGATGGATGTGAGGGAGGAGGTGTTGCATCTGTAGTTGCTGGTGAAAGTACCTGGGATGGGGATGGTTTGGCAGGAAATGGATGAGTGAACCAAGGAGTGGCAGAGGAGTTGGTCTCCGTGGAAAGTGTAAAGGGATATAGATGTGAAAAATGGTGATGCAATCATGTTGAAGGTAGCGGCAATATCGGAAAATTATGTGTTGGATGTGGGACACTGGTGGGGTGAAAGGGAAGAACTCTATCCTTGTTCCATCTCGGGGGAAGGGAGTGGGGGCAGAACTGGGAGACACAGAGGATTCCATCTACATCAGAAGGGGGAACCGTGTTTTACTAAAATAGTACATGTCAGTGGCCAAGAGTAGAAAGCCTCATCTTGGAGCAAATGCGGTGGAGATGGATAATTGGGGACGGCGTATTTGCTAGAGGCAAGGTGGGAGGAGGCATAGACCAGATAGATCTGGCAGTCATTTGGTAGACATCAGTTGCTAGTCTGTTTCTTATAATGGGGACAGAGGTCGAGAAAAGTGTCAGAGATACCTGGATATTCATAGGGCGACAGTAGCACAGTGGTAGTTGCTGCCCTACAGCTCCAGACCCGGGTTGGATCCTGACTATGGTTGCTACCTATACGGAGATTACCCTTTCTCCCTGTGACCGCATGGATTTTCTCCCATACTCCAGAGACACAGGTTTGTTATTGGCTTCGGTTATGCCCCTGTCCCACTTAGGAAATTTGAACGGAAACCTCTGGAGACTTTGCGTCCCACCCAAGGTTTCCGTGTGGTTCCCGGAGGTTTTTGTCCTCCGGCAACCTGCTTCAACTAGCATTGCAACCGGCTTCGACTAAAAATGACCGATTTTTAAAACGGAAACCACTTTTGACCATTAGGAAGACAGACAAAAAACCTCCAGGAACTGCACAGAAACCTTGGGTGGGGCGCAAAGTCTCCAGAGGTCTCCGTTCAGGTTTCCTAGGGACAGGGGCATAAGTGGTAAAATTGTCCCTCGTGTGTGTGTGTAGGTTAATTTACGGTGTGATAGCTGGTCGGGAGGACTGGTGGGCCGAACGACCTGTGTCCACGCTGTATCGCTGAAGTCAAAAGATCATTCAAGTGAATTTGAGGAAGGTTTGGAACAAGTGGTAAAGTGGATGAAATCACTGAACAGGCTTGTCTATGTAGCAAAGAAAGAGATGGGGAATGGTGGCAGTAGGCCACTCCCTGGTTCACGCACCCGCTACAACAGTGTGTTTTTAAAAGGTCTGTTCTACTTAATCAACGGGGTGGAAGATTGCAACCTTCACGTGGTCCGCCCTGTTTCGACTAATACAATCAACACAACATGCACAAACGGAAGATCAAATAGAACAAGTTGTCTTACAACTTTAGGTTGTGCATGCCACACGAAAGAAGAAGAAAAACGTAAGGAACAAAAAGGGAATAAATTTGGTCTACCTGGAATAACCTTGCAAAGAGGTTCGCTAGACCAATGTCATCCTTCACTGCAATGATTATACGATTCACCTATTCCTTCCCTGTAATTGTTTATGTTGCTATGACGGACAGGATCAGATTCACCACTAGATGGAGTGCCAGGATTAAGAGACCCAATACAAGTTGCTCTTTTTTTCCTGTTAAAGAAGGAACTGCAGATGCTGGAGAATCGAGGGTTACACAAAAAGCTGGAGAAACTCAGCGGGTGCAGCAGCATCTAAGGAGCGAAGGAGATAGGCGACGTTTCGGGTCGAGACCCTTCTTCAGACCGCTCTTTTTTTCCTCCTGCATTGACTGAATGTTAATTCTCCAGTGCAGAGCAAGGTCAATCTTTCCTTATTTCAGGGCTCTTGTTCATATGAATTGAACAGTTACAAGTGACTGGTTTCATAACCAAGTCAGGAGTTTCTGCAGTGAGAAGCCAAGTATAAGTCGGGTACAAAACACAAAGTGGTGGAGGAACTCGGTGGGTCAGGTGGTATCTGGAAGGCAACGTTTTGGGATAGGATCCCACTTCAGACTGATTGTAAGGAGGGGGCTAGTACAAAGTCTGGCAAGTGAAATTCATGAGGGGGTTGACTGATAGATGACTTCCCCCACCCCCTTCCACCTATAACCCTATTGTCCACCACCAAATGACAAAGACAAACCTGTATTCACCTATTAATTGTTCGGCCTTGTTCTGCACTTTTCTCCGCTTTCTCCTCCCACTACATTTAGTCTGAAAAATGGTCCTGATCTGAAAAGTGGCCTATTCGTTTCTTCCACAAGCGCTGCTTGACTCGCTGATTTACGGCAGCCCTTTGTGTCTTGTTTTGTCTCCTTCTTACTGACAAAGGGTATTTGACCTGAAGCATCACCTCTGTTTCCCTTCCCACATATGCTGCCCGACCTGTTATTTCCAGCATTTTCTGTTTGTTTTATTATATAAGAGATGTCATGAGAAGAGGCGGGGTCAAGTACCCAAGGTGAGGTATAGGTGAAGTGAAGATGTTGCTTGCAACAACATCACACACACGTGAACACAGACAATTTATATAAAACGGTGACATGGGTCGGGTGGAGGTTGGGGTGGGAGATGGGGGCCGGTAACGGGAGGGATTTGGATTGGGACGAAGGCAGGTGGATGTGATCGGGGCTACGCGAGGGAGCTGTGACAGGGCTGGGATTTGGGTGGGGCGGGGTTTTGTACAGGAGGCGGGGATGCAGGTTTGGGGCGGGCATAAGGGGAGGGAGTCAGGTTGCTGCCTGACAGGATATCACTCGCTTTGAACCGTTCGGGTGGGGTGGAAGGTGGGAGCGTTGCTGCACGTTCAGAGCGAGGGATGAGCCAGAAGAAAGCAGCGCTCGGGGCCAGCGACTTGCCAGCGAAAGCTACCCCGGTTCGGCCCGCCAGCTCTGGCAGGACCGCCGGCGGGAAAGCCAAGGGCCAGCGTGGGGGAGGAGCGGAGGCGCGGAGCAACTGTGCCAGTGCCAAAGCCAACGACGCCCACCGCAGCCCCGCCAGCCTCGGCGAGAAGGATGGAGCCGGTCACACGGACAGGAGTGACGGGATCACCGGCATCCGCAGATGTACTGTTGCCAAGGAGGCCATTCTCACCAAGGCTGCTGGTGGCAAGGACACCATTCCCAACAGGACTGCTCGTGGGAAGGACACCGTTCCCACCAAAGCTGTCCGTGGCACGGAAATTAATGCCAGGGGGGCTGCTGGCCACAAGAAAATAGATGCCACCGTGGTTGCTGCTGGTGTCAAGGGGAAGAATGCCAACAGCACTGCTGACGACAATGACATCGATGCTGCTTCGGTGGCTGCTGCTGGCAAGGAGATGGATCAAGCCAAAAGCGTTGGTCCCCGTGCCAAGGGAAAAAATGCCAACAAAGACGCGGGTGGCAGGAAGGCCAAGGCAGCAGTTGTCGCTGGAGACGGTGAGGTCGGCAGAGAGCAAGAGTTGAATAAAATGCTGCGGGCTGTGATTGAAGATCTGCGCATTAGATCGGATGAGCGATCCCAAGCATCGAAGCGGGTGAACGAAGTGGTGGACCATTTGGTGCGGTACATCAGTGAGGATCCTATACGTTGTTTTGCTTCAATTAAAAAGTTGCCAAGTGGCAGTTACTACGAACGCGTTAAGGTAAAGAATGTTTGACTACCCATCCGAGGACGAAAGTTGCCTTATGGGTGCATTTGTTTTTATTTCCACTTCCGCTGGCTGCGTTTACTTTCATTTCATTTCCCAGCGTTCAGGCCAGGGCAGGTTTACAGTAATTGTTCAACCTGACTGTCAGCTGCTGGAATGCTGGCCTGGCAGGTTAGACGCTCGGTTTGCGGATGCTTCTAAGAAGTCAATTCAAGAGAGTTTATTGTCATGTGTCCCAGATATGACAACGAAATTCATGCTTGCTGCAGCACAACAGGATATTGTAAGCATAAATACAGAACAGTTCAGTGTGTCTATATAGCATAGACCACATATTTTGTCGTGGTTTTAAGACTCAAAGTTGGATAAGATGACACAGACAGGGAGAATTCTTCAAGAAGAAAGCCTTTATTTACAAATATTCGGCTGGAACATTCAGAGATGACACCACCTGTCCGTTCTCTAATTGCTCTCTCATTCACAGAAACAAGCAGCTTTTTAATCACAGTTTTTCAGCCCTATCGCTATTACATTATCTTTCATGCTGTACTCCTCTGGCACCAGTCTGTCTTTGATTCTAGTATTCTCTGTCTCGCCACCATTAACTTCCGACATTGGTTCAGTCTTTACATTTCCCCTCCTATCTCTTCCTCCTTCTGCTCCCCTGACATTCCAAACTATTACTTCTAATCTCCCAGCTATGTTTCTAGCTAAAGCCAAGGTTACACACACCATTTTATGTTTAATACAAGGATATAAATGTATTTATTAAGGATACAAACATAGAAACATAGAAAATAGGTGCAGGAGTAGGCCATTCGGCCCTTCGAGCCTGCACCGCCATTCAATGTGATCATGGCTGATCATCCAACTCAGTATCCCGTACCTGCCTTCTCTCCATACCCCCTGATCCCTTTAGCCACAAGTGCCACATCTAACGCCCTCTTAAATATAGCCAATGAACTGGCCTCAACTACCTTCTGTGGCAGAGAATTCCAGAGACTCACCACTCTCTGTGTAAAGAATGTTTTCCTCATTTCGGTCCTAAAGGAATTCCCCCTTATCCTTAGACTGTGACCCCTTGTTCTGGACTCCCCCAACATCGGGAACAATCTTCCAGCATCTAGCTTGTCCAACCCCTTAAGAATTTTGTAGGTTTCTATAAGATCCCCCCTCAATCTTCTAAATTCCATCGAGTACAAACCGAGTCTATCCAATCTTTCCTCATATGAAAGTCCTGACATCCCAGGAATCAGTCTGGTGAATCTTCTCTGTACCCCCTCTATGGCAAGGATGTCTTTCCTCAGATTTGGAGACCAAAACTGTACGCAGTACTCCAGGTGTGGCCTCACCAAAACCCTGTACAACTGCAGTAGAACCTCCCTGCTCCTATACTCAAATCCTTTCGCTATGAATGCTAACATACCATTTGCTTTCTTCACTGTGGTGCACAAAGGTGCACAAGTAAAAATAAGTAACTTGTTTAGTGCCCTGACTACTAGATAAATTATTTAATTAAGTGTTCTTCTATATAACTTCCATAATATGCACATAAATAAACAGATAAAGTGCAATAGGCTGTTATAGTTCAGAGTTTGTTTGATGGCAATTTTAATAGCCTGATGGCTGTGGGGAAAAAGCTGTTCCTGAACCTGGATGTACCAGATTTCAGGCTCCTGTACCTTCTACTTGATGGCAGCAGAGAGATGAGTGTGTAGCCAGGATGGTGTGGGTCCTTGATGATGTTGGCTGCCTTTTTGAGGCAGTGACTGCGATAGATCCCTTCGATGGTGGGGAGGTCAGAGCCGATGATGGACTGGGCAGTAGTCACAGCTTGCTACATTCCTTTCCGCTCCTGGATGCTCAAGTTGCTGAACCAAGCCACGATGCAACCAGTCAGCATGCTCTCTACTGTGCACCAATAGAGATTCGGGAGAGTCCTCTTTGACATACCGACTCTCTGTAATCTTCTCAGGAAGTAGAGGCGCTGATGTGCTTTCTTTATAATTGCATCAGTGTGCTGGAACCAGGAAAGATCTTCGGAAATATGCACGCCCAGGAATTTGAAGTTCTTGACCCTTTCCACCATCGTCCTGTTATAAACGGGATTGTGGGTCCTGATCCTACCCCTTCCAAAGTCCACAATCAGTTCCTTGGTTTTGCTGGTGTCAAGAGCCAGGTTATTGTGCTGAGACATTCACCACCAAGCTCACAAGAACAGATAGACACTATTCATAGTTAGACAATCTGAAGAAAAGGGTCTCGACCCAAAACCTCACCCGTTCCTTATCGCCAGAGATGCTGCCTGTCCCGCTGAGTTACTCCAGCATTTTGTGTCTCTCTTCAGTTTAAACCAACATCTACAGTTCCTTCCTACAAAGGCCACAAGAAGTGTCTGCGTGGCTTCTGGTATCTTTTGCCTTTTGGAGAATCCAGAACAATTCCGTCCCAAGGCATCTGCCATTCCGCCTAAGGTCAGTCCAAATGATGGCAGGTTCTGATGAGATGTCAGTATTAGCCATCCATCGCTGATGGGGACAGTACATTTGAGCAAAGTACTATGTGGGCCTTAATGGTGAGAGGTGTAACAGCAATGGGGTTATACTAGTGATGGATTTTAACTTCGCCAATATTCACTGCATCGATCTTAAAGTGTGGCGCTTAGTTGGGGTGGAACTTGTAAAGTGCACCTAGGAAATATTTTTGAGCCCTTACATGAATAATTTGACTAGAAGCTCTACTGAACTTAATACTAGGAAATAAAACTGGGCAGATGGAGGAAATGCCATTTGGGGACAATTTTGAGGACATAGACTAGGCGACCGTTTTGCCAAACACCATTCAGAAGGATGTAGGCCAAACGCAGTTGGGGCGAGTGTAGGTGGGGCATGTTGGTCGGTGTGGACAAGTTCAATGCTAAACAGCCTGTTTCCACACTATATATCTCATCTGGCATCTCGTTCCAGAAACACACTATGTGATAAAGATGCCTCTCAGGTTCCTATTAAATCTTCCACCTCACCCGAAACCTATGTCCTCGAGTTTTTGATTGCCCTACTCTGCGTAAATGACTGTGTGCATTTACCCCTTCTATTCCTCTCATGATCTTATACACCTCTATAAGATCACCCCTCATCCTCCTGCGCTCCAAGGTAAAAACACCTAGCCTGCCCAACCTCTCTAGCACAGGCCCTTAAATCCTGGCAACAACCAGGTACATCTTCTCTGCACTCTTTCCCGCTTAACCACATCCTTCCTTTTGTAGGGTGACGGAACATGACCATTATACTCAAAATGCAGCCTCACCAATGTCTTGTACAACTATAAAATAACATCTCAACTTCTATACTCAGTACCTTGACATGCAGTGCAATATACTAAAAGCCTTCTTGAACACCCTATCGACCCTGTGACTCCATTTTCAAGGAACGTTGTACCTGTATACACGACCCTTCTGTTCTACAGCACCCCCCAGGGCCCTGCCATTCACTAAGAAGATCCTGCCCTGGTTTGATTTCCCAAAATGCAATACCTCACACTTGCTGACATTAAAATCATTAGCCATTCCTCAGCCCACTTGCCCAACTGATCAAGATCCTGCTGTAATTTTTGATAACCATCTTCCCCATCTACAACACCACCCATTTCAATGTCATCTGCAAACTTATTAATCATGCCTTACATATTCTCATCCAAAATGCAGAATGATACATTTTGGAAGCAAATCAGAGCTGGACTAGATGCAGGAAGGGTGTGGAATTCAGAAAAGTTAGTTGATGGAAAATTCATTAACTATATACAAATAGGATTTAGATAAAGTACGCATCTGAAGCATGCAAGGGATGTGGAGAGGAAGGAGGAACACAGTATTGAATGTGGACAATCCATTGTGATCACATTGAATTATGAAACAGGCTCATTTCTATTGGATTTCTACTTAGGAATGGTTCAAAGGCACACGTTTGAATCCTTTAAGGGGCAGCTGGGGAATTTCAGGCAATTAAATAAAAATCTGTAAAAAGAGAAATAGCTAGTTTCAGTAGTATTAACAGAAAACTACCCAAATAATCATCAAAACCTATCCACTTCACGAATGTCCTTGAAGGAAGGAGATCTGCGATCCTCGCCCGGCCTGGCCTACACGTGACTCCAGGCCCACAGCAATGTGGTTGGTTATTAACAACCTTCTCAGTTTCGGAGCCACTTGGCATGTACAATAAATCCCGGTTTTGCCAGGGGTATCCGCATCCCTGAATGATGTCCTGCATTGCAAAACAATTGAACAGTATTTTGGTCTGTCGTATGCTGTTTCATTGCGCTGTGAAATGCCAAGGGCAGGAAAAGCCCTGGTGGTAGGAGAACCCAACCCACTCCCCCCTCCCCACAGCCACTTCAAGACAATTAAAGGTTTGGGAGGGGATGGGCATTGCAGTCTCAAACTCAGCCACTGGGGAGAGCAGGTGGTAGAGGTAGATGAACAGCAGACTTGAGTCATGCAGAGGGACCATAGAGTATGGAAACAGGCCTTTCGGCCCTACTTGCCCACACCGGCGAACATATCCCAGCTACATGAGTCGCACTTGCCAGCATTTAGTCCATATCCCTCCAAACCTGTCTTATCCAAGTTCAGAGGTGAGGGGGGCAAGGTGTTTGGTAAATTCGATTTGGAGACTGAAATCAGATGAATTGTTAAAGGCAAAAGCCTGCAGGGTGAAAGGTGATGTTTCAGAAAGAAAGTGATGTTTCATTTTAACATTTAATTTCTGGTCTCTGCAGATTTCGGAACCAAATGAATTTGATATAATGATCACAGTCCCTGTGGAGAGAGTCATGTGTCAAGAGGTGGACATCGAAGGTGCTTTCTACAATATTGCATTTAAGAGATGTCCACGTGATGACCCTCTCAAACAATTTGTTTGTGACGGACTGCTGTCAGCTGAAAAAATGCTTTGCCACCTCAGGAAACTCATAATAAATGCAGTAAAATTATTGGCAGGTCAGTATCCAGATATATAATTTATACCCTACTACATTGCAATGCAGCTTCCACATGGTAAATGGATCCATTTGTTTCTGGACAAAACAACATGGTGCTGAACTGTGGTGACATTTTGCCAGTAGCACAACAGGACAGGATCAAATATAACAAATCTGAACTTATTTGGATAAAAGGAACAGCACAGATCAATGCTATATCTGACAAGCTGCTGGTCCATTTAAATGGCAATGGGAGATCGCAACAGCTACCGTGGGATGTAAGGGAATCCCCAACCTTGCGGAGGATTGTGAGTGCAGTTCCAGGACACACCGTCTAGCCGACGTGCCTGCAAGTAAGACTGAAGCGCAGGAGACTACCCCCCCCCCCCCACCCCCACCTAAGATTGAATAGGCTAGGCTTGTTTTCACTGGAGTTTAGAAGGATGAGGGGATATCTTATAGAAACAAGTAACATTATAAATGGACTAGACAAGCTAGATGCAGGAAAAATGTTCCCAATGTTGGGTGAGTCCAGAACCAGGAGCCACAGTCTTAGAATAAAGGGGAGGTCATTTAAGACTGAGGTGAGAAAAAAAATTTTCATCCAGAGAGTTGTGAATTTATGGAATTCCCTGCCACAGAGGGCAGTGGAGGCCAAGTCACTGGATGGATTTAAGAGCGAGTTAGATAGAGCTCTAGGGGCTAGTGGAGTCAAGGGATATGGGGAGAATGCAGGCAGGGGTTATTGATAGGGGACGATCAGCCATGATCCCAATGAATGGGAGTGCTGGCTTGAAGTGCCACCTTGGTGCGGCCTCGAAGGGCTAAATGGCCTCCTCCTGCACCTATTTTCTATGTTTCTACTCCCCCTTCTGACCATCCTACTGGGCAATGAACAGTTCCCAGAAACATAGAAAATAGGTGCAGTAGTAGGCCATTTAGCCCTTCGAGGCCGCACCTCCATTCAACATGATCATTGCTGATTATCCAAAATCAGAAAATAAGGTTGTGGTTCTAAGGGCGAGGCTGCTTTATCAAAGAGAGAGGAGGGAATGCTGTGTGCTCTGTTTCACAGAGACATGGCCCACATCCAGCTCCCCAGACTCAGCTCGCCAGCCCGAAGGTTTCTCCATTCATGGCATGGACTGAACCGAAGCATCGGGAAAGGGCGAGGCGGAGGTGTCTGCCTCGTGCTAAACTCTTCGTGGTGGTCAGATGTAGCGGTCCTGTCTAACTTCTGCTGTCCACACATGGAACTCCTGGCGGTGAAGTGCCGTCCCTCTTCTAAGTCCCGAGGAAATTTGCCTACATCATCCTGAGCACAGTCTACCTCGTGCCCCAGGCAACCATTCATCTAGCACTGGAGGAACTGCATGCCGTGGTCAACAAACATTAGACAGCGTACCCTGAGGCCTTTCTAATGTAGCCGCGGACTTCAGCAAGGCCAATTTGAAGAAATCCCTTCCAAGCTGCCACCAACTCATGTCCTGCAGCACCAGAGGATTAAACACCTTTTGACCACTGCTATTCCACCATCAAAGATGCTTATCACTCTATCCCTTGTCCTCACTTTGAAAAATCCAACCATCTGGCTGTGCTCCTTCCTGCAGATAGGCAGCGGCAGAAGAGCGCAGCTCCAGTGGTGAGGAATGAACAGAGCTGGTTGGGGGAAGGAACAACTCTGGGATTGGAGTCAGTAGACTGGGCAATTTTCAGGGACTGGGCAATGGACCTGAATTTATACACCAAGGTTGTTACCGACTTCATAAGAAAATATGTGGAGAAGTGTGTTCCCATGAAAACCCATCCGAGTGTTCCCCAACCGGAGACCTTAGATGAACAAGGAAGTCCACAATCTATCTGAGGACCAGACGTCCGGCGACACAGATTCATACCAGAAGTCCAGGTACGACCTCGATAAGGCAATCAAAAAGGCTAAAAGGGACGTTCACTCTAAATTGGAGGATGACACGGACATTCGACCAGATTGATTCCTGGGATGTCAGGACTGTCTTATGAAGAAAGACTGGATATACTCGGATTATACTCTCTAGAATTTAGGAGATTGAAAGGGGATCTTATAGAAACTTACAAAATTCTTAAGCGGTTGGACAGGCTAGATGCAGGAAGATAAGGGGGAAATCCTTTAGGACCGAGATGAGAAGGACTTTTTTCACACAGAGAGTGGTGGGTCTCTGGAACTCTCTGCCACAGAGGGTAGTTGAGGCCAGTTCTTTGGCTATATTTAAAGGGAGTTAGATGTGGCCCTTGTGGCTAAGGGGATCAGAGGGTATGGAGAGAAGGCAGGTACAGGATACTGAGTTGGATGATCAGCCATGATCATATTGAATGGCGGTGCAGGCTCAAAGGGCCGAATGGCCTACTCCTGCACCTAATTTCTATGTTTCCATGTTTCTGTGCCAGGGGTTGCATGTCATCACCTCCTGCCAGGCAAATCCAGGGGGCCGTTCGAGTGACAGCGAGGCATCACTGCCGGGCAAGCTCAATGAGCTCTATGCATGCTTCGAAACGAAGAAAGGAAGATGTGCCTTCTTGGGGGCCCCCTACCCCTGATGGTATTACAATCTCAGTCACCAAGGCTGACATCAGAAGATTCTACAGGAGGATAACCCCTCGGAAAGGGTGGACCACGTGGAGGTTGCAATTTCCCACCCACCGTCAGTAACGGCCAAAGTGATGAAGTGGTTGAGAGGTTGGTTATGGCACATATCAACTCCTACCTTAGTAAGAATCTAAACCCACTACAATTTGTCTACTGCCACAATAAATCAACAGAAATGCAATCGCACTGACTCCCCACTGGACCACCTGGACAATAAAAACACACATGTCAGGCTGTTGTTCATTGACTACAGTTTGGAGTTCAACAACATTATCCCCTCCTAACAATACTAAGCTCAAAGAACTGGATCTCTGTGCATCCGTTTGGAATTGGATTGTCGACTTCCTCATCAACAGAACTCAATCGGTACAAATTGGCAACAACACGTCCCCCTCAATAATGCTTAGCACAGGGGCACCTCAAGGCTGTGTGCTCAGTTCCCTGCTCCACTCACTTTATGCTCATGACTGTGTAGCCGGATACAGTTCTAACTCCATCGTTAAATTTGCCGACAACAGTGTTATCGGACAAATTATGGGTAATGCTGAGTCAGAGTACAGGAGGGACCCCATAGCAGAAGCGTCCATGTTGCGGGGCTGGAAGCCGGAAGTATCCCAAGTTAATTCTGCTACCACCATCATCTATTGCAACAAGTGATGACTCCCACTGATTGTCTCCGGAAGCTTGCGTCCTTTTCAGGATGGACGATGACTGGCGATGTCAACATTTGAAACATGGAAGGTGGACACGAAAGAAGAAGAAGATTATAGGAGATCGATCTTTGGATTGAATGGTGCCAGAAGAATAATCTTTCTCTCAATGTCAGTTTGACCAAGCAGCTGATTATTGACTTTAAAAGAAGGCCGAGGATCTACAAAACTGTCTTCATTGACGTTGGTGGTGGAGAGAGTGAACAACTTAGCGTGAAGATCGTCCTCTGACGATCTGTCCTGTGCCCAGTGCATTTATGCAATCATAAAGAAAGCCCAGCAATGTCTCTGCTTCCTTTGATTGAGGAGATTCTGTATGGCGACAAATACTTTCTTGAACGTCTGCAGGTGTACGGTAGATCGCATATTGACTGGTTACCTCATGGCCTAGTTTGGCCACTAGAACGCCCAGGAACAAAAGATATTACAAAACGTGATGGACACTGCCCGATCAATCATGGGAACTGACCTCCCCACCATTGAGGGGACCCATCGGAGGGCCTACTTCCTTAAGGCAACTAGCATCACCTGACACCCGCCCTTGCCACGCTCTCATTTCACCCTTGCCATCAGGAAGAACATAAGATCTGAATACCGTGGCATCCAGGTTTAGGAACAGCTCCATCCCAACAACCAGCGGAGCCAAACCAGCCCAAGAAACCCAGTGGTTGGGCGAAGGAAGACCCAGCAGGCTGCGGCCTTGGGGGGGAAGCTGCCAAAGGCCTCCGCAGCCACATGTGTTGGCAGGCCTGGTTCACTGCCACAAAGAAAGACCCCGCATGCCACAGCCTACGGACTGGGGGGAGGAAGCTCGGAAGCCACCGAGCTTGGGCCTGAAGAGAGCTGATGAGGAGGGAGCCACTCGCGACGACCGATGTGAGGAGTGGGCTAATAGGAGGGGTATTGCCTCCAGCGCCTTCAAGGTTGGTTGCAGGAGGCACCCCCAGGACACTGCCTCGTGGTTGGGCGAGGAAAGGGATGCCGGCTTGTGGGCGGAACCGGCCGAGGGTGGCGGAGGAGGCCCTGCAGCAACGTGGAGCTTACCAGGAACGGGTGCTGATCGAGTACATCAAGTGTGTGCACCAGACTTTGGTTTTCGTGCATAAAGGGCCTGTCCCACCAGCATGCAACTCTATGCGATGAACGCGATCAAACTAGAAGCGGGGGCCGCGCGGAGGTCGGGTGATCCCCTGTACAGAGCCGTTCCCACCAGCATGCGTTGCATGCGGCAAGCGCAACCAAACCGGCAGTAGGGGCCACGCGGAGGTCGGGTGAATGGCGCAACGCGGCGCAAAGTGAGGCGAACTTGGAG
This sequence comes from Raja brachyura, assembly GCA_963514005.1. Next base: position 95,139,889 of record OY740785.1, on the reverse strand, counting down.
CGAAGTCTAAGGTAAGTTCGCCAGGACAGAGAGGGGCACACAGAGAGGGGCACCGAGGCACACACACACAGAGGGCCACGGAGCCACACACATAGAGGGTCATGGAGGCACCTACAGATAGGTTCACGGAGGCACGATGTCGGGGCGGTGTGTAAACGTCGAGGCGACTGCGAGCCGACAAGCCGTTGCCGCGCGGAATTTTTGGATATAGTCAGTTTTTCGGAGACCCGCACGGGTTCGGGACAAACTCCGCGCAATTCTGCACGGCTCCGGTGATCGAAGTGGGACTGGCCCCGCGACGCTGGGCGGCTCAAGCGACCACGCTAATCGCATGCTGGTGGGACAGGCCCTTCAGATACCAAAATATCATGACTTGTGCATGTTTGATCTTTGCAAAGAGAATTTTGTTGTGTAGTGCACACATGACAATAAAGCAGCATTGGTTGTACCACGGACTTAGGGACTTTGTTTTATTTTACACTATTATTGTTTTTAATTTATTGAAGTTTTGTTTATTTATTATGTTATCTAGTTAAACTGTGTTTACAGTCTTGTATCGCTGCTGCAAGTAAGAATTTCATTGTTCTGTTTTGGTACGTGACAATTAAACGCTCTTGACTCTTGATAACTGTCCTATTTGGTACTTCATCCAGGAGCTGAGAGGTTGCATGTTATCCAGCAGATGGCAACCATGCCAATCCTATCCGTACCTGAGGGATGGGAGTGTTGGTGGTGAGAAGAGGCTCGGATTCATGAGTGGGAATCCTTGCTGATCTTCTCCTTTCAGAACCTTGGAATGACCCTGGGTCCACAGTCAGGTCCACAGCCAGGCCGGGATCTGTAAATGTGGAGCATGCCATTGGTTCTGCTCTGGACCTCCCCGTCATGCAGGCCTTAATACTGCACCAGAGCTGGCCTGCTGCATTTAATATTTTTCTCTGCCACACAATGAAGTCAGGCAAAGCATAGTGAAAAAGCTGGAGCTGTCAGATCTGAGACCGACCATCTTGTTGGGTCTAAGATTGTGGAGGAAAAGATGGTAAATCTGGTTTAGAATCAAATTAATTGTGATCAAGTAGATTGTGGAAAGCACACACAGGCCCCAGTCCATTATAGTGATAAAACTTTACAGTAGTGAAATATGCCTTCAGACCACCAAGTCTGCACCAATTACCTAGCTATATGAATCCCATTTTATTCTCCTCATATTTTCATCAACTCCACCCCTTTCTCCCAGATCCTACTACTCACCTAGACACAAGGGACAATCTACAGTCGGCAATTGGCCTGCCAACTTGCATGTCTTTGGTGTGTGGGAATGAACGCAGGAGAAACTCATGTGGAGAAAACGCAAACTCCGCACTGACAGTACTGGAGGTCAGGATTGAACACGAGTCTCTGGTGCTGTGAGGCAATGGCTCCACCAGCCGAGCCACTGCGTTGCTGAATGCCCTAAGTCTTTCAAAAGGAACAGGAAGCTGACCAGTGCCATTAATGGTCCTTTCATGGCTTTGCTACCTCCTGGTGATCAGAGTGAAGGAATCCTGGAGCTGAGTAAGTGCGCTTCACACCTGGATCCTTTGTTCTCAGCTCAGTGTCATGGCTGCAGTTATCAAAAGATGGAGCCGTTTACACCATTGTGTGTCATTTTTCACAGATTCCACAGTGGAAGTGACAAGGAAGAAACCAGGAAGCCCAGCTGTGACGCTGGTGATAGGGGGAGACTGTGTACTCATCTCGCTGGACATGGTGTTGGCTCTGGAGGTGAAACAGAGCTGGCCCGCCAGCACCACCAAAGGGCTGAAGATTGAAGAGTGGTTGGGAACAAAGGTCAGGACTGCTTTCAGACGGGACCCTTTCTACCTGGTGCCAAAACAGCAGCCGTTTGAGACCACAGAAGGAGATGGAGCTCAGTCAAAGAAAGGTGCGTTATCACTTCCATTTAAAGAACAATGCATGAGCAGAATATGAAGGCATATATGCCACATTCACAGGAGAAAATTTTGCAAACATGCACTACAAAGCAGCCAATTGATGTAACAAATGACATCGGTCTGATTTGTGACAACGGTATCTATCTTTCCATCGTCTCCATATTATCCAAGATGGCTAACCACATCATCCTCTTCCTCGGATTACCAATGTCAATGCCCTGTCCAGTCATAGCTCAAGCATCGGCGGTACAAAAATAACACGAGCTGGATGCTGGCAATCTGAAGTAAAACCATTAAATGCTGGGCATGTTCTGCAGGGCATGGGACTGGGGTAAGATATTAACAGAGGAAATGTTTCATGTCAATGAATTATCGTCAGAGGTCCGCTAGAGTGTAAGTACTGAGTTTGATCCATCCCTGTCCTTAAGTCTGATTTTGCAACTAACAACTCAGATGATCAGTAGCTTTATTGAGATTATGCATTTTACTTCCAGCTCTCACCATCATTATAAATAATATAAACTACGATCAATTCCAAGATCCCTCAATTAAGCTGATACGACTGCAGCCTCAATCGTTGATGCTGTTTGGTCGTCATCCTCAATGTGCCCTGCAGCTGTCAGCCTTTCAGCTCCTGATTAGCCAGTGAGGCCCTGGCATGTGGTGTTATGTATCATTCAAGAGTCCACAGTGCTTTATTGTTGTATGTCCCAGATAGAACAATGAAATTAATACTTGCAGCAGCGCAACACAATATGTAAACTGCACCATGTACCATCCCTACGTCTGTCTCCATCTTTATCTCACCACCTATGCCTGGATTGTTAGCTTCCAGCAAGGACCTGTCTCCAATAACTTCACGAGGTACCGGTCTATGTTGCTCATCAAAGGAAGTGAGTCATCGTCACATTTCTTAAAAGAACAAACAAATAGAATCCACGATGGCTCTGCTGACCACCCTTAATGCCTCACATCCTTAAAGAATTTGAGCAAGATTGCCGACTGGGATTTAGCTTACATGAAACCCTGTTGACCAAGTTTGATTTTACTCAGTTTTCCTAAATGATAGGTTGTTTCCTCTTTAATGACTAATTCTGGCATCTTGCTAACATTAATAATGCTACCTATTCCAATGTTATGGAATGGGACTTGGAGTTCCCAGTCTCTATAATTCACAGAATGATGGAAATGGGCCATTCTGCCCTCTGAGTATGTGTTGCTGATCAAAGAACGATGCGTTATTCCCTTTAATTCGTTACTACCCTGCTGTTGTGAACCCAGCTCCATCCCTCTCCTTGCCATTTACCCATGGATCTTGCAATAGTTGGGTGAAATTGACTCCCAGTCAAACAGCCCCTTCATGTTAAAATTCTCTGCCTTGATTTCAAATCATTCCATGGCTTCATGCTTCCTTAACTTTAATATATTCCATCCCGACAATACGCCAGTGCTTCTCCACATCTGATCATCCCCAGATTTAATTATTCTGCTGTGTTTTCCTCTTTTAAGATGCTCCTTGCAATTTAACTTTGCCAAGCTTTTGGCTATTTGCTATTGATGGTTCCATGTCAAATTCTGTTTGATATCCATGCTCTGGAATACCTTAGACCATTTTGCTGCATTAAAGGCACTATAAATAGATTCTTGTCATATACAATGGCCAAACCCCTTGTCCACAGACTATGGCAATGCATTCCACAAGAATTAGCTAAGTATTGGGTTATGACGTGCTGGGATTTCTTCTACCTCCTCCTGTGGTGTTGGGCGAATGCCAGGCACACATGCAGACATAGTTTCTGCAACATGTTAAATCAATCAATTAAAGACTTTATTGTCATTCAAAAATACACCAACACATGTTTGTAAATACCATGGCAATGTGAAGCAGAATGCTCAAGGAAGGCCACCACACAAATGTTCCCCCAAAACACTGGAGCCATTACTTTTATAAATGGCTCTTGCAAGAACAGGAAGGCATGTGGACCTGTAGTCGGTTATACAAAGTCTTACACTGTAGTGAAGTGAGGGAGTGGCACATGGACAGTTGCTGAACACCACAGTCAAGTACCATTTCTTGAGATCTCAACTTCACTTTAATTATTGCAGAAATGTGGCGGATCTCATTCTCACACATTGAGAAGAAGATGATCATGAACCATGGCAACATGAAGACTTGCTGTGAGAGCGGGTCATCTAAATGCTGCAGGTTTGTATCACTGCTTGTAATACACCATGCAATTCTTCAGAGCTGCTGCCTGAACCACTAAGTTGCTCCAGCATTTTGTGTCTGTCTGCACTGTGCTAAGACATGTAGGTTCCCATTTCCTTAATGTCTCCCCCCTCTTCCCCCCCCCCCCCCCCCCCCCACAATGGTGCCCCGGTAGAGCTGCTGCCTCACAGTGCCACAGACCCGGGTTCAATCCTTACCTCAGGTGTTGTCTGAACGGCGTTTGTACGTTTTCCCTGTGACCACTTGGGTTTTCTCCGGGTGCTCCGGTTTCCTCCCACATTCCAAAGCTGTACAGGTTTGTCGATTAATAGGCCTCTGCCAATTGTTCCCAGTGTGTAGGATGCGAAAGTGAGATAACCTGGAATTAGTGTGTGGGTGATCAATGGTCAGCGTGGACTCGGTGGGCCAAAGGGCCTGTTTCCACACTGTACCTCTAAAACTAAAGCTACCAAGATATTGCTTTGCACATGTTACTCCTGTGCCTCTGTTGATGGGGTTGGGAAAAGAGACCCATTAAAACCTGAGGTGTGCATCCAAATGTTAACCTTGTGCCTTTGATGGTCAAGTCTGACCCTTGTTGAATCTCAATCTCTGCACACACTGACTGTGACGAGATATGGGAATCAGGGTGATTTTATGACCACATGAAGACCTGAGGGACAGGCTTTCTGAATTAATTGGAGCAAAACGAATGGAGATGCTGGAAATTGAAGCAAAAACAGGAAATGTAAGCTCTCAGCAAGTGAGGCAACATCTGTCGGGAGAGGGACAGGGTGCCAGTTTGGTTGAGGACCTCTTATCAGCATACAAATAGTGAGAGGGCAGTGCTGGAAAGAACTGAGGGAATGTCAGTGATGGAGTGCAGATCGAAAGGATGAAGATAACAATCATTTTAAACGTTGGCAGTTGCAGGCAGAAAGGGAAAAAGCAAATACATATAAATAGTGTTAAAGAAGGAACTGCAGATGCTGGAGAATCGAGGGTAACACAAAAAGCTGGAGAAACTCAGCGGGTGCAGCAGCATCTAAGGAGCGAAGGAGATAGGCGACGTTTCGGGTCGAGACCCTTCTTCAGACTGGTCAGGGATCAGGGAAACGAGAGATATAAACAGTGATGTGGAGAGATAAGGAACAATGAGTGAAAGATATGCAAAAAAGTATTGGTGATAAAGGAAGCAAGCCATTGTAAGCTGTTTGTGGTGTGAAAATGAGAAGCTAGTGCGACTGGGGGGGGAGGGGGGGAGATGGAGAAGGAGTGTCAGGGCCAGAGGGCTGAGGGAGAGGTGGGGGGGAGGCAGTCTGGGTTAACAGAATTGAGAAAATTCAATGTTTAAGCCCAGAGGATGCAGACTCCCCAAGCGGAATATGAGGTGCTGTTCCTCCAACTTGCGGTGTTGATCACTCTGGCCGTGGAGGAGGCCCAGGACCGAGAGGTCGGATATGGAGTGGGAGGGGGAGTTGAAGTGCTGAGCCACCGGGAGGTCGGGTTGGTTATTGCGGACCGAGCGGAGGTGTTCGGCGAAACGATCGCCCAGCCTCCGCTTGGTCTCACCGATGTAGATCAGCTGGCATCTGGAGCAACGGATGCAGTAGATGAGGTTGGAGGAGGTGCAGGTGAACCTCTGTCGGACTTGGAATGACTGCTTGGGTCCCTGAAAGGAGTGGATGGGGGAGGTGAAGGGACAAGTGTAGCATCTCTTGCGGTTGCAAGGGAAAGTGCCCGGGGAAGGAGTGGAGCGGGAGGGAAGGGAAGAATTGACGAGGGAGTTGCGGAGGGAGCGGTCTTTGCGGAAGGCAGACAGGGGGGGAGATGGGAAGATGTGGCGAGTGGAGGGGTCACGTTGGAGGTGACGAAACTGGCGGAGGACTATCTGTTGTATGCATATAAATAGTGTTGTTCACATCAACTGATCACATAAGCATCAACATAAAGGTGGTTACCTGAAATTATCACGTAGCTATTAAGGTGCAAGGCTTCAGAAGAGGAAGATGAGGTGTTGTTCTTCAAACTTAAGTTGGGCATCGATGGAACGGTGTAGCAGACTGAAGGCAGTGGGCTGGCATGAGTGGGAGACTTTAAGTGACAGGCAGCTGTGAAGCCCTTGCAACTGAATGGAAATATCTGCAAAGTGGTGACCCAAATGCTTTTGGGGTTTCCTCTGCGTTGAAATTATCGTATCATTTGACTTGTACCATTGTGCAGCTTCAATGCATTCTGCACGCACACATAGCTGGTGGATCAGTGAGGGGGAACCTTTGATGGTCAAGTCCAACCCTCGTTGAATCTCAAACTCCACACACACTGACTGTGACGAGATATGGGAATCGGGGTGATTTTGCTCCATGCAGATTACAGTGCCTGCTGGGATCAGGGTATCTGGGTGCAGTTGCACGGCTGTGAAACGCTGTAGTGTTTAAGTAGTACACGTCTGTAAAACACATTGGCTCTCTGAACAGTCCGTCTCTGCCACCTAAACTACCAAGTAGGATGAACCAACAAGTGTCCCACTCAATTTTTGATTTCTTACAATGATTACATCTCAATCTGAGCTCTGCCTTGTCGTCTTGAAGTGTAAAGGAGTTAGGAATGCCATCAAGCATTCCTGCTGCAGTGGGCATTCTGGGGTGTGTCTTTCACTTTTCTTACAGTTAGATTTTAGTCTTTAGAGCTCCAGCACGGAAACAGGCCCTTCACCCCACCGAGTCCGTGCCGACCTACAATCAACCCCTACACTTGCACTATCCGGCACACTATGGACAATTTACAATTTTACCAAAGCTAATTAAACTACAAACCTGCACGTCTTTGGAGTGTGGGAGGGAACCAGAGCGGCCAGTGAAAACCAACATGGTCACAGGGAGAATGTAAAAAATCTGTGTACAGACAGCACCCATAGTCAGGATCGAACCCGGATCTCTGACGCTGTAAGGCAGCAACTCCACCACTGCACCACAGTGACACCATTGTGGATGGCCCTTTGTTACTTGCTGCTTAAGTTTATTCCTGGTTCAAAAAATATATATACTGGGTGACATGTGGGAGCTTATGGTATTATTGAGCTTGTGTTTCAGGGGAGATGGATAAAAACCATCACATTGTACTCGAGTTGCTTTTGTTTTCATAGGAAATCCTGTCTGAAGCTTTTGAAGCGCCTCATTGAGAAATTGAAGGAGAAGCATCCTCGCATATTGGCAAATGTCTGCTCCTACCATGCAAAAACAACCCTGTTCCACGCATGTGTCCAGAGACCCAAAGATGAAATGTGGCGTCCTGAAGACCTTGCTGGATGCTTTCTCCAGCTCTTGGACAACTTCACTGATCATCTGAAGAGAGCCGATCTTCCTCATTTCTTCATCCCCACCTACAATCTACTTGATGATCGAATATTTAATAAAATAAATAGTATTCGACTGCTTAACTTCATTGAGAATGAGAGGACCAAAAACTTCCCCATCTTTGGGGTAAATCTGACTTCAAAATAGTGACAGTGATTCTGCTTTTGACTTTTAAAACTTGGCAGACCAAGTCGAGAAGGATATTTTAAAATCCGTATCCATTCTCTTTGCGTTTTATTAGGACACAAAGCGACGTGAATCTTTTTAAAAAATCCTGGTTAAGTCTTGGTTGAAATATCATGTTGTATTTTAGAATGCAGGTCAATATCCGATTGAGGCTGCAGAGGAGATTTAGCAGAATGATAAGGTGGAAGACTGACTTGGTTTTATGGAGTCCTTAAAGAGTGATTGTTCCCCTGAATGGAAAAGAAGTGTCTCCACTGGACCCTGATTTGAGATAATTGGAAAAAGGTCCTGAGGTGCAACAGGAAAGTTTTTTGTTAACATATGATGCAAGCTGAAATACACTGCCTGAAAAGATGGTGGAAAAAAATACATTAACACGTCAAAAAGAAAAATGAGTAGATAGTTGACAAGGAGAAATGTACAGCTACATTATTGAGTGTTGAGTTCTGGTCGCTGCCTGACTGGATGGATGTGGAGCCTTTGGGGAGAGTCCAGCAGGGGTTTACCAGGATATTGCCTGACTTAGAGGGTATTAGCTACAAGCAGAGGTTGCACAAACCTAGAGCTCCACAGGCTGATAGAAGACTGGATAGAAGTTTACAAAATTATGTGAGGCGTAGAAAGTCTTTTTACCCAGGTAAAAATGCCAAATCCCAGAAGGTATAGCTTTAATGTAAGAGGGGAAAAGTTCAAAGATGATTTAAGTGCCTTCCTGTTTTCTAACAGGTCTATAATTCGCTGTTTTCTCTCTCCCGCCTTTCTTAAAAAGTGGGATAACATTAGCTACCCTCCAATCCACAGGAACTGATCCTGAATCTATAGAACATTGGAAAATGATCACCAATGCTTCCAGTACCCTGGGATGCAGACCAACAGGCCCTGAGGATTTATCAGCCTGTAGTCCCATCAGTCTACCCAACACCATTTCCTGCCTAATGTGCATTTCCTTCAGTTCCTCCATCACCCTCGATCCTCTAGCCACTAGTACATCTGGGAGATTGTTTGTGTCCTCCTAGTGAAGACGGATCCAAAGTACCTGATCAACTTGTCTGCCATTTCCTTGTTACCCATAATAAATTCACCCTTTTCAGTCTTCAAGGGTCCAATTTTGGCCTTAACTAGTTTTTTCCTCTTCACATACCTAAATAAGCTTTTACTATCCTCCTTTATATTTTTGGCTAGCTTACCTTCGTACCTCACCTTTTCTCCTCATATTGCCTTTTTAGTCTTCTTCTGTTGCTCTTTATAAGTTACACAATCCTCTGGCATCCCGCTCATCTTTGCTGTTATACTTCTTTTCTTTTATTTTTATATTGTCCCTGGCTTCCCTTGTCAGCCACGGTCACCCCTTACTCTCCTTGGAATCTTTCTTTCTCTTTGGAATGAACTGATCCTTTCAAATTTCCAGCATCTGTAGTTTGTTTTTAATTTTAAACAATATCTTTAGAGGATGGCATGGAGCAGGCAGGCCAGCTAACAGAGCATCAGAATTGTTGGGTGCAGAGTGACAAAGGTATGGATGGGAGTTTCAGCACCAGGTGAGCCATGGATCGTCTCACTGATGAAGTGGACATGACAATAACTCACCTTGGAGTCAAATATGACTCCAGCCTCAGAACTACCAGGTGGATGGATGTGTGGCATTGGTAACAGTGACCAAAGGCAATGGTGCGATGGTGTAGCAACATTAGAAGAGCGTGAACTTGGTTGAGTGGCTAAATCTATCAATGATGTTAGCTTGTCCCATTTTAAATTCCACTGCCTACATTTGACGTGGAATCAAGAATGTCATTCTGATATGAAAGGCACACATTATAAATATGGTCACAGTATATTTTATTTCCAGCAAGAGCAGAATGTGTACAGTGGTGTATATACAATTCTTGCACTATTTATTGCTATCCAAGCTCTATTCTACCATTGAAACATCACAACTTTCCACTTCCTATTTACCGGGTAAGTTGCCACAGGCATGACGTATTTACAGGCCCTGCTGCTATTGAACTACATAGTTTCCTTTCCCTTTATAAAAGAAAGACTTGCTTTCTATTTATTATATGTTTTGGGTATACGATTGGAAATGAAACAAAACCGAGCAACGTACAGGTCTCCAGTTAGTAACTGAAGCAATACATAGATCAACTTTGGTTTCACCAGAATGTGCTTTTTATACTTTATGCTTTCTACAATGTAACCATCAAAAGGAAAAGACTATTTAATTAAATCTTCAGTAATTCTTGGGATGTAGTTGAAGTTCAACTGTTACTTGGGCCAATATCTGATTTTCACCGTTCTTTGATTAAAATTCGTACAAAGGAAACATTCATTTAAAATGTCTCTGGAAATGACATTTACGTTAGTGGAAGCACATTTGGAGTATTGTGTGCAGTTCTGGTCAACCGGCTAAAGGCTGTCATAAGGCTGGAAAAGGCGCAGGAAAGATTCACCAGGATGTTACCAGGGCTGGAGACTGAGAGTTGGCAGGAGAGGCTGGGACGTTTCCTTGGAGCGTGGGAGGCCAAAGAGTGACCTTATAGAGATTTATAAAATTACGAGGGGCTCAGATAAGGTGAATGTCAGACTTTTTGCCAGGGAAGAGGAGTCCAGAACTAGTGGGCAGAATGTTGTGAAAGGGGAAAGATTTAAAAGAGACGTGAGGGGCAATGTCTTCAGAGGATGGAAATGAAAGAATTAAAGGCCTGTTTCACGGTTCGAGTTGACCCACGAGGGACCCCAAGTTTTCACTCGCGGTAATCCCGTACAATCAACGTAGCGGGACCGTCGGTACTCGTGCGAGCAACTTAGTGACTCATGGCGCTAACAGCAGGTACCCGTGAAACTTGTTAACTCGTGGAAAAAATCAAACATGTTTGATATTTTCCACAAGTCAAATTTACTGTTCAAGTTAAAAATTGAAACATTTAAACTCGTTGTAATAACTTAGTGGCCCGTGCATTTACCTTAGTGATTCGTGAGTCTACCGTGGGAACTCTTTAACTCAGCGGGCAGGCAGCATCTTTGGAGAGAAGGAATGGGTGACGGGATGACTTTTCCAAATTTCTCCAGCCCCATGTGTTCACTTTTTGTCAACCAGCATCTGCCCTTCCTTGTGTATGACATTATTTGTATCCGTGGCAGTTGACTTGTCGCTCCCTTCTGTTTCCCAGGGGGTCGGACGGGACTGGACTTGGGAGAGAAAGGTGGGGGGCGGGGGGGGGGTGGGGGGTAGTGTTTCACTAAATGCTTAAAAAAACTTTAAGTTCTAGATTATGGACAATTTTAAATTGAGTATGGACAAATGCAACGAACCACACTACATTATTCTTGAATAGATAACTTTGAATTCGTGATTTTTTAAAAAGGAACCAACATCTACAGTGCCTTGTGTCTTGGCAATTCATGATTCTCCACGCTGGGCAGAGAATGGGATTGTAAGTGGCTAACTTCATTCTAAAACTTGGAATGTCACATTGGCGGCGCAGCAGTAGAGTTGCTGCCTCACAGCGCCAGAGAGCCAAGTTCAATCCTAACGGAGTTTGCACGTTCTCCCAGTGACCACTTAGATTTTTTCCGGGTGCTCCAGTTTCCTCCCACATTCCAAAGACGTGCAGGTTTGTATGTTAATTGTCGTCTGTAAATTGCCCCGCAGTGTGTAGGATGGAACTAGTGTCCGGGTGATTGTGGTCAGCATGGGCTCGGTGGGCCGAAGGGCCTGTTTCCACACTGTATCTAAACTAAACAAAAGGCCCTGAAGAAGAGTCCCGACCCGAAACGTCAACGATCCATTTTCTCCAAAGAGGTTACCTGGCCCGCGTTGTTGCCCCAGCTGTTAAAGAAGGAACTGCAGATGCTGGAAAATCGAGGGTACACAAAAGGCTGGAGAAACTCAGCGGGTGCAGCAGCATCTAAGGAGCAAAGGAGATAGGCAATGTTTCGGGCCGAAACCCTTATCTCCTTCGCTCCTTAGATGCTGCTGCACCCGCTGAGTTTCTCCAGCCTTTTGAGTACCCTTGTTACCCCAACTTCCGTCTAAAGCCTTGGGATCGTCGCCGATGTGAAGACGGTGCGAAGCCCCCGCGCCCGGTGCAATGGGCGGGGAGCTGGAGAGGGGAGGGAAGGGGTCACACACATGGCCGGGAAGCAGAGGGGTGGGTGTGGGGGTGGCGACAGACAGGGTCAACAATGAGATGGAAAAAGACAGAAACACCGATGTCCAAAGGAGACCTACAATAGCGCATGATCCCTCTCGTGTTATGGCGGGTGATTGTCGCCTGCCCGCTGTTTCTGACCCTAAAGCCTTGGGGTCGTTGCCCATTGTGTTGGCGTGGAGGGGGAGGGGGGTATTGTGCTGTTTGATTGCCCCCCTGCTATCCCAGAGACAGGGAGACACAGTGGCTTTTGAGACTGGTGGGCAATCACTACCAAAGTGTCTGCCCACACAGTCAGTACACCTCTCCTACACATGTCTCCAGCACTAAGATCATCCCGCAGAGAATGATCCCAGCCTAACCCAAGAGCCTTGTCACCCCAGACCGATGCAGCCCAGGAGGCGAACCCTGAACTCCGTCTCCCAACAATCTGATGTGCAACTGATATGAAAGAACAGCGGCTGCGGCCGGCCGGCCGGCACCCGGCATGGACTTCTCACACCCTCACACACTTACCTTCATTCACGGTTGGCTCAGGAGTAATGGGAGAGGAACCTGGTAACTCGGGAGAGCACCTTGGAATATCGCAGAAATTACATACCCGTGGAAACTCGGTTAAACACTTGAACATAAACTTTGAATATCGTGCATAACCACGAGTCTGTTTTTTTTCTTTCACTTGGGGTCACTTGAGGGTGGACGTGCACCGTGATACAGGGCCTTTAGAGAAATATGGGCCAAACACACGAAAGCTGGTCCAGCTCAGTTATAGAATTTGATCAGCGTAGACCAAAGGAGTGACTACGTGAAGATTTCAAAGCTCTGTGATTCCGAACCGTGTACCAGCTCATGCTTCACTCACTGTCTGAAGACCTTTGAGGGAGAAAGTATGTTATCACAATCAATAATAACCTGTTTGTGAACAAAAAAGGTTTATTAATAACAACAAAAAACAGAGAGCTCCCCCGGGCTTAAATTAAATATTATCTGCAGACTCTAAAATTCTGTCTGCATATGGAGCAGGTTCTGCGAGCGGCTTAATATAAAACCATTGGAAAGTTATTTCCGAGGACCATCCTGCTCTGACCAGAATATGGTCCATAGGCACATCCATTCGCCTAGCCGCCCATTTGGTAAGGCTTTAAATTGCCACAGTTGTTTCATCCAGATAAACTTTAGGTATTTACGATGCTACTTGTGTATGGGTAATGAGTAGTAGGCATTTTTTAAATCAATGCTTGCCAGAAAGTACTCCTCTAGAATTGTCTGGCTGTTTCAAAAGTTTCCATCTTGAAATGTATATACTTAACAGATTTGTTTAAGGAAGTTAAGTCAATGATTATGTGACATCCACAATCTTTTTTAGTTTTAGTGAAAACTAGACACAAATAGTTTTAGACACAAATTCCAAAGGTTCATGTTTTGTTCTTTCAATGGCACCTTTTGCTAGTAGCCTCGTCAGTTCAGCTTGACCCTCTTGTTTCTCTTTGACTGAGAGGGTGAATACCCTTTGGGGTATATGCTGAACTGGCGGCATGTTTTCATGAACAAAGTCAATTTTATAGCCATGAATGTTGCTGAGTATATATTTGTCATTAGTGATAGACTCCCATGCATCCAAAAACAAGTGCAATCTCCCCCCTGTTAGTATAGAGCCCCTACTGCTCATATGCTAAGAGGAACCAGACCCACCTACCTCCGTGGTTACTGGTGCTTATTCTGTCTCTTCGCTGCGTGATGAGGTGTCTGTTGGGCTGTAGAGGGCTGCTGTTGATGTTGAGGTGTGCATCTAAAACCTGAGGTGTTAGCCTTGTGCCTTTGATGGTCAAGTCTGACCCTTGTTGAACCTCAATCTCTGCACACACTGACTGTGACGAGATATGGGAATCAGGGTGATTTTATGACCACACGAAGACCTGAGGGACAGGCTTTCTGAATTAATTGGAACAAAACGAATGGAGATGCTGGAAATTGAAGCAAAAACAGGAAATGTAAGCTCTCAGCAAGTGAGGCAACATCTGTCGGGAGAGGGACAGGGTGCCATTTTGGTTGAGGACCTCTTATCAGCATACAAATAGTGCGAGGGCAGTGCTGGAAAGAACTGAGGGAATGTCAGTGATGGAGCGCAGATCGAAACGATGAAGATAACAATCATTTTAAAAGTTGGCAGTTACAGGCAGAAAGGGAAAAAGCAAATACATATAAATAGTGTTGTTCACATCAACTGATCACATAAGCATCAACATAAAGGTGGTTACCTGAAATTATTACGTAGCTATTAAGGTGCAAGGCTTCAGAAGAGGAAGATGAGGTGTTGTTCTTCAAACTTAAGTTGGGCATCGATGGAACCTATAGAGTTTAAGTAGTACACGTCTGTAAAACACAGTAGCTCTCTGAACAGTCCGTCTCTGCCACCTAAACTACCAAGTCGGATGAACCAACAAGTGTCCCACTAGTTCCATCCTACACACTGCGGGGAACGGTGTAGCAGACTGAAGGCAGTGGGCTGGCATGAGTGGGAGACTTTAAGTGACAGGCAGCTGTGAAGCCCTTGCAGCTGAATGGAAATATCTGCAAAGTGGTGACCCAAATGCTTTTGGGTTTTCCTCTGTGTTGAAATTATCGTATTTGACACGTCTGTAAAACACAGTAGCTCTCTGAACAGTCCGTCTCTGCCACCTAAACTACCAAGTCGGATGAACCAACAAGTGTCCCACTCAATTTTTGATTTTTTTTTTGTTTTAAGTTTTTTTATTAATTAGAAGCAATTACATAATTTAAAAAAAGGTGCGTGTTCATTGTTGACATAATAAAAATCAATTTGTTCTTTGTAGATATACATAATCAGTATTATTTATGTTAATCCTTGCTTAATAATTGTGCTTCTATATTATTATTATTTTTTTTTTAATTAATAGTTTTTTATTGGAGGGGAAAAAAAATTCACAGTACATCTGATGTATGGCATTACAATTTCCTCCATTAAAAAAAAATATAATAATAATAATAATAATAATAATATAACCAAAATAACCCTAACCCACCCTCCCTAAACATCCCTTGGCAGCTTATTTTTTCACAATCCAAATATATCACAAAATCAAATGCACTTTTTAACAATAATAAAGTAACAAAACAGAATAAAGACAGATCCCCACTTAATGTCAAGTGCCCTCAGTCAATAGGTAGTTCCTTTAGACCCTCAAAGTATGATAAAAAGGGTTCCCATTTCAAATAAAACTTTTTCACAGACCCCCTCAATGTGAATTTAATCTTTTATAACCTTAAAAAAAAATGACGTCTTCCAGCCAAGCAGCGGCAGATGGAGGAGTGTTAGATTTCCAGACCAGCAAGATTCTCCTACGGGCCAAAAGTGATGTAAATGTAATGATATCAGACTGGGTTGTATTTAAACCCAAGGTTTTATCTGTTACACCAAATACAGCCACAAGCGGGCAAGGTCTCACTGTCATCCCAAGGACTTCACTGATGTTTTTAAAAACCACTGCCCAGTAGTTAACAATGTAAAATATTATTATTTTTCCATTTTTTATAAAGGTAGAAAATAGTAGAAAAAGATTAAACAAAAAAAATATATATATAAAAAGTTGGGAAAGAATGGAATATTCTACATATTGTACATCGTTGGAGATATATCCGCGTTTTATGAAATGTACATCTTCATCTATTCTTCGATTCTGGTTTCAGTCGGGTTCTCGTGCCGAACCAGTTTGCCCCTTCAAATATTCAATAAATGGGGACCATATTTTTTTAAATAGTTCTTGTTTGTCCATTAAGACAAATCTTATTCTTTCCAAATATAGGGTCTCCGACATTTCTGTGGTCCACATTTTAATTGTGGGGGTTATAGAGCCTTTCCAAAATTTTAATATTAATTTTTTCCCAATTATTAAACTATAATCAATAAAAATTATTTGATTCAAAGTAATGAATTGATTTGGTTCCGTTATTCCTAATATTATTAATTTTGAATCAGGAGCCAGTTTGGTATTGACAACTTCTGAGATTATCTTAAAAATTTCCATCCAAAAATTATTAATTTTTATACAACTTACGAATGAGAGCAATAGGTTAGCCTCTAAGTGTTGACATTTATCACAAATAGGGGAAACACTTGGAAAAAATCGATTCAGTTTTGTTTTTGAATAATGCAGTCTATGCAATACTTTAAATTGTATTAAATAATGTCCAGTGTTTAATGAACAGTGATGTATATGTTGTAAGCTATCATCCCAAATTTCTGGACTAATTGTTTGACCAAATTCATTTTCCCATGATCGCCTATATAAATCCGTCTTTGGAGCATCGCTATCTAATAAAATACTATAAATATATGGTATCAGTTTTTCTGTGTTCGGATGTTTATTCAAACATTCATCAAAATTTTCTATCTTTCTAAATCTGTATTCATTTGTAATTGACTTAACATAGTCTCTGATTTGTAAATATCTAAAGTAATCCTTTGATTGAAGCCCATAAATTTGTTGTAATTCCTGAAATGAGAGAAATGTATTTTTCCTATCGAGATCACCCATCGTTGTAATTTCATGGTTTTTCCATTGTAAAAAACCCTTATCCATCCATGAGGGTTTAAATACTGCGTTGTTTACAATAGGAAGAGATGGTGGTATATAATCCAATTTTAATGTTTTCTTTATTTGTTTCCAAGTGCGTATTCCACTGTCTATTATAGGGTTTTCTTTATAGGTTTTTTTGCTTAATTTGGTAATAGCAAATAGAATTGACCCAATTTCAAAAGGTAAACAATCTTCTTTTTCCATTTTTAACCAGTCTGGTTGTTTATCTAATTCTTCCAACCAAAAGTTCATATTCTTGATATTAACTGCCCAGAAATAAAACATAAAATTCGGTATCAATTTTTGATTTCTTACAATGATTACAACTCAAACTGAGCTCTGCCTTGTTGTCTTGAAGTGTAAAGGAGTTAGGAATGCCATCAACCATTCCTGCTGCAGTGGGCATTCTGGGGTGTGCCTTTCTTACAGTTAGATTTTAGTCTTTAGAGCTACAGCGCGGAAACAGGCCCTTCACCCCACCGAGTCCGTGCCGACCTGCAATCAACCCCTACACTTGCACTAACCGCCACACTATGGACAATTTACAATTTTACCAAAGCTAATTAAACTACAAACCTGCATTACAAACCTGCACTTTGGAGTGTGGGAGGGAGCTAGAGCGGCCAGTGAAAACCAACATGGTCACAGAGCGAATGTAAAAAATCTGTGTACAGACAGCACCCATAGTCAGGATCGAACCCAGATCTCTGACGCTGTAAGGCAGCAACTCCACCACTGCACCACAGTGACACCATTGTGGATGGCCCTTTGTTACTTGCTGCTTAAGTTTATTCCTGGTTCAAAAAATATATATACTGGGTGACATGTGGGAGCTTATGGTATTATTGAGCTTGTGTTTCAGGGGAGATGGATAAAAAACCATCACATTGTACTCGAGTTGCTTTTGTTTTCATAGGAAATCCTGTCTGAAGCCTTTGAAGCGCCTCATTGAGAAATTGAAGGAGAAGCATCCTCGCATATTGGCAAATGTCTGCTCCTACCATGCAAAAACAACTTTGTTCCACGCATGTGTCCAGAGACCCAAAGATGAAATTGGCATCCTGAAGACCTTGCTGGATGCTTTCTCCAGCTCTTGGACAACTTCACTGATCATCTGAAGAGAGCCGATCTTCCTCATTTCTTCATCCCCACCTACAATCTACTTGATGATCGAATATTTTATAAAATAAATCGTATTCGACTGCTTCACTTCACTGAGAATGAGAGGACCAAAAACTTCCCCATCTTTGGGGTAAATCTGACTTCAAAATAGTGACAGTGATGCTGCTTTTGACTTTTAAAACTTGACAGACCAAGGCGAGAGGATATTTAAAAATCCGTGTCCATTCTCTCCCTGCTCTTGTACTCAAATCCTTTAGCTATGAATGCCAACATACCATTCGCTTTCTTCACAACCTGCTGCACCTGCATGCCTACTTTCAATGACTGGTGTACCATGACGCCCAGGTCTCATTGCATCTCCCCTTTTCCTAATCGGCCACCATTCAGCTGCTAGTCTACCAGGCACGTGACGTCAGGGTAGGCAAGGTAGGCACTGCCTACCCTGACTAAAATTATGAAATGGCAATTATTAAATATAAATAGTAAAGGCTATTTATGGGAGAATTATGCCTATCTAAGAGATCGATCTCTTAGGTAGGCATAATTCTCAGTGCAGCCCACGTGCCGGCAGCACATCTATCACCTCACATATTTTAGTTAATTTAATAGTAATGTTTTCCCCCTGTTCCCCCTTTTCCCTCCCATCTTTCCTCCCCAGCCCCCACCTTTGCGTAGTTTCCCTTGCATTGTATTGTGCAGCTTCCCTTGTATTGCTTTAACGCACACTGTGCACAAAATTACAGACACACACAAACACACATTCATATAAATATATGGTGGGACAGGCCCTTGAGAGATAAATACATTTCGTTCTCATGGATCAGAAGCAACTTTGATTTAAAGCATCACTATTACTCTCTATTTTATTTGTCAGATGATGTACATAAACCATATATGCATACATACATATGCATATACATATATACATACATATATATAAACACACATATATATATACACACATATATACATACATATATACATATGCATGCATATATACACATACATATATACATATGATCATTTTCCAATGTTCAATAGATTTAGGATCAGTTCCTGTGGACTGGAGGATAGCTAATGTTATCCCACTTTTCAAGAAACGAGCGAGATAGAAAACAGGGAATTATAGACCAGTTAGCCTGGCTTCGGTGGTGCGAAAGATGCTGGAGTCAATTATTAAAGATATAATAATGGGGCATTTGGATAGCAGTAAAAGGATTAGTCCAAGTCAGCATGGATTTATGAAAGGGAAATCATGTTTGACAAATCTTCGGGAATTTTTTGCCACAAGGTTCGGTGTTGGGGCCGCAACTGTTTATCATATACAGTGGCTTGCAAAAGTTTTCATACCCCTTGAACTTTTCCACATTTTGTCACGTTACAACCACAAACATAAATGTATTTTATTGTGATTTTATGTGATAGACCAACACAAAGTGGTGCATAATTGTGAAGTGGAAGGAAAATTATACATGGTTTCCAAATTTTATTCCAAATAAAAAACTGAAAAGTGTGGCGTGCAAAAGTATTCTGCCCCCCTGAGTCAATACTTTGTAGAACCACCTTTCGCTGCAATTACAGCTGCAAATCTTTTGGGGTATGTCTCTACCAGCTTTGCACATCTAGAGACTGAATTTTTTGCCCATTCTTCTTTGCAAAATCGCTCAAGCTCAGTCAGATTGGATGGAGAGCATCCATGAACAGCAATTTTCAAGTCTTGCCAGAGATTCTCAATTGGATTTAGGTCTGGACTTGGACTGGGCCATTCTAACACATGAATATGCTTTGATCTAAACCATTCCATTGTAGCTCTGGCTGTATGTTTAGGGTCGTTGTCCTGCTGGAAGGTGAACCTCCGCCCCAGTCTCAAGTCTTTTGCAGACTCTAACAGGATTTCTTCCAACATTGCCCTGTATTTGGCTCCATCCATCTTCCCATCAAGTCTGACCAACTTCCCTGTTCCTGCTGAAGAAAAGCATCCCCACAGCATGATGCTGCCACCACCATGTTTCACAGTGGGGATGGTGTGTTCAGGGTACACAAAAGGCCGGAGAAACTCAGCGGGTGCAGTAGCATCTAAGGAGCGAAGGAGATAGGCACCGTTTCGGGCTGAAACCCTTCTTCAGAGTGATGTGCAGTGTTAGTTTTCCGCCACACATAGCATTTTGCATTTAGGCCAAAAACTTCAATTTTGGTCTCATCAGACCAGAGCACCTTCCTCCACATGGCTTGTGGCAAACTGCAAACGGGACTTCTTATGGCTTTGTTTCAACAATGGCTTTCTTCTTGCTACTCTTCCATAAAGGCCCGATTTGTGGAGTGCACGACTAATAGTTGTCCTGTGGACAGATTCTCCCACCTGAGCTGTGGATCACTGAAGCTCCTCCAGAGTTACCATGGGCCTCTTGGCTGCTTCTCTGATCAATGCTCTCCTTGCCCGGCCTGTCAGTTTAGGTGGATGGCCCAGTCTTGGTAGGTTTGCAGTTGTGCCATACTCTTTCCATTTTCAGATGATGGATTGAACAGTGCTCCGTGAGATGTTCAAAGCTTGGGATATTTTTTTATAACCTAGCTCTGCTTTAAACTTCTCCACAACTTTATCCCTGACCTGTCCGGTGTGTTTCTTGGGCTTCATGATGCTGTTTGTTCACTAATGTTCTCTAACAAACCTCTGAGGCCTTCACAGAACAGCTGTATTTATACTGTGATTAGATTACACACAAGTGGACTCTATTTACTAATTCTGAAGGCAATTGGTTGCATTGGATTTTATTTAGTGGTATCAGAGTAAAGGGGGCTGAATAATTTTGCACACCACACTTTTCAGTTTTTTATTTGTAAAAAAATTTGAAAACCATGTATAATTTTCCTTCCACTTCACAATTATGCGCCACCTATTCCAATCCACCTATTCCAATATTGCTGGCCAGTGGGGGGGGGGCTTTCTGTTGCGCTAGTATGGGTGTTGACTTGTGTGCCGAAGGGACTGGTTTCCAGAGGGCTAGTATGGACATTGTGGTTCGAATGGATTCCAGGACTGGCAGTACGGTCACTCTTACCTAGCAGGCTGGCAGCTGAGAAACTGCCATATATTCTGCCCAAAACAGGTGACAGACTGTGAGAGAGAAGGGGAGATGGTGGACTGAATGGATTATTGGCCTGGCAGTTAAGTCACTTATGGCTGGTGGGCTGGCAGTTCAGTCACTTAGAGCTGGTGGGCTGGCAGTTCATTTACTCACGGCTCATGGGTTGGCAGTTCAGTCACTGACGGCTGGTGGGCTGGCAGTGCAGTCACTGACGGCTGGAACCGATATTGCACCAACCCACTCAATTTTAAATAAATCATAATAGAGATCTATTAACATGGTTAACATTTTATTTCTGGCATGCATGATAAGGTTTACATAATTCTGTGCGCAAGATATACAGGGTTGTAGTGTTCAGCATATCAGCTAACCAGTGAAAGTGATGTACAATTCAACATATGTAACACAATGATAGCCTCACCCCTTCTTACACCATAGAGCAAAACGTCCAATGTAGATACAATAATAAATAAATCGCCATTTGAATTGTTTTGTGCAGTTAACAAATCACAATTTCACACAATGTACATAAGACGGCAGTTATTTGACAAATACTTCGCAGTTCGGTGTAGGAGATCATGTCCACTGATGACATCTGAAATTACAGAAAATATCATGCAGTCAATATGTTCTTATTCTGCATTAAATAACAGAGTGGTAGAAAGAAAATGCTCTTGAGGAGAAGATTTTTACAAGGATGTTGCCATGAGGACTCGACTTTCTGAGCTCAATGATCTAACTAGAGTGAGAGATTTAACAAGCTAAATACTATTTTCAATATGCCACAGAAGTAATAAATGTTTTCTTACCTTTCCTCCTTAATGGGGAACCTGAAGAAAGACAAGTCGGGATGCCTTCATTGCCGATTGTCAATTGTTTTTCGCAGGAGTGGTCAATCTTGAGCACATGGTATTGAGAGTAGGGTGTTGACATGGATAGAAAATTGGTTGGCAGACCGGAAGCAAAGAGACGGGTCCTTTTCAGAATGTCAGGCAGTGGCGAGTGGAGTGCCGTAAGGCTCGGTGTTGGGGCCGCAACTGTTTACCATATATATTAATGATTTGGACGAGGGAATTAGGAGCAACACCAGCAAGTTTGCAGATGACACAAAACTGGGTGGCAGTGTGAACTGTGAAGAGGATGTTAGGAGGTTGCAGGGGGACATGTGAGATTATCCACTTTGGCGGCAAAATAAGGGGGCAGATTATTATCCCTATGGAGTTAGGTTAGGGAAGGGGGAGGTGCAGCGAGACCTGGGTGTCCTTGTAAAGATTGGCATGCAGGTGCAGCAGACAGTGAGGAATCGTGTTGCACGGGGAGCCAAATGCAATGGAATTTCTTTTGGAATTGCATATATCGATGCTTTTCTAAATGACAATAAAGTTTGTTTGATGAAGATTTGATTGAAAGCGAATGGAATGTTGACCTTCATAACAAGAGCATTTCAGTATAGGAGGTTCTTCTGCAGTTGTACAGGGCTCTGGTGAGGCCACATCTGGAGTATTGTGTACAGTTTTGGTCTCTTAATTTGAGAAAGGACATCCTTGTGATTGAGGCAGTGCAGCGTAGGTTTACGAGATTGATCCCTGGGATGGCGGGACTGTCAGATTAGGAAAGAATGAAAAGACTAGGCTTGTATTCACTGGAGTTTAGAAGGATGAGGGAGGGGGATCTTATAGAAACATATAAAATTATAAAAGGACTCGACAAGCCAGATGCAGGATAAATGTTCCCAATGTTGGGCGTGTCCAGAACCAGGGGCCACAGTCTTAGAATAAAGGGGAGGTCATTTAGGACTGAGGTGAGAAAAAAACGTACTACGTGTTTTTCTCAGGAGTGGTCCATCTTGCTCCGCTATAGGATCTTTGCTCTTAGTGGCTCTTCCACAGAGTATCCATTCCTGCCCATTAGGAACACGCAGACATGAAAAGTGGAAAAAGGATTTATTAAAGTTTAAAATGTGAATAACTCTTAAAATATAAGAACAATTTAAATGTCAAAGATGAGAATGATTAAGTTATTTCTTGTTTTGTCTCTTGTTGCTGCCCACTGCGTCTTTATATCTCTTTGCTGTTGATAAAAAAAAGAGAATTTAAAAATAGATTCAGCTGTCAAATTTTAACCAAGATTATCTGATAATATATCTCAGAAGTCATCATTCAACGAAGCACGCTTTTATATAAGCACACATATATATACACACACACACAGACTCACACACAGAGACTAGCACACACACACAGACTCACTCATACGTTTAAAGCCTCCTGTAGAGGCTGCTGCTGCTGCTGAAGCAAATATGTGCTGTAAATAACATCCAACAAACACACTCACCATTGACAGAGCAGTCAGCTCTCTTGAATTATTCAGCAGGTGTCTTCACTTTGTGCCTTCTGCAGTCAGCGCCATCTTGCCACGAACCTGAAATGAGGCACTTGCCGCTGTATCCATCAGAAAACTGTTGCAATAATTTTAAGAGCCAAGACAATTTGGCAAACATTCTACAATCACATCAGGGACACATGACAATAAACTCACTTGGATTTGAACTTGAATAGTATTACTTCAAATTAATAAAATTTGAAAATTATGCACTTTACTTATGTTCCACTTTTGGAAGTTTTTTACATTTCCTTTTAACAGTCATGTTATGCATTTTTCTATTCTTGAATTTGAGTCCATGATGCATGGGGATACTAACAAAGATTGTTACAATTCTAACCTTGACTCTATTGCAGCACAAGTTCATGTCTTTGTATTGCTGTGTGTTATGTATTGCTGTGTTTATTAAATGGGAAATGTTATCCCTGGTCATGTTAACATCATCAAATTCTGTGCGGAACACTTTTTCGCACACTTCACAGAACCCAAGAAAGTATTCCGAAGGCACCGTCAATGAGTCAGACGTTGATGTTTCATACGCTTTATGATGGATGAATATGAGTGCAGGATCAACTAGAGTGGTATCAGTTCTTAATAGAATTTCTCTGCATGTGTTGCATTTTGATGACTGTTCATGTGAATTGATGATCCTGTGACAGATGTGACCTGCAATGTAGGCTAGTGTATTTTCTTCAGGGAGATCTAGTGAAATGCTGCAGACTGCATAGTGCTGTTTTGTTTTATTAGTATGTGAGATAGATGGAGATGGTTTCTTGACTCTGTTTTTTATTAGTGTTTGCAATGTTAAGATGAATTTGTCTGAGATGGGGGAACAGTTTGCACTCACAGATGGCTTTATCAGCTCAGCAACCATAACCATCCGAAAAGCACATCTAAACTCCTTCGCTGATGGATTTTCTCTGAATCCGCCCTTTCGACGAATAGTGGAGAACAAATTCTCTACAATATCTTGATTGATCCGAGATGTGAACATAAAACGGGCGTCTGTGCTTTCCTTTATGTGCTGCCACAGCTGTGAAATGCAAGAAATTGGAAGACGCCATCCCTTTACAAACAACACATTTTTAGCTCCAAGCACTGTCAAGCTTTTGAGTACAGTCAAGCATGTTTCAAAGAATGACTTATGTGCAGACTTTTCTGACATAGGCCTCCTTAACTTTTTGGGGTCCTTGAAAAACCTGCAGTTAAATGAGTCAAACAGCCCATCAACCATTTCAATAAACTCTGCCGTATAAACAGCCTCCCCAGGTAACTTTCCAAGAGCTGCATTGGTGTACACACCTGCTGCTACAGAATGGCTAAGCACCTGCGCAGCCTTGTTGACTCTCATTTTAGAGAAGCTGTTTAAAACAAAATGACCTCTGGTTAATTAATGGACTTTTCTAATGGGCAACTGTGAATCATGCTCATAAAATGCGTAAATATGTGCCCATTTGATTTTTTTTTCTGCCATCCTCTCCCTTGACCTCAAAACCATATTTCTCCAAATTTGAACGAGTGTTTTTCAACAAGCGGGGTGGGTCATGCATGCTATAGATATTGGTTCCCCAGTGGACGAAGAAAGGATGGTCTTCCGTCACACCAAAGTTGGAATACAGTTGAATATTGCTTGGGCCTTGGTCACAAACAACGGCCTTAGGCTGTAATCCAATAGCCTTAACCTTCTGTAAACATTCATTGAGTAATGTTTGCAGTTTGTCAGCCATTGTGCAGTCCCGTGAAAGAAAGTAACCTACAGGTTGCTTCCATTTCCCCATCAAGCCTCTAACCATGAAAACGAGAGCATGGTTGGCAGGCCTTGATGTCTTCCCTAGGGATCCAAAGTCCTCAAAACCCTCTACATGATCTTCAGTAATATTGTAAGAGAGGCTTGCACGTAAACTCATTTCGTCAAAGGAGACTACACATAATGTATCCCTCTCTGTCATCCCCGCAACCCTGTCTTTCAAAAGTTCAAAGATCTTAGGGGGAAACCCAGGCCTCACTTCAATATTGCACAACCACCTACGGTGAGATTGATGGAAGTGTGAAAATGCACTGGCAGAACTGATATGCTCAGGGACTCTGGTGGTAGAGGGATAAGGCAACTACCTTGTCTGAATAACTCCATCGTCTTCCTCTTGCACTTCTACGTCCGGATGCATTACGCAACTGCGACGCAAAGAAAGACAATGCTGGTTCTTGTAAACATTCACCAGCCCCTCTGATCAAGTCACTAATTGTCTTACTTTCTGTAGTATTCTTTCCCATTGATAATTTAATCTGTTGTACTCTTTTTTTGAGGCGGAAAGTACGCTGTCTTTCCTTCTTCAGAGCTCTGCTGTCATTTACATTTGGTGTGAATTGAAGATCAGACACTGCTGTGTTCTTTCCGAGGAACTTTGTCTGCAGCTGAGCAGTAAGAATGTTCAGCCAGTATGTTGTGTGATACTGCCAAGACAAAAAAAATTAGAAAGAGGAAAAGAAATGGCAAGCAT
Source organism: Raja brachyura (assembly GCA_963514005.1). The sequence continues at coordinate 95,114,370 of OY740785.1, read as the reverse complement.
ACTAATGAAAAAGATTATGCATATACATGTAAATAAATCAGCATCTACTACTAATTATAATTATAATTAAATATAGATGTGATACACCAATTTTAATCTACCAGAAGAAAATCATGATCTTGATATTTTGAAGATTAAAAAAAAATAAGATAAATGTTGTATGAATTATGCTTGAGGAAGCTTTAAATGGATGTTGTTACTTGAATTAAATGCTAGTACGCATTCTATCAGCCCACACTGTGTAGTCTTATGTGTGATTATAGTTTTGTGAACATTTCACAAATCAAAATAAAAGTACCATACATGCCATTACATATTGACCATTAGCAATTATATCAGTTTGGATACAATTTTTCCATATTTAGCTAAAGTGAGAGAATATATTTTATTTTAAAATTTGCTTGCCTTTTTGCGGTTTTAAAGGCGTTGGTGAGGATGGGATGTTCTCATTCTTCCACTTGAGTAACCTCCGTTGGGAAGACAGATGTTTCGGCAGGTTAGGAATGTCAAAGAGCGTTGGAACTACATTCCAATTTAGCCTGTTCTTGGTCTGCTTGTTTCAAATCTGGTTAAGTTCAAAGTGTAAAGAACAAAGACAACAGTTGGCTAACATGTACTCCGGAGTTCGGTGCAGGAGATCTTGTCGACGAGTATTTTGCACCCACTGTTGACATCTGAAATTACAGAAAATATCATTAGGATTAACTAATAATCTAAAAAATGATAATAATCACATGCCTGCAGAATGGATGATGTGATGTATCAATTAAGTGCAATTGTTTTCAGTTGTGTGGAGAGACCTCTATATATAAGATGCTTTTTGCCTCTAATATGTCAATGTACCTTAAATTTCAAAGAGCTTATTAAAATCTTCTTAGAAAGACCTGCTGTCGGGTTCCGGCGGCCGCTCGCACCCGAGCTGCTTCTATCCCCGGAAGTGGCTGCCAGTACTGCTGTTCATGCCTGGAGCGCTGCGGCAGCGGTGAGTGAGTTATTGATATGATCTTCGACCCCCTCCTTCTCAATACTCCTGCCCTCAATGCCACTCCTGCCACTCCTGTCCACTCCTGAACGCAATGAAATTTCTTTGATTTGCTGTTAATACCAAATTTGAGTCCTGAATTCATAATATTATTAACTTTGGGTCTGGGTCCAGTTTAACTCTAAGAACTTCAGAAATAACTTTAAAGATTTCTGTCCAATAATAATTCAATTTAGGACATGTTACAAAACTATGTATTAAATTTGCTTCTAAATTCTTACATTTATCACAAATAGAGGAAATATTGGGAAAGATTCTATTTAATTTAGTTTTCGAATAATGTAATCTATATAATACTTTAAATTGTATCAATGTATGTCTAGCATTTAACGAACACCGATGTATTCGTTGTAAACTTTCTTCCCAATTTTCTTTTGTTATAGATAATCCTATTTCATTTTCCCAAGCTTGTCGATATGTTTCAGTTGTTGGATTCTCCCTATCCAGAATAATATTATATATATAAGCTATTAATTTTTCTGTATTTGGGTGCATGTTAAACAATTCATCTAATAATCCTGGTTCTTTATTTCTATAATCTTGTGTATTTGATTTAATATAATTTCTAATTTGTAAGTACCTAAACAAGTTATGTGATGACAATCCGTAGATATCTTGTAACTCCTGAAATAAAAGAAATTTTCCTTTTCTATAAAGGTGCTCTATCCTTTTAATTCCTAAATCGTCCCAATGTCTAAACCCCCCATCTAATACAGAGGGTTTAAATAAAGGGTTATTCATAATTGGTAGTCTAAGTGACAGATTATCTAAATGTAAAGTCTTAACTATTTGTTTCCAAATGCGTCTATTATTATGAATTATAGGGTTGTCCCTATAAATTTTTTTTTGTACTTCCTTTGGCGCAAAGAGAATCAAGCCTACATTGAAAGGTAAACAATCTTCCTTTTCCATCTTTAACCACATTGGTTCATGATCCATATTTACCCACCAAAAATTCATATTCTTAATCTGGACTGCCCAGAAATAATATAAGAAATTTGGAAGTGCTAATCCTCCATTTATCTTAGATTTACATAAATGTTTTTTACTTATGCTATGATTTTTATAGTCCCAGATAAAACTATTAACAATATTATCAATATTTTTTTTTAAAGTTTTCGGGAGGAAAAAAGGAATAGCTTGAAACAAATATAACAATTGTGGTAAAAAAACCATTTTTATAGCATTTATTCTACCGATCATAGATATAGGAAGTGTTTTCCAATATAAAACATTTTTTCTAAGTTTATTTAATAGTTGAGGATAATTAGATTTAATTAATGAGTTATAGGATTTAGATACATTAATTCCTAAATATTTAAATTTATCTGTAACTATTTTTAGTGGATATTGTTGTAGTATATTTACATTTATTCCAGTTATAGGCATAATATCACTTTTGTTCCAATTAATCCTATATCCAGAAAATGTACTAAATTTAGTTATAACATTAAATAGCTTAGGAATACTAATTTCCGGTTTTGTAATACAAATTAAGACATCATCTGCATATAAAGATATTTTATTAGTTGTTGTATCAGTATTATATCCATACATTTCAGGTTCAGATCTAATTCTTTCCACCAGAAGCTCTATCACCAAAGCGAATAATAAAGGCGATAACGTACATCCCTATCTACACCCCCTAAAAAGCTTAAATTTAGCTGATAATATTTGGTTAGTTAATATTCTTGCAGTAGGATTCGAATATAGGATTCTTACCCATTTACAAAATTTATCCCCCAATTGGAACTTTTCCATTATTTTAAATAAATATGACCATTCCACCTGATCGAATGCTTTTTCTGCATCTAACGATATAACCGCTAATTCCGTATCCCATACTCTTTTTGAATATATAATATTAAATAAACGTCTGAGATTATGGGATGAATAACGTTTTGGGATAAAACCTGTTTGATCGTGATGTATTAATTTAGAGATCACCAGACTTAATCTCCGAGATAAAACTTTAGCTAATATTTTTTGATCTGTGTTTAGAAGAGCAATCGCTCTGTATGATCCAGGATCTTCCAAATCCTTGTCTACCTTAGGAATAAGTGTAATTGTGGATTCATTTAAAGATTCCGGTAATTTTCCTTGTTCATATGTATATCTATACACTGTGTGTAATCTTGGGGAAATCAGATCTTGAAATTTTTTATAAAATTCTGCACTCAGGCCATCAGGGCTCGCAGCTTTTCCATTATTTAACTATCCAATTGATTCTTCAATATCTTTCACTGATATATCAGCATTTAACAAGTTTCTACCTTCCTGATCTAAACTATTAATTTGACATTCTTGTAGGAATGCTTCCATTCCATCTGTTTGTCCTGTTAATTTAGATGAATAAAGATTTTGATAATATTGTAGAAATATATCATTGATGTCTTTTGGTAAAGTCGATATATTTCCATGCTCAGATCTAATTCTATGTATCATTTTTTCATCATCTAGTTTTCTGAGTTGTCGTGCCAACAATTTATGTGGTTTGTCTCCAAATTCAAAATGCACTTGTTTAGTTTGTTGAAAAAGTTTGATGACTTGGTTAGAATATATTTTATTTAGTCTATATTTTAATATTGCAATTTTATTACTTAACACTTTAGAAGGATGTTTTATATTTTCAATATCTAATTGTTTTATCTCCTTTTCTAACTTTTGTTCCGTCTTTCGATTTTCTTTATTAAAATATGCTTGTGCTGATATTATTGCACCACGCATAAATGCTTTAAATGTATCCCAAAGTAGCGATGGTGAAATTTCAGGTTTGTCATTAGTTTCAAAAAATAATTTAATCTGTTTTACCACGTAATCATAACAGTCCTTAACCTTTAATATTTGGGGATTAAATCTGCAAGTAGGAGTTTTATTAGTTATATCTTTTCATTTTATCTTAAATGTTAGTGGAGCGTGATCTGAAATGATAATATTGTGATATTTTACATCATACGTAAATGGAAGTAGTTTTGAATCTATTAAAAAATAATCTATCCTCGAGTAAGTTCCAAATACGGGCGAGAAGAAAGAATATTCTCGTCCGGATGGATTATCTAATCTCCAAATATCCTTAACATTTGCTGTACTAATAAAAGAATTTATAAGTTTACTTGACTTAGAGACAGCTTTCCTTTTTGTTGAAGATCTATCTAAATAGTTATCTAAAGTGCAATTTAAATCACCCCCAATTATTAAATTATATTGAGTAGATATAGGGATATTATTAAATATTTTCTTAAAAAATAATGGATTATCAAAATTAGGGGCATATATATTCATAAGAATTACTTTCTTAGAATATAATTCCCCTGTAATTATTACTTATCTACCTTCCGTATCCTCTATTATAGAGCTTTGTTTAAAAGGTATACCTTTACGAATAATTATTGCTACTCCTCTAGATTTATGTATAAATGAAGAGTGATACACCTTCGAAATCCATTTAGCTGTTAATCTGTGTTGAGCATCTTTTTTGAGATGGGTCTCTTGAAGAAAAGTAACATCTGATTTCAATCTGTTTAACTGGGCTAACACCTTTCCCCTTTTAATTGGTTCATTAATTCCCTTAACATTCCAACTACAGAAGGTAATTCCATCACCCCCAGTCTTCACATTAATGTCTTGCATTTTACTGTTAGGGTGGTTTATTTTGGAGTAGCCTTCTTGACTCCTCCAGCTCAACATTATACCCAAACATTAATTTGATGAAAATTAATATCCTTATTATTTCATATACACGTCTTCTTAAACTAATTATATAATACCGATCGTAACTGCATTCATATAGTATATAATATAAAATCATATATTTGATATATAAAAAATAATAAAAAATGTAAATTAAAAAAAAGTAAAGGGTGTTAATAGAGTGCCCAGAAAAAAAAGAAACTACACCTGCATATTGTGTAGTGTGCATTAGTGAAAGCCACACTAGCGTGGCTATTAATCTATCGACTTCCGTTTAAAAAAAAAGATGTTAATTGTTCCAGCTCCTATCTTGGATGCTGCGTATATTGGGGTGGGGTGCTAACTTTATATACTTAGTAGTTATTTCTATTATTCATATTACTAGTATCTATTATAATTAATATTATAATAAATAATACTATGTTAGAGGAATAATTGAGGTTTTTAATAATTAATACAAAACTATGACTTCATGTCCATTATTCCTCCTCTTTCTCAATGAATAATTCATAACCGCAGGTGGGTGATAAAAGTTCAGTCTTCTTCTTCTTCCTCCAGTTCTCCTTCGCCTTCTTCCTCTTCTATTTTCTTCTGTATGTTTCGAGCGAATTCCAGTGCCTCTGTATGCTTAACGAAACAGTGCTCCTTGTTATTGTAGATTACTCTCAGTGTTGCTGGGTACATCAAGCCGTATCTGATATCCTTTATATTCCTCAGAATACCTCTTGTTTCTGTGAATAAAGATCTTCTCTTAGCCACTTCCGCTGGGTAATCTCTGAAAATACTCTTGTTATCTCCCTCGTATTTCAGATTTTTCTTTCGTATTATTATATTCATCATATCTTCGAAAACGTGATCGTAAGCCACCTTTACAATCATTTGTCTTGGTGGTGCATCTCTCCCAGGAACCCGTCTTAAAGCCCTGTGAGCACGGCCCAGCAGGGGTTCTTGATCCAAATTCAAAATGTCCTTTAGGAGTTTTGCAGCACATTTTCGAGGGTCTTGATTTCCTTCACGACCCTCGCTCAATCCTACTATACGCAAATTCTTACGTCTTTGACGTCCCTCCAAATCGATACATTTCTCATTTATTTTGCGTAGTAGTTCTGAGAGGCGCTTATTCTCGGAGCGGAGCCTCTCTCTCTCCTTAGTATTTGATGCTGCAAGTTCAGTCAGTTCTTTAATTGCATCGTTTTGTTGGTCCAGTGAGATTAAAATAGGATCTATCTTCGCATCCATTATTTTTTCCATCCCAGCAACTTTGTCGTTTACCTCAGCCATTTGGTGTTGTAACTCAGCGTCCGCTTTTTCTTTCCATTCACTCATCATGATCTTTACCGTCGTTATGACTTCTTTATGACTTCAGTCGTTATGACTTCAGGCCAAACCGCTCCACAGAGGACACTATATCCTCCGTGCTCCATCTGAGCCTGGAACATTTAGAGGAGAAAAACACCTATGTGCGAATGCTGTTCGTGGATTTCAGTTCAGCATTCAACACCATTATCCCACAGCACCTGATAAGCTAACTGGTTCCATTGGGCCTCGGCACCCCCATGTGTAACTGGCTACTGGACTTCCTCACTGACAGACCCCAGTCTGTGAGGGTTGGAAATAACACCTCCAATACCATCTCTCTGAGCACCGGCTCCCCTCAGGGCTGTGTCCTGAGTCCACTGCTGTTCACCCTGATGACTCACGACTGTTGTGCCAGGTTTAGTACAAACCACATCATGAAGTACGCAGATGACACAACAGTGGTGGGCCTCATCAGGGACGACAATGAGCTGGCTTACAGGGAGGAGGTGAAACAACTGGCAGACTGGTGCAATACGAACAACCTGATCCTGAATGTCGAGAAAACAAAGGAGGTTATCGTCGACTTCAGGAAAACCCGGCACAGTCCCACACCACTTCACATCAATGACAGCGATGTGGAGGTGGTCAGTAGCACAAAGTTCCTGGGGGTGCAGATCACTAACAGTCTGACCTGGTCGAATAACATCTCATCAACTGTTAAGAGAGCGCAGCAGCGGTTGCACTTTCTGCGCCGGATGAGAAGAGCTCATCTCCCCCATCCCATCCCCACTACTTTCTACAGGGGCACCATAGAGAGTATTCTGACCAGCTGTATCTCTGTCTGGTTTGGGGACTGTAGAGCCTCCGACTGGAAGTCTGTGCAGAGAGTGGTGAGGACAGCGGAAAAAATCATCGGGACCTCTCTCCCCTCAATCGGGGATATTGCGACCAAACGCTGTGTGTCTAAGGCCAGCAGTATTATAAAGGACCCCACACATCTCCATCATGGACTGTTCACTCTGCTGCCCTCGGGAAAAAGATACCGCAGCATAAGGAGCAGAACATCAAGGTTCCGCAACAGCTTCTTCCCACGAGCCATCAGACTCCTGAATGCCATGTAATGGGCTGCCACCATTGTCTATTTATCCTTTTCATCCATGCCTATCCTTCGGTTAATTTATTGTGTTGCACAGGGAGCCAAATACAACGTAATTTCGTTTGGAACTGCATATATCAATGTATTTCTAAATGACAATAACGTTTGTTTGACTTTGACTTTTGACTTTGACTTTTGTTAATTCATCTTTAATTCTCTCATGAAACAACAGAATATCTGCTCTTAAAGTTTTTATTTCATCTTTATATTCCTTCTTCATTTCTTTAAGCAATTTCTTCATCTCACCTAACATGGTGTCTTTAAGTTCCTCCATTTCACTTTTCTTCAGTGAGATTTCTTCTTGGGAGGCAGCCAAACTCGATCCCGAGGCTCCAGTGAGGCCTACCTCCCTTCTTGTAACTTTTTTTCCACCGGCGGGGGGGGAGCGCTGCATTTAAAATTTCTTACTAGAGTCGCGCGCCTGATGACGTCACGCACCTTGCGATTGCAACCGGAGCCGTTCAAAGTCGTTCTCCTGCGGTGAGTACGTTTAGCAGGCCCCTTTACCCCCGTTTGTTTTTGCAAATTTTTGCGGAGCTGAACTGGCGCGATTCCCACTTACAACATGGCGCCACCGGAAGTGACATTATACTGCATCTGCCATGCATTTGCCCACTCACCCAACCTATCCATGTCACCTTGCAGCCTCCTAGCATCCTCCTCACAGCTAACACTGCCCCCCAGCTTCGTGTCATCCGCAAACTTGGAGATGTTGCATTCAATTCCCTGATCCAGATCATTAATATATATTGTAAATAGCTGGGGTCCCAGCACTGAGCCTTGCGGTACCCCACTAGTCACTGCCTGCCATTCTGAAAATGACCCGTTTACTCCTACTCTTTGCTTCCTGTCTGCCAGCCAGTTCTCTATCCACATCAATACTGAACCCCCAATACCGTGTGCTTTAAGTTTATATATTAATCTCTTATGTCGGACCTTGTCGAAAGCCTTCTGAAAGTCCAGATATAACACATCCACAGGTTCTCCCTTATCCACTCTACTAGTTACATCCTCGAAAAATTCTATAAGACATGATTTACCTTTCATAAATCCATGCTGACTTTGTCCAATGATTTCACCACTTTCCAAATGTGCTGCTATCCCATCTTTAATAACTGACTCTAGCATTTTCCCCACTACCGATGTTAGGCTAACTGGTCTGTAATTCCCCGTATTCTCTCTCCCTCCCTTTTTAAAAAGTGGGGTTACATTAGCTACCCTCCAATCGTCAGGAACTACTCCAGAATCTAAAGAGTTTTAAAAAATTATCACTAATGCATCCACTATTTCTGGGGCTACTTCCTTAAGTACTCTGGGATGCAGCCTATCTGGCCCTGTGGATTTATTGGCCTTTTATCCATTCAATTTACCTAACACCACTTCCGGCTAACCTGGATTTCCTCCATTTCATTTGACCCCAGTCCCCTGCTATTTCCAGCAGATTATTTATGTCTTCCTTAGTGAAGGTAGAACCAAAGTAGTTATTCAATTGGTCTGCCATGTCCTTGTTCCCCATGATCAATTTACCAGTTTCTGACTGCAAGTGACCTACATTTGCTTTAACTAACCCTTTTCTCTTCACATATCTATAAAAACTTTTGCAGTCCATTTTTATGTTCCCTGCCAGTTTTCTTTCATAATCTATTTTCCCTTTCCCTTTCCTAATTAACCACTTTGTTCTCCTCTGCTGGACTCTGAATTTCTCGCAGTCCTCTGGTAGGCTGTTTTTTCCAGCTAATTTGTATGCTTCATCTTTAGTTTTGATACTATCCCTGATTTCCCTTGTTATCCACGGATGCACTACCTTCCCTGATTTATTCTTTTGCCAAACTGAACAATTGTTGTAGTTCATCCATCCAGTCTTTAAATGCCTTCCATTGTATATCCACCGACAACCCTTTAAGAATCACTTGCCAGTCTATCTTGGCCAATTCATGTCTCATACCCTCAAAGTTACCTTTCATTAACTTCAGAATCCTTGTTTCTGAATTAACAATGTCACTCTCCATCCTAATGAATAACTCAACCATATTATGGTCACTCTTGCCCAACAAGACTGCTAACTAACCCTTCCTCATTACTCAGTACCCAGTCTAGAATAGCCTGCTCTCTCGTTGGTTCCTCCATATGTTGGTTTAGAAAACTATCCTGCATACATTCCAAGAAATCCTCTTCCTCAGCACCCCTGCCAATTTGATTCACCCAATGTATATGTAGATTGAAGTCACCCTTTATAACAGTTTTACCTTTGTTGCACGCATTTCTAATTTCCTGTTTGATGCCATCCCCAACTCCACTACTACTGTTAGGTGGCCTGTACACATCTCCCACTAGTGTTTTCTGCCCCTTTGTGTTTCGCAGCTCTATCCATATCGATTCCACATCCTCCATGCTAATGTCCTTCCTTTCTATTGCATTAATCTCCTCTCTAACCAGCAACGCTACTCCACCTCCCTTTCCTTTCTGCCTATCCCTCCTGAATATTGAATATCCCTGGATGTTCAGCTCCCAGCCTTGGTCACCCTGGAGCCATGTCTCCGTGATCCCAACTATATCATATTCATTAATAACTATCTGCACATTCAACTCATCCACCTTATTATGACTGCTCCTTGCATTGAGACACAAAGCCTTCAGGCTTGTTTTTACAACACTCTTACCCCTTATACAATTATGTTGAAAAGTGGCCCTTTTTGATTTTTGCCCTGGATTTTTCTGCCTGCCACTTATACTTTTCACCTTGCTACCTATTGCTTCTACCCTCATTTTACATCCCTCTGTCTCTCTGCTCATGCTCCCATGCCCCTGCCACATTAGTTTAAATCCTCCCTGACAGCACTAGCAAACACTCCCCCAGCGACATTGGTTCCCTTCAAGCCCAGGTGCAGACCGTCCTGTTTGTACTGGTCCCACCTCCTCCAGAACTGGTTCCAATGCCCGAGAAATGTGAATCCCTCCCCCTTGCACCATTTTTCAAGCCACGTATTAATCTGCAATATCCTCCTATTTCTACTCTGACTAGCACGTGGCCCTGGTAGTAGTCCAGAGATTATTACCTTTGAGGTCCTACTTTTAAGTTTATCTCCTAGCTCCCTAAATTCACCTTGTAGGACCTCATCCTGTTTTTTACCTATATCGTTGATGCCAATGTGCACCACGAAGGCTGGCTGTTCGCCCTCCCCCTCCAGAATGTTCTGCAGCCGTTCAGTGACATCCCTGACCCTTGCACCAGGGAGGCAACATACCATCCTGGAGTCTCGTTTGCGGTCGCAGAAACATCTATCTAGTCCCCTTACAATTGAATCCCCTATTATTATAGCTAATACTATACTATTACTATAGTGTATGCTTGGTCTTGCCGATGCAAAGGAGACCATATCAGGAACTCCGAATGCAGTAGATGAGGTTGAAGGATGTGCACATGAACCTCTGTCTCACGCATCTGTAGTTGCAGGGAAAAGTACCTGGGACGGGGATGGTTTGGCAGGAAATGGATGAGTGAACCAAGGAGTTGCAGTGGAGTCACTCTTCCTGGAAAGTGTAAAGGGATGCAGATGTGAAAAATGGTGATGCAATCATGTTGAAGGTAGCGGCAATATAGGAAAATTATGTGTTGGATGTGGGATACTGGTGGGGTGAAAGGGAAGAACTCTATCCTTGTTCCATCTCAGGGGAAGGGAGTGGGGGCAGAACTGGGAGACACAGAGGATTCCATCTACATCAGAAGGGGGAATCGTGTTTTACTAAAAGAGTACATCTCAGTGGCCAAGAGTAGAAAGCCTCATCTTAGAGCAAATGCGGTGGAGATGGATAATTGGGGATGATGTATTTGCATAACTCTGGGAGTCATTTGGTAGATATCAGTTGCTAGTCTGTTCCTTATAATGGAGATGGAGGTGGAGGAAAGTGTCTGAGATACCTGGAGATTCATAGGGCGACAGTAGCACAATGGTAGTTGCTGCCCTAGGGCTCCAGAGACCCGGGTTGGATCCTGACTGTGGTTCCTACCTATACGGAGATTACCCTTTCTCCCAGTGACCACATGGATTTTCTCCCATACTCCAGACGTACAGGTTTGTAATTGGCTTTGGTAAGTGGTAAAATTGTCCCTAGTGTGTGCAGGTTAGTTTACTGTGTGATCGCTGGTCAGCGAGGACTGGTGGGCCGAGCGACCTGTGTCCACGCTGTATTGCTGAAGTCAAAAGATCGTTCAAGTGAATTTGAGGAAGGTTTGGAACAAGTGGTAAAGTGGATGAAATCAATGAATGCACGAGGTAGCCCTGAACAGGCTTGTCTATGTAGCAAAGAAAGAGATGGGGAATGGTGACAGTGTGGCAGTTCCTGGGGAGTAGGCCACTCCCTGGTTCACGTACCCGCTACAACAGTGTGTTTTTAGAAGAAGGTCTGTTCAACGTAACCACCAAAAAGGCAGGCAGGGCCTATGGGTTTAAGGTGAATGGCTCAGGAACGTGTGGCATGAGGGAATAAATTTGGACTACCTGGATTAACCTTGCATAGAGGTTCACTGGACCAATGTCATCCTTCACTGCAATGATTATACAATTCACCTATTCCTTCCCTGTAATTGTTTATGCTGCTGTAGCAGGGACAGGATCAGATTGAACAGAATTGAACAGTTACAAGTGGCTGGTTTCATAACCAAGTCAAGAGTTTCTGCAGTGAGAAGCCAAGTATATGTCAGGTACAAAACACAAAGTGCTGGAGGAACTCAGTGGGTCAGGCAACGTTTTGGGATAGGATTCTACTTCAAACTGATTGTAAGGAGAGTCAGGAGAGGGGAGGGGGCTGGAACAAAGCCTGGCAAGTGAAATTCATGAGGGGGTTGACTGAGAGATGACTTTCCTGCCCCGCCCCCTTTTCCCATCCCCTTCCACCTATAACCCTATTGTCCACCACCAAATGGCAAAGACATCCACCTGTATTCACCTATTAATTGCTGGGCCTTGTTCTGCACTTTTCTCCACTTTATCCTTCCACACCCCACCACATTTAGTCTGAAAAAGGGTCCTGATCGGAAAAGTGGCCTATTCATTTCTTCCATCAATGCTGCTTGACTCGTGTAGTTACGGCAGCTCTTTGTGCATTGTTTTGTCTCCTTCTATCTGACAAAGGGTATTTGAGCTGAAACATTACCCAGGGCTGCCAACATTGGGTGAGAGTTGGGAGTGAGAAATTGCGAGGGGGCGTAGTGACCAAGCGGGGGGGGGTTGGTAGCGAGCTTTTGCATTTTTCAGCTTGAAATTGTGCAATCTGGTGCATACTGTTGCGAGTCTTTTAACTTGCACTTGAATGCAACATTTATGCTTCAAATTGGATTAGGTATGAATAAGGTTAGGCTAAATTACATTCCTAACTACATTCCACAGTAGAGCCAGGCTCTGATCAACAGGTGTAGCACGTGAATGACCTTAGTTTATTCATGTATGGAAATCAGATTGTAATTCATGTTGTTATGCATATATATAGAGAAACAAAAACCTAGAAACAAGGCAAGAGGAGTTGGACTTCCATCACTCTTCTGCACAAATAAATCAATCAACCTTACCCTTTGACTATAGAAACAAGATGAAAATAATGCCACATATTCAACCGTATATGGTTTAATGAAATTAAGATATATATATAAAACATATATATGGAAACAGGCCCTTCGGCCCACCAAGTCCACACCGACCAGCAATCTACCTTACACCAATTGTATCCTGCATGCCACAGACAATTTACAGAAGCCAATTAACCTGCAAACCTGCACTTCTTTCGGATGTGGGAGAAAGCGGAATATCCAGAGAAAACCATGTGGTCATAAGGAGAATGTACAAATACTGTACAGACAGCACCCATAGTCAGGATCAAATCTGGGTCTGTGGTGCTGCAAGACAGCAACTCTACCGCTGCACCACCGTGCCACCCCGTTATATTATTTTTTCTGTAATATATTTATTATGGTGTCACGTCAATAAAGATGAACACATGATTATAATTTCTGCCCTTAGTTGGATAACACACATCTCCAGTAATTGTGTTATAGGGCTGGTTGGTTTTCAACCTCTTCAGTCTGAAGGCCTCGACCCGAAACATCACCTATTCTTTCTCCCCATAGATGCCACATGTCCTGCCGAGTTATTCCAGCTTTTAGTGTCTATCTTCAGTTTAAACTACCATCTGCAGTTCCTTCTTACACTCTTTGTTAAGCGAAACAGGTCCTATTCTCATAATATTATTCACCTCAACTAAGTCTTTTCTTCACCTCGGTTGCTACAGAGAATACAATACCAGTTATCAAATCTTTCTTCAAAGTGAAAAATAAATTCCAGCCCCGCCAATATGTTCATAAATCGCCCCTGGATCCTCTCCAGAGCAATTGCACCCTTTCTACAGTGTGTCACAGTCTTACAGCATGGAAACAGGCCCTTCATCCCAACTTGTCCATGCAGATCAACATGCCCCTTCTAAACTAGTCACATTTATGCACATTTGGCCCATATCCCTTTAAACCTTGTGTGTGTGCAAGGGTGTGTGTTAGGTTGTGCGTGAGAGTGTGTGTCAGTGAAGCGGCGACAACACCCTGAGTGAGCGAAGACTTGGCGATGTCCAGGGTGCATTTCCCTCTCTCCCCCCCTCCCCGGGAATGCAGGCCGGCCCAGGTGCTCTGTGTCCAGCTCCGGGTCCGGGGGAGGTCCGGGGGAGGTGAGGGTCAGGGGGAGGTGAAGGTCAGTTACCCGGGGGTCCGGGGGAGGTGAGGGACAGACACGCGGGGGTCGGGCATCGGAGCGGAGCCTTCGCCCGCGATTCATCCCCGCAGCTCCGGAGGCGGCACCGACGCCCTCAACTCACCCGGTTCGCTCCTGGCGACTCCATGCGGTGTGGACAGAGCGGCCGCCGGACACAGAGCCGCCGCAGGTGATGGTGGGAGGTGTGAGCGGTGCCGGGGGGGGGGGGGGGGGGGGGTTGGTGCTGGGACCACCGCTGTGTCTCACCTGTCACACCATCTGCACGGGGATGTGAATGCGGGTGAGGCAGCATCTATAGAGCGGTGGACAAAAATGCTGGAGAAATGCTTGAGTGTGAAGAAAGGTCAAACTCAGACATAGATGCTGCCTCACCCGCAGAGTTTCTCCAGCATTTTTGTCTACATTGCCATTTTTAATAGTGTGCGATGTTCTTAACGGGGAACCTGCCGACAAAAAAAACTATTCTCATTGGTAAGTGTGGAGGAGTGTGCCTTTATTTATTTATTCAAATATTTTTAAAAATATTTTTTTGAGCGTGAGAACTTCTGTCAGAGCGAGAGCGTGAGAATGTCCTCAAATGCGTTCGTCTCACGCTCAATGAGTGAGAGTTGGCAGCCACTGCATTACCTCTGTTTCCCGTCCCACAGATGCTGCCCGACATGTTGAGTATTTCCAGCATTTTCTGTTTGTTTTATTATATAAGAAATGAGAAGAGGCGGGGTCAAGTACCCGAGGTGAGGTATGGATTCAATCAAGTGAAGATGTTGCTTGCAACAACATCACACACACGTGAACATAGACAATTTATATAAAACGGTGACATGGGTCGGGGTGGAGTTTGGGGTGGGAGATGGGGGCCGGTAACGGGAGGGATTTGGATTGGGCCGAAGGCAGGTGGATGTGATCGGGGCTACGCGAGGGAGCTGCGACAGGGCTGGGATTTGGGTGGGGTGGGGTTTTGTACAGGAGGCGGGGATGCAGGTTTGGGGAGGGAGTCAGGTTGCTGCCTGACAGGATATCACTCGCTTTGAACCGTCCGGGTGGGGTGGAAGGTGGGAGCGTTGCTGCACGTTCAGAGCGAGGGATGAGCCAGAAGAAAGCAGCGCTCGGGGCCAGCGACTTGCCAGCGAGAGCTACCCCGGTTCGGCCCGCCAGCTCTGGCAGGACCGCCGGCGGGAAAGCCAAGGGCCAGCGTGGAGGAGGAGCGGAGGCGCGGAGCAACTGTGCCAGTGCCAAAGCCAACGACGCCCACCGCAGCCCCGCAAACCTCGGCGAGAAGGATGGAGCCGGTCACACGGACAGGAGTGACGGGATCACCGGCATCCGCAGATGTACTGTTGCCAAGGAGGCCATTCTCACCAAGGCTGCTGGTGGCAAGGACACCATTCCCAACAGGACTGCTCGTGGGAAGGACACCGTTCCCACCAAAGCTGTCCGTGGCACGGAAATTAATGCCAGGGGGGCTGCTGGCCACAAGAAAATAGATGCCACCGTGGTTGCTGCTGGTGTCAAGGGGAAGAATGCCAACAGCACTGCTGACGACAATGACATCGATGCCAGGGTGGCTGCTGCTGGCAAGGAAATGGATCAAGCCAAAAGCGTTGGTCCCCGTGCCAAGGGAAAAAATGCCAACAAAGACGCGGGTGGCAGGAAGGCCAAGGCAGCAGTTGTCGCTGGAGACGGTGAGGTCGGCAGAGAGCAAGAGTTGAATAAAATGCTGCGGGCTGTGATTGAAGATCTGCGCATTAGATCGGATGAGCGATCCCAAGCATCGAAGCGGGTGAACGAAGTGGTGGACCATTTGATGCGGTACCTCCGCAGAGATCCCTGTTTTGCATCAATTACAAAGTTGCCAAGTGGCAGTTACTACGAACGCGTTAAGGTAAAGAATATTTGACTACCCATCCGAGCACCGAAAGTCGCCTTATGGGTGCATTTGGTTTTATTTCAACTTCCGCTGGTTGCGTTTACTTTCATTTCCCGGCGTTCAGGCCAGGGCAGGTTTACAGTAATTGTTCAACCTGACTGTCAGCTGCTGGAATGCTGGCCTGGCAGGTTAGACGCTCGGTTTGCGGATGCTTCTATTAGCAATGTTACAACATTGTGAGATTTAAAAAATCAAGTCTGCAATTTATCCCATCAGATAAAGCATAAAAATAAGTTTAATTTGACACCTAATTCATTTCATATCTTCAGTATTTAAAAAGTTATGGCCATTTTCATACTCGGAAATTAGCATCTTGTTCCCTATTGTTTTCCCATTGACTTAACTCAAAAGCTGTGATCGAGGACAGTCAAAAGCTCATAATTTTCTTATAAATTAAGAGAACTGAATGAATTGTTCAGTTATTATAGATTGAAGCATTCTGAAACGAATATGAAACAATTTTACTTGGATGACCTGAAATTAAAGCATGTAATTAGTTAGTTGCCTAATTGTAGCTAATTACAAAATTGACCGTTGTGTCGGAAATAGTAATAAACACCCAGACTGCTTTGAAAATGCAAAAATGTGATATTCTCAAGATCAGAACATTAATATCATTGTATTATATGCTGTAAGTCCGTTATAGATAAGTAAATAAATTACAATTTCTAGCAAAAGACCAAATCTTTATGGAGAAGATCAGCTGCTAGCTGGTACATTGGCCTATCATAATTAGTAGGATCATCATACTCCCCAGATTGCAACCAATAAGCAACTGTGTTCACCTTGTTTTTCCTCAACTTTTTAATTTTGGCATTGTAAACTACAAGTTCAAGCTACAAGTGCTCTTCAAACCACGCATGACATGCCTTTCTGCCAACTACTTTTCCATTAAGAATGTCCTGTAGTTCATCACATTTGGAGCAGTCCAAATTCGAATAATCTCTGCGAATGCTGTTTAAATCATACTCTTTCAATTTTTTTCCTAGTTTTGTCCTCTCTTTCGTGTCCCGAGCATGCTCCTTGCCTTTCTGTTGCTTGATGATTTCTGCTCTCAATTCCTTCCGTTTTTTCTTCTGTCTGTTCCTCTGCACTCTCCCCTATGTCACTGCCTTACAGAGCACCTCCTCCCTACGATGCTCCTCGAGATTATCAAGGTAATTGACTGTTCTATTCTTGCAGGCCCGCATTCTACATGACAAATAACACATGGCAGCATTGGGAGATTTCTGTTTCGATGAGCTAAACATCCCCATTATCTCCTCTGCATCAATGTTGTGTGATCTTGCTGATGCAGTCTCCTCCTTCAGTTTCTCAGTTACATCAAGTTCAAAGTATTTACTATACTGCTTCTCCAACACAGTGATGACAACTTGAAGACAGCTCCTCATCTTTGAACTGAACTGTGGATGTACTGGTAGCTCCCGAAGTTTTGTCAATGTGGCATCAAGATGTACCTCCTCACCGAATAAATCTTCCCTTGCCAATATCAAGTTGGCTGGATTTTCTGTGGCTTCCTTTAGAGCAGCAATCACCCCTTTAACCACTTTGATGCCATCAACATGGTTGATCTGATTCTGGCTTGAAGTGTAGAAGTGCTTCATCCAAGGCCCAGTCAGATATTTGCCAAGTAAGCCTAATATCTGAAGTTCTACTTTTGCTTCAGCCTGGGTGAAGTCATGGAGGATGGCGCTTTTCAACCCCCCCACAGGATGTTCTGCTATTCAGCAGTGCAACAAAGTCATCATAATGTTCTCTGAGCTTGCCACTAATATGAAACAGTATGTGCAATCTGTTGCCAAGGTACCGTGGGAGGACACCTCGGGGGATGTTCCTGTCGTCCAAAAATGCGACAAATCCTTTTGGATCCCCTTTTCCGTTGTTGTACCGAAGTTTGCTCATCTGCAGTATGACATTTACTGCTAGACAGTCTTTCCCAAACAAGAATTGCCCTCTGGATTGTTTCTGCATTTTGAGGGCTGATGTTGCAATGGAGTGAAGAGGATGCAAGTGGCAGTAGAGCTCATTCCAAGATCCCTAATCAGCATGATTAGCTGCACACCTGTCACTCATTGTGTTTGAAATGTTGTCGATTATCTTTTGCCTGGTATCTTGAAAATCTGCTTGCTCATTGAAATAAGTGTACGTTTTACACAAATTGTCAACTGTTTCACAAATATGTTGTGCGTTGTCCTCAGCAGTCCCACCAGCCAATTCATCGGCTGCTGCAGAAAGACATTGTCTTTAAATCTATTTGGTTTTGCTTTCACTTTAAGGCTTAATTAACTACACGTTTGGGAGTTTTCAACTGTGCCCTAAGTTCACTGATCTTTATTGTAAGAGCAGCCCTGGATTCTGACAGAAAGTTTAGTCTTTTCAATTTCTGTTTCCTTGGTGAAAGACTTAGAAATTCTCTGCTACATCTTGTTGAAACACTAGATGTCGATGGCATTTTTTCAGGTGAGGCAGCAGCTGTCGTTGGCGTTGCTAGATTCAGTGGAGGATGCAGACTATGACTGTCATCGCCCATGTCTTCAGTGTCTTGAAATATGGACACTTGGCTTTCAGCTGATGTCAAGGATTCAGGATCTTGAGCACCAGGCAGTGGAATGTCATGTAAAGAAATATGTTGACTGCCTTCTGGACGTTTAAAAGTTTCACCACAAATTTTCATAAATGCTCCAAGTTCCTTGGGATTGGTAAGTTTTTTGAACTTATGCAAAGTCCGGTTAACGAGAGCCTTCACTCTTAACTTAACAGCACCAAATGAATAGCCTTCTGCAACCGACAAAGAGAAATGTGAACTCAGCAATTTTTCTCTTTCAGACAGACTTTTTCCAAACGGGGTATACAAGTACAAGATGTGTCCATTTTTAAGATCCCTCTTAGACTCGGGCATGACAGAGGAATTGACTTCAAGTTGAACTCTAGCTATGCCAGTCTGGGTTTTTGGATTGATAATTTTGCATTTCTTCTTCGGAGACATCTGTATATAATGTAAATTAAAAAAAACCACAGAAACAAGTTATTATTTGCACTTTTAGAAACAAAATGTAGAAATGATAAAGTTAAACGCTAAACCAAATAGTAAATACCCAACAAGAAATTCATATTCATCAGTTTCATCTAAATTCAATTACTAGATCTAAACATCTATCCATTTCTTAAGAAAGGTTAACATTTTTAAATAGCCTAAGTGTCCAAATAACATTCACACAATAATTCACAACATGATTTTTAAATCTCATTGTCATGAATTTATAGGCCAAATGGAAGGAATTTAATATTTAATTCCCATAAATTAATGGGCATTTAAATAATCTTGCGAGTGGGTTGTTGTGGAACGCGATCGATTGGAACGTTGCGGTTGCGGTGAATTTGAACCCCATATCGGCAGGAAAAACACTGCCGGTTCGTATGGGGCCAAAATCACATTTTCGGCAACTAAATTTTGATTAAAGTCATCCTAAGAAGCAAGTCTGCTTCCGAGAACGGAAGTCCGTTCAATTTTTCTTCAGCAGCTGGCATCCCGAGGAAGTTCGCCTCCGACAGGCAGGAGAAAACGGCATTTTATTCCCGCCCCACCCTCGCACACGGCCAGTGGCAGAACAGCAGCGCCGCTGAAGGTAAGTTTTGTAACATCGCTACTTCTAAGAAGTCGTCAAGTCAAGAGAATTTATTGTCATGTGTCCCAGATATCATATCATATATCATATCATATATCATATCATATATCATATCTATATACTTTTAAACCTCTGTGTGTTTGTGTGTTTATGTCTGTCAGATTTGGTCTTTGATTTGATTTCGCCTCTTCCACCGCTGCTTTTCACCATGCTCCGAAATGCAGCGGGGGAACAACCGATCTTTGCCTTGAGCCGGTGCGTTAATGACCTGTCAGCCTCATCTTTGCCTTGAGCCGGCGCCTAACGGTCTAACAATGAGTCGGCCTCCCCCCCCCCCCCTCACCCACTTCCCCTCTCCCCCCTCCCCCCTCCCACCCCCCTCCCTCCCCCCCTCTCACATCCCCTCCCTCACCCCCCTTTCCCCCCTCTCTTCCACCCCCCAAACACACAGGCGGGGGGAGGGAGGGAGAGGGGAGAGGGGGAGGAGGGGAGAGGGGGAGGAGGGGAGAGGAGAGATTGGGGACGGAGAGGAGAGGGGGTTGGGGGGAGAGGGGGAAGGGGGGGAGAGGGGGATGGGGAGGGGGAGGAGAGCAGGGAGGGGGGAAGACGGGAGAGGGGTAGGGGGGTGGGAGAGGGGGGAGGGGTGGGAGAGGGGCGGGGCAGGTGGAGAGAAGGAATGAGGGGAAGGGGAGAGAGGGGTAGAGGAAGGGAGAGGGGAGAGGGGGAAGAGAGAGGGGGGAGGGGGGAGAGAGAGGGGGGAGAGAGAGGGGTGGGAGGGAGAGTCGTGGGGGAGTGGGAGGGGGGAGAGAGGGGAAGAGTAGGGAATGAGGGGGAGAGGGGTTGTGGGGAGTGGTGCAAAAGGGAGAGGGGTGGGGGATGGGGGTGGAGGGGGGAAGAGGGGTATGGAGTGAGAGAGGGGGGAAAGGGGGGTGAGGGAGGGGATGTGAGGGGGGGAGGGAGAGGGGGAGTGGGTGAGGGGGGAAGGCCGACTCATTGTTAGACCGTCCAGTCTGCACTTGGTCCAGTATCTATTAAAACTCTGTGTGTGTGTGTGTGTGTCATTTTGCCTTTGAAATGTATCTCCTCAAAATGGGGACATTTTAATATATTTCAGTAGAGATTTTCCTTGTGATTTTAGAAATCAATTCCTCTGTTCATTTGGTACATTATTTTCATGAATTTTTAAATTAAAATTGTTGACCAATCTGACCTTTTTTTAAATCTGACTGCTGCCCAGCTGCTGACGTAAAAAATAACATCTTCTGGTAGATATTTTCCTTATGATTTAAAAAATCCAATCCTCTATATATCTGGTCAATTATTTCCCGAGATATTTACTAAAATTTATAACGAAACTGACATTAAAAAAATCATTAAGGTTGCCCAGCTGCTGACCTCACAATGCCTTTGCATCTGGCCCATCTGCCTCCCCCCCCCACCAGCCTGCCAGGTTGTTGATACCATTGCTTTTCATTGAATTGAATTGAATTATTTCTCACTTAACATTATTAATTCTTAACATTAACTTTTAATTTCAAAGACAGTTATTTAAAAATAAATTTGCTGCCGTCATTGACAGCTTAGATCGGACCCGCTGTGTGTGTGTGTGTGTGTGTGTGTGTGTGTGTGTGTGTGTGTGTGTGTGTGTGTGTGTGTGTGTGTGTGTGTGTGTGTGTGTGTGTGTGTGTGTGTGTGTGTGTGTGTGTGTGTGTGTGTGTGTGTGTAGGGGGGGAGTGGTGGTTAGTGTGTGTGAGGAGGGGGGGTGGGTGGTTAATGTGTGTGATGCGGCAGGCTGATCCCCTGAATTCCATAGAGCTGCCGACAGCTTTCGTGCATGAGACATGCACGCTTCATTTCCGGAACATTCTGAATGCCTGACGCACGGTTGCATTTTGCTCTCTCTGTCCCTCCCCCTCTCTCTCCCCATCTCTCTCTCTCTCCCCATCTCTCTCTCTCTCTCCCCTCACTCTCTCTCTCTCTCCCCCCCTCTCTCTTTCTCCCCCTCACTCTCTCTCTCCCCCTTTTTTCATTTCAAAAACTTTATTCGACACAAATCATAAAATACAATACATCAAAACACAATCAAAAATCACACTATCACGAACAGATCATTGAAGTACAACAGTACATTCATTTATAATCGCCTCATCCCCACGCGGTGACCAGCGCTGACGGAAGGCCTCCAGAGTCCCCGTGAACACCGCGTGTTCCCTCTCCAGGGACACACGTGCACGGACGTAGGCCCGAAAGAGGGGCAGGCAGCCGACTCTCGCCTGACCGTCGACCGCCCGCTGCCTGGACCCACGAATGGCCATCTTGGCCAGGCCGAGGAGCAAACCGACAGGTAATTCCCCCCCCCACACTCGGCTCTCCCCACTCCCCGCCTTAAGTCCAAACACCAGGATTGTGGGGCTAAAATGCAGCCAGAACTTGAGGAACAGCCCCTTCAGATATTGGTACAGGGGCAGTAACCTCACACACTCCATATACACATGGAATACGGTCTCCTCCTCTCCGCAGAAAATACATGCGGCAGACGAGCCCGTGAACCGACTCAAAAGTTTATTACAAACCACCGCTCCATGCAGCACTCTCCACCCCAGGTCCCCAATATAAAGGGGTACGACTCCCTTATAGAAGGACCCCCACTGGGGCCCCCCGCTGCCTTCGGATGGTAACACCGTCCTCCATGGTGAGTCAGGACGGGAGACGAAGGCACGGTGGTTCAGAATGTGCAGGAGCATCCTATACAGTGCGCGTCTCCTTGCATCACAAAATGGCATGCTGGTCATCTCAGAAAGACAGCTCAGATTATGCGGAGCCGAAGGCCGAGAAATATCCCGGAGCCTAGGCCCGATGAGCAGATCTGACGGAGCGGGGATAAGCTCTATCTGAACCACTCTAGGCTCGCGCCTCTCCTCGACACCCACCATGACAGGATGAGGACCAGCCACACCCGCAGCCACAACATCCCCCTCTCCTCGTGGAGCAACACTCTGGCTGAACACCACCAAATTCCTCACTCTTAACACATCCCTGTAGAAAACAGGCAAGCCCCTTAGAGCGGGTCGACTGACGCCCGCCACCGGGAGCCGCGAGACCCCCCTTAGGCAACGACCCTGACGAAAAAAATACGTGGCCAGAGCGTGCCATCTGGGAGGGTTCTCTACATACATGTATCTCCGCAGAGTCCTGAGACGGAGAGCCGCCACCTGGGTACGCACGCACACCAAGGACTGGCCTCCCTCCTCTAACGGAAGACTCAGGACCGCCGCGGAAATCCAATGCTTCCTATTTCCCCAAAAGAAATCCACCAGCTTCTTCTGTATAGCAGTTACAAATATAGAGGGCGGGACAAGAGTAGCCAGCCGGTACCATAACATAGAGGCCACCAGCTGGTTTATGACCAGCACCCTCCCCCGAAAGGAGAGAACTCCTAGCAGGCCTGACCAGCGCCCCAGCCGAGCAACCACCTTCGTCTCCAACTCTTGCCAGTTTGCCGGCCAAACATCCTCAGTGGGACTCAGGTACACCCCCAGATAGAGGAGGTGCGTGGTACTCCACGCATACAATGCCATCTCCTCCGGCAGGGAGTCTACCCGCCACTGACCCACCAAAAGTCCAGAGCACTTACTCCAGTTAATCCTAGCAGAAGATGCAGCCGAGAAAATCTCCTGGCAGTCACGCATCCTCCGCAGGTCACCAGGATCATTGAACATAAGAAGTACGTCATCGGCATACGCCGATAGAATCACCTCAACCCGCGGGCCAGGTAGGGCCAGGCCTGTCAACCTCCTCCGAAGAAGACACAGGAACGGCTCCACACAGACCGAATACAACTGGCCCGACATAGGGCACCCCTGGCGGACCCCCCTCCCAAAATGAAAAGGAGCTAGCACCGCGCCATTAACCTTTACAAGGCACTCCGCAGCAGCGTACAAAAGCCGGATCCGGGCCACGAAGTGTGGTCCAAACCCAAACGCTTGCAACAACCCAAATAGGTATTCATGCTCTACCCTATCAAAAGCCTTCTCCTGATCAAGAGACAGAAAAGCAGCTGACTCACCAGTACCCTGGACTAAATGAATCAGGTCCCTAACCAGGTGGATGTTATCCTGGATGGACCGGCCAGGGACTGTATAAGATTGATCAGGATGAATCAATTGATGCAGCACGGAGCCCAGGCGATTTGCCATTGCCCGTGCAAAAATTTTATATTCTGTGCAAAGGAGAGAGACTGGACGCCAGTTCTTCAACAAACGGAGTTCGCCCTTCTTAGACAGCAAGACAACAACCATCCTACGCCACGAGAGAGGCATCACTCCAGTCGCCAGGCTCTCCCCCAGAACCAACATATAGTCACCCCCTAGGATGTCCCAGAAAGCTCTAACAAACTCCACCGTCAACCCATCCAGCCCGGGGGACTTACCCCTCCTGAGCTGATGCAAGGCGCGAGTCAACTCCTCCAAAGATAAGGGGCCATCAAGAAAATCAGCCTCCTCCCTATCCACGGTCGGTAGACCCTCCCACAGAACTTGCTGAGCCTCCACACTGAAACCCTCCGCAGAGAACAGGGACCCATAAAAGGACCTAACCAAGGCATTAATCCTCTCTGGATCAGTGACAGAGGAGCCATCATCTGCAAGCAACTCCACGAGCTGTTTTCGAGCTCCCCGCCCCTTCTCCAAAGAGAAAAAGAAAGGCGACGCTCGGTCCAGCTCGTGCAGCATCTGGACCCGAGACCTCACGTATGCGCCTCGAGATCGCTCAAGCAGCAGACTCCTCAAAACCTCCTTCTTCCTCTGAAACTCTCCCCATTCGCTGGAGTCTTCATCAACCTGACCCAGGCGAGACTCAGCGTCCTGTATCTCCCTCTCCAGCTTCCCGACCGCGGAGTCCCGCCTCCCAGTCGACCCCCATGTATATTCCTTACAAAAGAGACGGATGTGAGCTTTACCCACATCCCACCACTGCCTAAGGGAAGAGAAGCACCTCTGCCTCTCTCTCCACTTCACCCAAAACCGAGTGAATGACTC
The DNA here is from genome assembly GCA_963514005.1 of Raja brachyura. The sequence continues at coordinate 95,089,842 of OY740785.1, read as the reverse complement.
CCGGAAACACCGATCCTCCAGCAGCCTGTTGTTAAAGTGCCAGTACGCGGACCCAGCCCGAGCGCACGCTGGATTAAAATCCACACGCACCAGACAATGGTCCGAGCACGGCACCAGCCGCATTGAGGCCGCTGAGACACGGGAAACAAACGCTCGGGAAATATAAAACCGATCAATGCGGGAACCACCGCCCTCAGACCTCCGCGAAAAAGCAGTGGAATCAGGGTGAAGGTCCCTCCAAGCATCAACCAACTCAAAGGAGTCAATCAAGCCTCTCAGCTTCTTCGCTACAGCAGGCGCACACTGAGTACCAGAACGGTCCCGCACCTCAAGTGTGCAATTAAAGTCCCCACCAAGGAAGACACACTCTCCCCTATCAATAGTGCCCAACAGAGCATTCACCTCCCGAAGTAGGCCGGCCTGCATCGTGCCGGAGCTAGGGGCATACACGTTAATGAAATGCAACGGCATGCCATCCAGGCTCACGGCCAGATGGAGCAAACGTCCTGGCACCACTTCCTGCACCTTTAAAATGCTTGGCAGAAAATTTGGGGCCAACAGAAAAGCCACCCCACTCGAATTTGAGCTGAGATGGCTCATATAAACCCTCCCTTCCCACTCCAGTTGCCAGGTAGGTTCATCACTAGCAACGGTATGTGTCTCTTGCAGATAACAAACTGCAAATCTCCCCTCCCTTAGGGCTGATAAGAGCTGAAATCTTCGAAAACTCGCTCTACTCCCATTTAAATTTAATGTAGCTACTGTGAATGTGTAGGCACATTAGATTGAGACCCTCACACTCCCTGTAGTCGCAAGAACTCCTTTTCTGAGGACCTTCAAAAAACCCCGAAACTGCCCCAAATCCGAGTCAGAAAGACCACTATCCTTGTTACTAAGGATAGCCTCGAGACTCGCCTGCAAATCTAGACAGTCCCCCCACCGCCTTGTAGCAGCAAACCATAATGTTTTGGGAGCGCGGCTTGTTTTTAGGAACTCTCGCACCTCAACAATAAGCTTCGCCTCAGACACGGCCTTGGAGTCTGGGCTCGCAGCCAACCCGCTCGCACCTGAATCAACAACCTCAGAAAGACCAGAACTCTCTGACAAATCACTCTCTGTGCCACACCCACTGGCCGCATCGCTGTCCCCCTCCTCAGCCATGACACGACCCCCCGGATCAATGCTGGGGGTGGGTCCCAGCACCCCTGCCTGACACTCGCAGCCCTCTGAATGGCTGGGCTCCTGCACGCTACCATCACCCTCCTCTTCTGGGCCTGGGGAAGCAACAACAAGAGGCATCCCCAGGGCCTGTGGAACACTGGCACCCTCGGAGTCTGAAAGAGGATCACGACCCATAACAGCCCTGACCTCCACATCATCCAGAGTGCCCTCTCCACAGGCATCACCCAGAGAATCACCACCTGCTATAAAACTCACCCCAGACAACTCATCCGGTGAGGCATCCCGCCCCCCAGCACCTCCACTGGCACCGATATGGAGCACAGGCTTGAACGACAACACCCCCGAAACTCCCCCCTCGGCCTGACTCTGCACATCCCCCGTCACAGAGGGCACACTACCAGGGGAGCCAACCATGTCACCTAACGTGCTAGCACCCTCAGTAGCCCTCTGAAACGAGGGGACCTCGTCCGACCCAGAGGGTACACACCCAAGGGAGCTAACCACAGCACCCGCCGAGATAACTCCCTCAGAGGGCCCCTGAGATGAAGGGACAGACTCCCGCCCAGTGGACACATCTCCACCGGAATCAACTTCAGCACCCAGTCCTGTGACACCCGCTGTAGATCCATGAAGAGAAGGCCCAACCACCGACCCAGAAGACACCGGGTCAAGACCACTTTCAGCCACCTCAGTGGTGGAAAGCCCGGAGAAAGACATCCCCTTCGCTCTGGACCCACGCCCGTCCTCATCTTCACCAGGCAGATGCCTCCTTTTAGTCCCACTCACATGCGGAGGTACGGTAACCTCCATAAGGGAAGGGTCATCCGCCCCCACAATACCCCCATCCACTTTGCCACCCACATGTTTAGGCTTCTTTACCCCCTTCCGAACCACCGCAACTCCCCCCTGGGCCCCAGCAGGTGCAGTCTGCACCACACTGGAGCTAAACTCACCCGATTGCACTTTCTTCGCTCGGGCGGCCCTATCCCTCTCCTTCTTCTTGTTGTGCTTCCCCTGCTTCTCCCAAAACCCCCCCTCAACACTCCCCTCCTCCTGCGCCCCACCTCCATCCGCCGCCACAGGCGCAAGACGTGGGGGGCGTGGGCTCTCACTGCCCAGGGTCCCCAAAGCGGAACCTACGGACCCAGAAGGCTTAGCACTGCCGCCCCGGGTCACCAAGGCAGAACTGGCAACCTTAGCCGGGTCAGCAGTACCACCCCGCGCCGCTGAGGTTTGACGAGCCACCCCAGATGGGCCAGCAGCGCTTTCCTGGGCCACTGCACTAGAACCTCTAGCAGTGCCCCCGCGAAAAAGACACTCCCTACAGAGATGTCCAAATTCGCCGCACGCATGACACCGTGCCTTTCCCCAACTCCAACGCACGGTTCTGGGGACACCCTTATGCACCACCTCAAAACTCCCCTCGGCACCATCCCCCTCACCCACCTTCATGAACACCCTCCTCTTGAAACTGAAGACCCCTTTCTCCTCTGGGTCCCCCCCGGGATGCAAGAGACGAAAACATTTAGACCGCACCTCCCCGAACTTGGACAGGTGTGGAATAAGTACTGCATCCGAAAAATAGGTGGGGCAGCTCCGCAGAAGAACCGGTCTCACCCTGGATACCCACGGATCCACCTGTATGTGGACCCCCCCACTGAGATCCCCTCCTCCAACGCTCGGGCCACACACTCCCGGGTCTTAAGTATCATCTCCACCTTTCCTCTTTCGAGCTCGGAAGAGACAATAGCCCCCCTCCCAAGAAGTTCATTCATGGCCTTCGTAATTTCCCCCCTCGACATCATAGGCCCAGTTTGAACAGAAATACCAAAACTGTCCCCATCCAAGTCAACATGAGGCTCAAGCTCAGATGGCCTCGCACCCGCCACTGATGCCATCGCTGCGTAGGTCCGGACCTTCGGCCGCGCCCCTTCCATCGCCATCCTCACAGAGGCACAAACCAGCTCCAGGCACCTCAGCAGCACAGCTCCAAGTTAAGTCCCAGAGACAGTCACAGTCAAAGACAGGCAGCAGAAAACAGAAACCTCCAGCAGAAGCAGGAAAGTCCCCAGGTTCGTCCACAGCCAAGAGCAGCTTTTGGAAAGCTCTATCGCAGTCTCGCTGGAAGCACAAGTACCTTCTTCACATTAAGCCAGGCAGCCGCACTGAGCAAAATGACTTTAGGGCAGAGAAACGGCGCTAAAAACAACAAAGACACCGCCAATATTCCAAACCCACGATCACAGGCACTATTGGCAATCCGCCAACGACAACCGCACCCTCGACAATGTGGAGAAACTCAGGAATTCTCTCACTGTTGGAGGCATCCCAGACCAGAGGAAAGCTTCAACAGCCCAACGATAAGTTAGACTAGGAAACCCCCCTGTGTCTGTGTCCTCTTCGGCGACAAAATCCTTGAAAGGCTGCTTCAATCCTTCTCTTAGCAGAGCTGAGAAGAAAACACGACCTCTCTCTCTCTCTCTCTCTCCCTCTCCTCTCTCTCTCTCTCCCCCCTTCCTGTCCCCCCTCTCTCTCTCCCCCTTTCTCTCTCCACCTCTCTCTCCCCTCTCGCTCCCCCGTCTCGCTCCCCCCTCTCTCTCTCTCCCCCTCCCTCTCTCTCGCTCTCCCCCCTTCCTCTCCCCCACTCCCCCTGCCCTCCCCCACCCTCCCTCCCCTAAACCCCCTTCCCCTACCCCCTCCCTCCCCCCCACCTCTCCCCCTTTCCCCCTCTCAGCCCCTCTCTCTCTCCCCCTCCCTCTCCTCCCCTCTCTCTCTCCTCCCATCTCTCTCACCCCTCCTCCCCCACCCTGCAGGGAGCAAATTAATAATATTAATATAATATCAAGGGGGGTAGTTAGTGTATGTGTGGGGGTGGTTAGTGTGTGTGACGTTGCATGCTGCCCCGCCCCCCGCCACAAATGCGCGTTGGGGGAACAGACCCAATAGTGTGTGTGTGCGCGTTCATTTTGTGTGTGTTCATTTTGTCCATGAGTGTGCGTGTTCATTTTGCCTTTGAAACGTATCTTCTCGAAAATCAGATGCCGAAACGGGGGAATTTTTACAGTAGAGACTTTCATTGTGATTTTAGAAATCCACTCCTCTGTACATTTGGTACATTATTTTCCTGAATTTTTAATTAAAATTGTTGACCAATCTGACCTTTTTTAAAATCTGACCGCTGCCCAGCTGCTGATGTTACAGTAACATTGATTTTTTTCATCTTCTGGTAGAAAATCTCCTTATGATTTCAAAAATACAATCCTCTATAAATTTGGTCAATTATTTCCCGAGATTTTTACGAAAATTTATCACCAACAGCTGCTGACCTCACAATGCCTCTGACCTTGGGATCTGCAGAACGCTCGTTCTTTCTGCGTGTTTTGAAGAATGGGGGGGGGGGGGGGGGTGGGGGGAGTGGTAACGTACCTCGTGTAAAACTGCGCATGCGCGTTGACAGCAGCTGCATTATTCCAGAGCGGGGGGAGGGGCGGGGCATATGCCCTCACTCTCTACCCCCCCTCCCTCTCTAGACGCGGCTGAGAGTTGGGGGGTATGCGTCAGTAGATAGGGCGGTTATGGGGTAAAAGGAGCAAATTAATAATATTAATATAATATCATGGCGGGTAGTTAGCGTGTGTAGTGCTTCCCAGTTGCTGACATTACAATAACAGTGATTTTTTTTAACATCTTCCAGTAGAAATTTTCCTTAAGATTTCAAAAATCCTACCCTCTATAAATTTGCTCTATATTATTTCCAGAGATATTTACTAAAATTTATCACCAAACTGACGTTTAAAAAATAAATAACAGTTGCCCAGCTGCTGACCTCACAATGCCTTTGCACCTGGCCCATCTGCCTCCTGGCCCCGCCCAGCCCCCCGCCTGCCTGCTCGCCCTCCCCCCCCCCCCCCCGCTGTGGATTAGAGCATTGTTTATTTATTTTTTAATTGCATTGAATTTTATTGTTCCTCATTTAACTCCACTAATTATTGTTGATTCCATTGTTTTTCATTGAATTGAGTTAAATTATTTCTCACTTAACATCACTAATTCTTAACATTAACTTTTAATTTTAAAGACAGTTAAAAAAAAAAATTGCTGTCCTCATTGACAGCTTAGATCGGACCCGATGTGTGTGTGTGTGGGGGGGGGGGGGGGGGTGGGGGCGGCGGGGGTGGTGGTTAGTGTGTGTATGATGTGGTCGGCTCCTCCCCTGAATTCCATAGAGCTGCCGACAGCTTCCGTGCATTAGACGTGCACGCTTCATTTCCTGAACATTCTGAACGCGTGACGCATGGTTGCATTTCGCTCTCTCTCTCTCCCCCATCTCGCTCTCTTCCTCATATCTCTCTCCCCTCTCGCTCTCTCTCTCTCTCTCTCTCTCTCCCCCCTCTCTCCCCCTCTCTCCCTCTCTCTCTACCCCTCCCTCTCTCTCTCCCCCTTCCCTTCTCCCCTCAGCCCCCCCTCTCTCCCTCTCTCTCCCCCTCTCTCTCCTCCCCCCTTTCTCTCTTCCCATCTCTCTCACCACTACTCCCCCACCCTCCATTTCCTCCTCCCGTCCACCCCCCTCTCCCTCTGTCTCTTGCTCTTCTGTATCTGCCCCTTTCTCTCTGTCTCTCCCCATTCTCTCTCTGCCCTCACTCTCTACCCCCCCCCCCCCCCCCGAGACGCGCCTGCGAGTTAGTTGCTATGCGTCCGTGGATAGGGCGGTTATGGGGTAAAAGGAGCAAATTAATAATATTAATATAATATCAAGAGGGGTAGTTAGCGAGTCTGCTGGGGGGTAGTTAGTGTGGGTGACGCAGCATGCCGCCCCCCACCCCCCCGTAACCACATGTTGGGGGAACAGACCCAACGGGTCTGCACTTTGTCTAGTGAGAAATTAAATTCTTGCTTTCTGCAGCGCAACAGAATATTGTAAGCATAAATACAGAACAGTTCAATGCGACTATATAGCATAGACCACATACATACACATAAATAAACAGATAAAGTGCAATAGGCTGTTATAGTTCAGAGTTTGTTTGATGGAGATTTTAATAGCCTGATGGCTGTGTGGAAGTAGCTATTCCTGAACCTGGACGTACCAGATTTCAGGCTCCTGTACCTTCTACCTGCTGGCAGCGGGGAGATGAGTGTGTGGCCAGGATGGTGTGGGCCCTTGATGATGTTGGTAGCCTTTTTGAGGCAGCGACTGCGATAGATCCCTTCGATGGTGGGGAGGTCAGAGCCGATGGTGACTGGGCAGTAGTCACAACTTTCTGCAATCTTTTCCGCTCCTGGACGTTCAAGTTGCAAAACCAAGCCACGATGCAACCAGTCAGCATGCTCTCTACTGTGCACCTGTAGAAGTTCGAGAGACTCCTCTTTGACATACCGACTCTCTGTAATCTTCTCAGGACGTAGAGGCGCTGATGTGCTTTCTTTATAATTGCATCAGGGTGCTGGGACCAGGAAAGATCTTCGTAAATATGCACGCCCAGGAATTTGAAGTTCTTGACCCTTTCCACCATCGTCCTGTTGATATAAATGGGATTGTGGGTCCTTATCCTACCCCTTCCAAAGTCCACAATCAGTTCCTTGATTTTGCTGGTGTTAAACATAGAAATTAGGTGCAGGAGTAGGCCATTCGGCCCTTCAAGCCTGCACCGCCATTCAATATGATCATGGCTATTGAACCAGGTTATTGTGCTGAGACATTCACCATCAAGTTCACAAGAATAGATAGACACTATTCATAGATAGACAATCTGAATAAAAGGGTCTCGACCCAAAACCTCACCCATTCCTTCTCGCCAGAGATGCTGCCTGTCCCGCTGAGTTACTCCAGCATTTTGTGTCTCTCTTCAGTTTAAACCAACATCTACAGTTCCTTCCTACAAAGGCCACACGAAGTGTCTACGTGGCTTCTGGTATCTTTTGTCTTTTGGAGAATCCAGAACAATTCCGTCCCAGGGCATCTGCCATTCCGCCTAAGGTCAGTCCAAATGATGGCAGGTTCTGATGAGATGTCAGTATTAGCCATCCATCGCTGATGGGGACAGTATGTTTGAGCAAAGTACTACGTGGGCCTTAATGGTGAGAGGTGTAACAGCAATGGGGTTATACTAGTGATCGATTTTAACTTCGCCAATATTCACTGCATCGATCTTAAAGTGTGGCGCTTAGTTGGGGTGGAACTTGTAAAGTGCACCTAGGAAATATTTTTGAGCCCTTACATGAATTATTTGACTAGAAGCTCTACTGAACTTAATACTAGGAAATAAAACCGGGCAGATGGAGGAAATGCCATTTGGGGACAATTTTGAGGACATAGACTAGGCGACCGTTTTGCCGAACACCGTTCAGAAGGATGTAGGCCAAAGGCACGCAGTTGGGACGAGTGTAGATGGGGCATGTTGGTCGGTGTGGACAAGGTCAATGCTAAATGGCCTGTTTCCACATTATATATCTCATCTGGCATCTCGTTCCAGAAACACACTATGTGATAAAGATGTCCCTCAGGTTCCTATTAAATCTTCCACCTCACCTGAAACCTACGTCCTCGAGTTTTTGATTGCCCTACTCTGGGTAAATGACTGTGTGCATTTACCCCTTCTATTCCTCTCATGATCTTATACACCTCTATAAGATCACCCCTCATCCTCCTGTGCTCCAAGGTATAACCCCCTAGCCTGCCCAACCTCTCTAGCACATGCCCTCAAATCCTGGCAACAACCAGGTAAATCTTCTCTGCACTCTTTCCCGCTTAACCACATCCTGAAAATGAACATTATACTCTAAATGCAGCCTCACCAATGTCTTGTACAACTATAAGACAGATGCAATGCAATATACTGAAAGCCTTCTTGAACACCCTATCGACCCTGTGACTCCACTTTCAAGGAACGTTGTACCTGCATGCATGACCCCTCTGTTCTACAGCACCCCCCAGGGCCCTGCCATTCACTAAGAAGATCCTGCCCTGGTTTGATTTCCCAAAATGCAATACCTCACACTTGCTGACATTAAAATCATTAGCCATTCCTCAGCCCACTTGCCCAACTGATCAAGATCCTGCTGTAATTTTTGATAACCATCTTCCCCATCTACAACACCACCCGTTTCAATGTCATCTGCAAACTTACTAATCATGCCTTACATATTCTCATCCAAAATGCATTGGAAGCAAATCAGGTCTGAACTAGATGCAGGAAGAGTGTGGAATTCAGAAAAGTCAGTTGATGGAAAATTCATTAACTGTATACAAGTAGAATTTATATAAAGTACTCATCTGAAGCATGCAAGGGATGTGGAGAGGAAGCAGGAACACAGTATTGAATGTGGCCAATCCATTGTGATCACCTTGAATTATGAAACAGGCTCATTTCTATTGGATTTCTACTTGGGAACTTGTTTCAAAGGCACAAGTTTGAATCCTTTAAGGGGCAGCTAGAGAATTTCAGGCAATTAAATAAAAATGTGCAAATAGAAAAATAGCTAGTTTCAGTGGTATTAACAGGAAACTACGCAAATAATCATCAAAACCTATCCACTTCACTAATGTCCTTGAAGGAAGGAGATCTGCGATCCTCGCCCGGCCTGGCCTACACGTGACTCCAGGCCCACAGCAATGTGGTTGGTTATGAACAACCTTCTCAGTTTTGGAACCACTTGGCATATACAATAAATCCCACTCCCCCCCACCCCTCCCACAGTCACTTCAAGCCAATTAAAGGTTTGGGAGGGGATAGGCATTGCACCCTTTGTCTCAAACTCAGCCACTGGGGAGAGCAGGTGGTAGAGGTAGATGAACAGCAGACTTGAGTCACGCAGAGGGAACTTATAGAATCATAGAGTCATAGGGTGATACAGTGTGGAAACGGGCCCTTCGGCCCTACTTGCCCACACCGGCCAACATGTCCCAGCTACACGAGTCCCGCCTGCCAGCATTTGGTCCATATCCCTCCAAACTTCTCCTATCCAAGTTCAGAGGTGAGGGGCCAAAGTGTTTGGTAAATTCAATTTGGAGACTGAAATCAGATGATTTGTTAAAGGCAAAAGCCTGCAGGGTGAAAGGTGATATTTCATTTTAACATTTAATTTCTGGTCTCTGCAGATTTCTAAACCAAATGAATTTGATATAATGATCACAGTCCCTGTGAAGAGAGTCATGTGTCAAGAGGTGGACATCGAAGGTGCTTTCTACAATATTGCATTTAAGAGATGTCCACGTAGCAACCCTCTCAAACAATTTGTTTGTGATGGACTACTGTCAGCCGAAAAAATGCTTTGTCATCTCAGGAAACTCATAATAAATGCAGTAAAATTATTGGCAGGTCAGTATGCAGATATATAATTTACACCGTACTACATTGCAAGGCAGCTTCCACATGGTAAATTGATCCATTTGTTTATGGACAAAATAACATGGTGCTGTATTGTGATGACATTTTGCCAGTAGCACAACAGGACAGGATCAAATATAACAAATCTGAACTTATTTGGATAAAAGGAACAGCACAGATCAATGCTATAAGCTGCTGGTCCATTTAAATGGATTAGTGCTGTTGCGATCTCCCGATGCCAATGGAGCTACCGTGGGATGTAAGGGAATCCCCAACCTTGCTGAGGATCGCACTTAGTGAGTGCAGTGCCAGGACACACCGGGGAAACCTTCTATGTGTCGTGAAATATAGGCGACGTGCCTGAAAGTAAGACTGGAGCGCAAGAGACTTTCCCCCCACCCCCTCCCTCCACCTACTCCCCCATCTGACCATCCTACTGGGCAATGTACAGTTCCCAGAAACATAGAAAATAAGTGCAGTCGTAGGCTATTCGGCCCTTCGAGGCAGCACCGGCATTCAATATGATCATGGCTGATCATCCAACATCAGAAAATAAGGTTGAGGACTTAAGGGCGAGGCTGCTTTTTCAAAGAGAGATGAGGGAATGCTGTGTTCTCTGTTTCACAGAGACAGCCCGAAGGTTTCTCCATTCATCGCATGGACTGAACCGAAGCATCGGGGAAGGGAGAGGCGGAGGTGTCTGCCTCATGCTAAACTCTTCGTGGTGGTCAGATGTAGCGGTCCTGTCTAACTTCTGCTGTCCACACCTGGAACTCCTGGCGGTGAAGTGCCGTCCCCCTTGTAAGTCCCGAGGATATTTGCCTACATCATCCTGAGCACAGTCTACCTCCTGCCCCAGGAAACCATTCATCTAGCACTGGAGGAACTACATGACGTGGTCAACAAACATTAGACAGCATACCCTGAGGCCTTCCAATCCCTTCCAAGCTGCCACCAACTCGTGTCCTGCAGCACCAGAGGATTAAACACCTTTTGACCACTGCTATTCCACCATCAAAGATGCTTATCACTCTATCCCTTGTCCTCACTTTGAAAAATCCAACCATCTGGCTGTGCTCCTTCTTCCTGCAGATAGGCAGCGGCAGAAGAGCGCAGCTCCAGTGGTGAGGAGTGAACAGGGCAGGTTGGGGGAAGGAACAACTCTGGGATTGGAGTCAGTAGACTGGGCAATTTTCAGGGACTGGGCAATGGACCTGAATTTATACACCAAGATTGTTACCGACTTCATAAGAAAATGTGTGGAGAAGTGTGTTCCCATGAAAACCCATCCGAGTGTTCCCCAACCGGAGACCTTAGATGAACAAGGAAGTCTGCAATCTATCTGAGGACCAGACGTCCGGTGACACAGATTCATACCAGAAGTCCAGGTACGACCTCGATAAGGCAATCAAAAAGGTTAAAAGGGACGTTCGCTCTAAATTGGAGGATGACACCGACATTCGGCAGCTGTGACAGGGGTTGCACGTCATCACCTCCTGCCAGGCAAATCCAGGGTGCAGTTCGAGTGACAGCGAGGCATCACTCCCAGGCAAGCTCAATGCGTTCTATGCATGCTTCAAAAAGAAGAAAGGAAGATGTGCCTTCTTGGGGGCCCCCTACCCCTGATGGTATTACAATCTCAGTCACCAAGGCCGACATCAGAAGATTCTACAGGAGCATAAACCCTTGGAAATGCCTGGACCTGATGATGTACCTGGTTGCGTTCCCCAAACCCGTGTGGACCAACCGACTGGAGTTTTTGCGGACATCCAATACTCATTACTTCTTCATCTTGCTTATGGTGTGCACAGCCTAAAGTTGTAAGACAACTTGTTCTGTTTAATCTTCTGTTTGTGCATGCCAGGTTGATTGCATTCTTCGAAACAGGGTGGACCACGTGAAGGTTGCAATCTCCCACCCCCTCTCATTACTGAGGTCTGAGATTCCCATCTGTTTTAAAAGGGCATCAATAATCCCAGTGCCCAAGAAGAGTAAGGTCAATGTCTTAACGGCTACAGACTGCCAGTAATGGCCATAGTGATGAAGTGCTTGAGAGGTTGGTTATGGCACATATCAACTCCTACCTTAGTAAGAATCTAAACCCACTACAATTTGTCTACTGCCACAATAAATCAACAGAAATGCAATCGCACTGACTCCCCACTGGACCACCTGGACAATAAAAACACACATGTCAGGCTGATGTTCATTGACTACAGTTTGGAGTTCAACAACATTATCCCCTCCTAACAATACCAAGCTCAAGGAACTGGATATCCGTGCATCCGTTTGGAATTGGATTGTCGACTTCCTCATCAACAGAACTCAAACGGTACGAATTGGCAACAACACTTCCCCCTCAATAATGCTTACCACAGGGGCACCTCAAGGCTGTGTGCTCAGTTCCCTGCTCCACTCACTTTATGCTCATGACTGTGTAGCCGGACACAGTTCTAGCTCCATCGTTAAATTTGCCGACAACAGTGTTATCGGACAAATTATGGGTAATGATGAGTCAGAATATAGGAGGGGCCCCATAGCAGAAGCGTCCACATCGCGGGGCTGGAAAGTGGAAGTATCCCGAGTTAATTCTGCTATAACCATCACCTAATGCAACAAGTGATGACTCCCACTGATTGTCTCCGGAAGCCTGCGTTCTTTTCAGGACGGACGGTGACAGCGATGTCAAGTTTTAAAACATGGAAGATGGACACGAAAGAAGAAAATTATAAGAGATCGATCTTTTAATTGAATGGTGCCAGAAGAATAATCTTTCTCTCAATGTCAGTTTGACCAAGCAGCTGATTATTGACTTTAAAAGAAGGCCGAGGATCCACAAAACTGTCTTCATTGACGGTGGTGGAGAGAGTCGTCAACTTAAGGGCCTGTCCCACTTACGCGATCTTTACAGGCAACTGCCAGCACATGTCATAGGTCGCCAAAATTTTCAACATGTAGAAAATTCAATGGCAACCAGAAAGATGCTACGACTCTTTGGAGACCTCTCACGACGATAGGCTGTATGGTCGCCAGGGGTCGCCTGTATGGCCGTGAGAGGTCTCCTATGGTTGTGAGAGGTCTCCAAAGAGTTGTAGCGTCTTTCTGGTCACCGCTGAATTTTCAACATGTTGAATATTTTGGCAACCTATGACAGGTGCCGGCAGTTGCCTGTAAAGGTCGCGTAAGTGGGACAGGCCCTTTAGCGTGAAGATCTTCCTCTCACGATCTGTCCTGGACCCAGTGCATTTATGCAATCATAAAGAAAGCCCACCAATGCCTCCTTTGATTGAGGAGATTCTGTATGGCGACAAATACTTTCTTGAACGTCTGCAGGTGTACGGTAGAGCGCATATTGACTGGTTACTTCATGGCCTAGTTTGGCCACTAGAATGCCCAGGAACAAAAGAGATTACAAAACGTGATGGACACTGCCCGATCAATCATGGGAACTGACCTCCCCACCATTGAGGGGACCCGTCGGAGGGCCTACTTCCTTAAGGCAACTAGCATCACCTGACACCCGCTCTTGCCACGCTCTCATTTCACTCCTGCCATCAGGAAGAACATAAGATCTGAATACCGTGACATCCAGGTTCAGGAACAGCTCCATCCCAACAAGCCAGCGGAGCCAAACCCGTGGTTGGGCGAAGGAAGACCCAGCAGGCTGCGGCCTTGGGGGGAAGCTGCCAAAGCCCTCTGCAGCCACATGTGGTAGCAGGCCTGGCACACTGCCACAAAGAAAGACCCGGCATGCCACAGCCTACGGGGGGGGGGGGGGGGGGGGGAAGCTCGGAAGCCACCGAGCTTGGCCCTGAAGAGAGCTGATGAGGAAGGAGCCACACGTGACGACCGAAGCGAGGAGTGGGCTAATAGGAGGGGTATTGCCTCCAGCGCCTTCAAGGTTGGATGCAGGAGGCACCCCCAGGACTGCCTCGTTGTTGGGCGAGGAAAGGGACGCCGTTTTGTGGGCAGAACCGGCCGAGGGTGGCGGAGGAGGCCCTGCAGCAACATGGAGCTTACCAGGAATGGGTGCTGATCGAGTACATCAAGTGTGTGCACCAGACTTTGGTTTTCGTGCATAAGACACCAAAATATCATGACTTGTGCATGTTTGATCTTTGCAAACAGGATTTTGTTGTGTAGTGCACACATGACAATAAAGCACCATTGGTTGTACTACGGACTTGGGGACTTTGTTTTATTTTACACTATTATTGTGGTTTAAAATTTATTGAAGTTTTGTTTATTTATTATGTTATCTAGTTAAACCGTGTTTACAGTCTTGTATCGCTGCTGCAAGTAAGAATTTCATTGTTCTGTTTTGGTACGTGACAACTATTTGGTACTTCATCCAGGAGCTGAAAGGTTACATGTTATCCAGCTGATGGCAACCATGCCAATCCTATCCGTACCTGAGGGATGGGAGTATTTGGTGGTGAGAAGAGGCTCGGATTCATGAGTGGGAAACCTTGCTGATCTTCTCCTTTCAGAACCTTGGAATGACCCTGGGTCCACAGTCAGGTCCACAGCCAGGCCGGGATCTGTAAATGTGGAGCATGCCAATGGTTCTGCTCTGGACCTCCCCGTCATGCAGGCCTTAATACTGCACCAGAGCTGGCCTGCTGCATTTAATATTTTTCTCTGCCACACAATGAAGTCAGGCAAAGCATAGTGAAAAAGCTGGAGCTGTCAGATCTGAGACCGACCATCTTGTTGGGTCTAAAATTGTGGAGGAAAAGATGGTAAATCAGGTTGAGAAACAAATTAACTGAGATCAAGTAGATTGTGGAAAGCACACACAGGCCCCAGTCCATTATAGTGATAAAGCTTTACAGTAGTGAAATATGCCTTCAGACCACCAAGTCTGCACCAATTACCTAGCTATATGAATCCCATTTTATTCTCCTCATATTTTCATCAACTCCACCCCTTCCTCCCAGATTCTACTACTCACCTAGACACAAGGGACAATCTACAGTCGGCAATTAGCCTGCCAACTTGCATGTCTTTGGTGTGTGGGAATGAACGCAGGAGAAACTCATGTGGTCATGTGGAGAACACGCAAACTCCACACTGACAGTACTGGAGGTCAGGATTGAACACGAGTCTCTGGTGCTGTGAGGCAATGGCTCCACCAGCCGAGCCACTGAGCTGCCGAATGCCCCAAGTCTTCCAAAAGGAACAGGAAGCTGACCAGTGCCATTAATGGTCCTTTCATGGCTTTGCTACCTCCTGGTGATCAGAGTGAAGGAATCCTGGAGCTGAGTAAGTGCGCTTCACACCTGGATCCTTTGTTCTCAGCTCAGTGTCATGGCTGCAGTTATCAAAAGATGGAGATGTTTACACCATTGTGTGTCATTTTTCACAGATTCCAAAGTGAAAGTGACAAGGAAGAAACCAGGAAGCCCAGCTGTGACGCTGGTGATAGGGGGAGACGGTGTACTCATCTCGCTGGACATGGTGTTGGCTCTGGAGGTGAAACAGAGCTGGCCCGCCAGCACCACCAAAGGGCTGATGATTAAAGACTGGTTTGGAACAAAGGTCAGGACTGATTTCAGACGGGACCCTTTCTACCTGGTGCCAAAACAGCAGCCGTTTGAGACCACAGAAGACAGAGCTCCATCAAAGAAAGGTGCGTTATCACTTCCATTTAAAGAACAATGCATGAGCAGAATATGAAGGCATATATGCCACTTTCACAGGAGAAAATCTTGCAAACATGCCTGACATCCTCAAAGAATTTGAGCAAGATTGCCAACTGGGACTTAGCTTACATGAAACCCTGTTGACCAAGTTTGATTTTACTCAGTTTTCCTAAATGATAGGTTGTTTCCTCTTTGATGACTAATTCTGGCATCTTGCTAACATTAATAATGCTACCTATTCCAATGTTATGGAATGGGACTTGGAGTTCCCAGTCTCTATAATTCACAGAATGATGGAAATGGGCCATTCTGCCCTCTGAGTATGTGCTGCTGATCAAAGAACCACATGTTATTCCCTCTAATTCGTTACTACCCTCATGTTGTGAACCCAGCTCCATCCCTCTCCTTGATATTGAAGTGGATTATTTGCAGCCTAGATGTGCTATTTTATTTACTCCATTAATTACTTGTCTCAGCTACTCTGTGCTGAAACCCTTATCCACATCTTTGTTCTCATCAGGCATGGACATCCAATGTACTCTACAATCTAGAGGTCATATAAAACGGAATCACATTTACCCATGGATCTTACAATAGTTGGATGAAATTGACTCCCAAACAGCCCCTTCATGTTAAAATTCTCTGTCTTGTTTTCAAATCATTCCATGGCTTCATGCTTCCTTAACTTTAATATCTTCCATCCCGACAATACGCTTGTGCTCCTCCACAGCTGATCATCCCCAGATTTAATTATTCCTCTTTGTTTTCCTCTTTTAAGATGCTCCTTGCAATTTAACTTTGCCAAGCTTTTGGCTATTTGCTATTGATGGTTCCATGTCAAATTCTGTTTGATATCCATGTTCTGAAATACCTTAGACCATTTTGCTGCATTAAAGGCACTATAAAGTGATTCTTGTCATATACAATGGCCAAACCCCTTGTCCACAGAATATGACAATGCATTCCACAAGAATTAGCTAAGTATTGGGTTATGACGTGCTGGGATTTCTTCTACCTCCTCCTGTGATGTTGGGCGAATGCCAGGCACACATGCAGACATAGTTTCTGCAACATGTCAAATCAATCAATCAAAGACTTTATTGTCATTCAAAAATACACCAACACATGTTTGTAAACACCATGGCAATGTGAAGCAGGATGCCCAAGGAAGGCCACCACACAAATGTTCCCCCAAAACACTGGAGCCATTACTTTTATAAATGGCTCTTGCAAGAACAGGAAGGCATGTGGACCTGTTAAACCAGTAATCGGTTACACAAAGTCTTACACTGTAGTGAAGTGACAGAGTGGCACATGGACAGTTGCTGAACACCACAGTCAAGTACCATTTCTTGAGATCTCAACTTCACTTTAATTATTGCAGAAATGTGGCGGATCTCATTCTCACACATTGAGAAGAAGATGATCATGAACCATGGCAACATGAAGACTTGCTGTGAGAGCGGGTCATCTAAATGCTGCAGGTTTGTATCACTGCTTCTAATACACCATGCAATTCTTCAGAGCTGCCGCCTGACCCACTAAGTTGCTCCAGCATTTTCAGTCTGTCTGCACTGTGCTAAGATGTGTAGGTTCCCATTTCCTTAACGTGGGAGACTTTAAGTGACAGGCAGCTTTGAAGCCCTTGCAACTGAAAGGAAATATCTGCAAAGTGGTGACCCAAATGCTTTCGGGTTTTCCTCTGCGTTGAAATTATCGTATAATTTGACTTGTACCATTGTGCAGCTTCAATGCATTCTGCACGCACACATAGCTGGTGGATCAGTGAGGGGGAACCTTTGATGGTCAAGTCTGACCCTCGTTGAATCTCAAACTCCACACACACTGACTGTGATGAGAAATGGGAATCGGGGTGATTTTGCTCCATGCAGGTTACAGTGCCTGCTGGGATCAGGGTATCTGTAAGGCAGCAACTCCACCACTGCACCACAGTGACACCATTGTGGATGGCCCTTTGTTACTTGCTGCTTAAGTTTATTCCTGGTTCAAAAAATATATATACTGGGTGACATGTGGGAGCTTATGGTATTATTGAGCTTGTGTTTCAGGGGAGATGGATAAAAACCATCACATTGTACTCGAGTTGCTTTTATTTTCATAGGAAATCCTGTCTGAAGCTTTTGAAGCGCCTCATTGAGACATTGAAGGAGAAGCATCCTCGCATATTGGCAAATGTCTGCTCCTACCATGCAAAAACAACTCTGTTCCACGCATGTGTCCAGAGACCCAAAGATGAAATGTGGCGTCCTGAAGACCTTGCTGGATGCTTTCTCCAGCTCTTGGACAACTTCACTGATCATCTGAAGAGAGCCGATCTTCCTCATTTTTTCATCCCCACCTACAATCTACTTGATGATCGAATATTCAATAAAATAAATAGTATTCGTCTGCTTAACTTCATTGAGAATGAGAGGACCAAAAACTTCCCCATCTTTGGGGTAAATCTGACTTCAAAATAGTGACAGTGATTCTGCTTTTGACTTTTAAAACTTGGCAGACCAAGTCGAGAAGGATATTTTAAAATCCGTATCCATTCTCTTTGGGTTTTATTAGGACACAAAGCGACGTGAATCTTTTTAAAAAATCCTGGTTAAGTCTTGGTTGAAATATCATGTTGTATTTTAGAATGCAGGTCAATATCCGATTGAGGCTGCAGAGGAGATTTAGCAGAATGATAAGGTGGAAGACTGACTTGGTTTTATGGAGCCCTTAAAGAGTGATTGTTCCCCTGAATGGAAAAGAAGTGTCTCCACTGGACCCTGATTTGAGATAATTGGAAAAAGGTCCTGAGGTGCAACAGGAAAGTTTTGTGTTAACATATGATGCAAGCTGAAATACACTGCCTGAAAAGATGGTTTAAAAAAAAAATACATTAACACGTCAAAAAGAAAAATGAGTAGATAGTTGACAAGGAGAAATGTACAGCTACATTACTGAGTGGTTGAGTTCTGGTCGCTGTGTGACTGGAAGGATGTGGAGCCTTTGGGGAGAGTCCAGCAGGGGTTTACCAGGATATTGCCTGACTTAGAGGGTATTAGCTACAAGCAGAGGTTGCACAAACATAGAGCTCCACAGGCTCATAGAAGACTGGATAGAAGTTTACAAAATTATGTGAGGCGTAGACAGTCTTTTTACCCAGGTAAAAATGCCCAGGTGATTTAAGTGCTTTCCTGTTTTCTAACAGGTCTATAATTCCCTGTTTTCTCTCTCCCGCCTTTCTTAAAAAGTGGGATAACATTAGCTACCCTCCAATCCACAGGAACTGATCCTGAATCTAGAGAACATTGGAAAATGATCACCAATTCCTCCATGATTTCCAGAGCCTCCTCCTTAAGTACCCTGGGATGCAGACCAACAGGCCCTGGGGATTTATCAGCCTGCAGTCCCATCAGTCTACCCAACACCATTTCCTGCCTAATGTGCATTTCCTTCAGTTCCTCCATCACCCTCGATCCTCTAGCCACTAGTACATCTGGGAGATTGTTTGTGTCCTCCTAGTGAAGACGGATCCAAAGTACCTGATCAACTCATCTGCCATTTCCTTGTTACCCATAATAAATTCACCCTTTTCAGTCTTCAAGGGTCCAATTTTGGCCTTAACTAGTTTTTTCCTCTTCACATACCTAAATAAGCTTTTACTATCCTCCTTTATATTTTTGGCTAGCTTACCTTCGTGCCTCACTTTTTCTCCTCATATTGCCTTTTTAGTCTTCTTTTGTTGCTCTTTAAAAGTTACACAATCCTCTGGCATCCCGCTCAGTAAGAACTATGATTGATGACTGGAAAATAAAGGCGGATGCTGCTCTGAAACAACAGATCGATGAAGTAAATCTTAAAGTCGGTGGGATGGAATCGGCGGTTGATTTCAAGCTGGAACTTATTATAAGATCACTTGATCCACAACACGAGGCAATAAAGGAACTGACCAGTATTGCTGACTCAAGTGCTAAGGCGAATGAGAAACTTTTCTCCGAGAACAAACGTTTAACAGAATTATTGAATAAAATAACTGAGAAATGTATTGACTTGGAGGGACGTCAAAGGCGCCAGAATTTACGTATTGTTGGAGTGCGTGAAGGCAAGGAGGGAGATCAGGATCCTTGAGAATTTGCTGCAAATCTTCTAAAAAATGTTTTGAATCTGGAGCAAGCACCCCTGCTTGGCCGAGCGCACAGGGCTCTGAGACGACGCCCAAAGACGGGTTCACCCCCAAGACAACTGATTGTGAAGGTGGTTTATGATCATGTCTTGGAAGATATGATGAAGATAATAATTCGTAAGAAGAATTTGTTTTATGATGGCGACAAGATCAGCATATTCAGAGATTACCCTGCGGAAATGGCCAAGAGAAGAGCTTTATTTACTGAAACAAGAAACATCCTCAAGAATATAAGGGGCCTGAGATATGGCCTGATGTATCCTGCCACATTACGAGTAAGCTATGATAATAAAGAGCATCACTTTATCAAGCATACTGAACTGCTTGAGTTTGCTCGTAATATCGAGAAGAAGCTGGAAGAGGAAGAAGTAGTGGAAACACTGGAAGAAGAAGAAGATGAGGACGAAGAATAGTGAACTTGAATTATACTTAACACTTACCTGATGATACTGTTTACCCAGAGAGAAGGAGGAAGAATCACGGACTTTTAAAATTACTGGACACGGAGAGTTTAATGATTATTAATAACAAACTAATATACAATAGAAATTGTTTAGTATTAATTATTATTTACAAATGTATGTCATTCGTCCTTAAATAGTGAAAATCAACAGTAGTAGTTAAAAATAATAAAGCATTAATAAGCACTAAAATTTAACGCCTCACCCCTAAATATATTGCCCTTAAGGCATTTACGGAGCTGGAATTATAAA
Source organism: Raja brachyura (assembly GCA_963514005.1). The sequence continues at coordinate 95,069,795 of OY740785.1, read as the reverse complement.
CATCCTTTTTTTTTACTAACGGAAGTCTATAGATTAATAGCCACGCTAGTGTGGCTTACACTAACTGCACTCAATTTAGTAGTAGTCACCTTTTTTTCTGCACCTTCCTATTAACACCACTAACATTTTTTATTTTTATTTTTATTTTGTTTTTTATATTTCATATTCTGTACTATATTATTTTAGTTATGAATGGTATCATACAGTAGACTTGAAGAGATATGTATGTAAGAAAAAGTTATTAGTATTAATATTCGTTGATCAGAAACAAGGGTATGAAATTGGGATGAATATGCTGAGGCATCTACCTCATTATAAACCACCTTAATATTCGAATGTAAGACATTAATATGAAAAATGGGGGTGATGGAATCAGCTTCTGTAGTTGGAATGTAAAGGGAATTAACGAACCAATTAAAAGAGGTAAGGTTTTGGCCCAGTTAAATAGAATTAAATCAGACATAATTTATCTTCAAGAGACTCACCTTAAAAAGGATGCACAATATAGACTAACAGCAAAATGGACTTCTAGAGTGTACCACTCTTCATTTACACATAAGTCCAGAGGGGTTGCAATACTTATTCGTAAAGGTGTCCCATTTAAACATAGCTCAATAATAGAAGATCCCGCAGGTAGATACATAATAGTTACGGGTGAATTATACTCGAAGAAGGTCGTTCTTATGAATGTAAATGGACCTAATTTCGATAATCCGTTGTTTTTTAAGAAAATATTTAACACTATTCCTATAGTCACACAACATAATTTAATAATTGGGGGTGATTTAAATTATACTTTGGATAACTATTTAGATAGATCATCAACCAAAAGGAAGGCTATATTTAAATCAAGCGAATTCATAAATTCGTTTATCAGTTCTGCAAATGTCAAGGATGTTTGGAGAAATGATAACCCCACTGGTCGGGAATACTCATTCTACTCTCCGGTATTCGGAACTTATTCTAGGATAGATTATTTTTTAATAGATTCAAAACTAATCCCATTCACGTATGACTCAAAATATCATAATATTATTATTTCGGATCATGCCCCATTAACATTCAAGATTAATTTAAAGGGTATAACTAATAGATATTCTCAATGGAGACTCAACCCTCAAATATTAAATGATAAGGCTTGTTACGATTATCTGGTTAAACAGATTAAATTGTTTTTTGAGACTAATGATAAACCTGGAATTTCCTCATCACTTCTATGGGACACATTTAAAGCCTTTATACGTGGTGCTATAATATCTGCGCAAGCACACCTTAATAAGGAAAACCGAAAGATTCAACAGAATTTGGAAAATGAAATAAAGCAATTAGACATTGAAAATGCTATATCACCATCTAGGGTGATATATAACAAAATCGCAACATTAACATACAAGCTAAATGAGATACAATCAAATTACGTTATTAAACTTTTCCAACAGACTAAACAAGTACATTTTGAATTCGGGGATAAACCACATAAACTTTTATCTCGCCAACTTAGAAAATCAGAGGAAGAAAAAATGATACATAAAGTCAGATCTGCACAAGGAGAAATACTAACTTTACCAAAATATATTAATGATAGATTCCAGATTTACTATCAAAAACTTTATTCATCCAAACTGACGGGTCAATCTGATGGAATGGAAACATTCCTACATGAATGTCATATTAATGGATTGGATCAGGAAGGAAGAGACTTGGTAGATGCTGAAATATCAGTAAAAGATATTGAGGAATCAATTAGATCATTGAAAAATGGTAAAGCTGCTGGCCCCGACGGTTTAGGTGTTGAATTTTATAAGAAGTTTCACGATTTGATTTCCCCACGTTTACAAACAATATATAAAGATGCCCATGAACAAGAACAGTTACCAGAAACCTTAAATGAGTCTACAATTACACTCATTCCTAAAGCAGATAAGGATCTGGAAGACGCAGGATCATATAGAGCAATTGCTCTTCTAAATACGGATCAAAAAATATTAACTAAAATTTTATCTCAAAGGTTAAGTTTAGTGATCAATAAATTAATACATCATGATCAAATAGGCTTTATCCCTAAACGCTACTCTACTTATAATTTGAGACGTCTATCCAATATCATATATTCAAAAAGAATTAATGATATTGAATTAGCTGTTATATCCCTGGACGCAGAAAAAGCATTTGACCAGGTTGAATGGCCTTATCTATTTAGGATAATGCAGAAATTTCAACTGAGGGAAAGATTTTGTAAATGGATTAGAATTTTATATTCTAACCCAACAGCAAGAATCTTAACAAATCAAATGTTATCAGCCAAATTTAATCTCTCTAGGGGTTGTAGACAAGGATGTCCATTATAACCTTTATTATTTGCTCTTGCAATAGAATTATTAGCCGAAAGGATTAGATCGGAACCAGAAATTCATGGATATAACACCAATACCACAATGAATAAAAATATCTTTATACGCAGATGACGTCTTAATAAATATAACGAAACCAGAGATTAGTATTCCTAAATTACTTAATGTTATAACTGAATTTAGTATGTTCTCAGGATATAGAATTAATTGGAATAAAAGTGAAATTATGTCTATAACAGGAATAAAATTAAATAAATTACAAAAATTTCCATTTAAAATAGTTACTTTTAAGTTGGGAGAGAAGTTTATATCATGGGTTAAATTATTATATGCGAATCCAACAGCTAAAATATCAACAATCAAATGTTATCAACTAAATTTAATTTATCCCGAGGCTGTAGACAAGGTTGTCCCTTATCCCCACTACTGTTCGCATTGCAATTGAACCATTAGCTCAAAGCGTAAGATTACATCCTGAAATATATGGGTACGAAACTAGAGATACTGAAAATAAAATCTCCTTATATGCTGATGATGTTTTACTTTATATTACAAAACCGGAAATTAGTATTTTAAATTTATTAAATTTAATAACTGAATTTGGTTCGTTTTCAGGATATAGTATTAATTGGAATAAAAGTGAACTCATGCCAATAAAGGTAAATAATCTACATACATTACAACAATATCCTTTTAAGATAGCAAAAGAAAAAAGAAAATATCTTGGAATTCATGTAACAAAAAGATATGATTCTTTATTTAAAGCTAATTTCCCACCATTACTGAATAAACTAAATAAGAATATTTTATATTGGAAAACATTACCTATCTCAATGTTAGGTAGAATTAATGCAATAAAAATGATCTTTCTTCCACAAATACTATATCTTTTCCAATTGATACCAATATACCTAAATTTTTTTTTAAAAAGTTGACTCTATAGTTACCAATTTTATCTGGGAATATAAGAATCATAGAATAAATAAAAAACACTTATGTAAATCAAAAATAAATGGAGGTCTAGCATTACCAAACTTTATGTTTTATTACTGGGCAGTTAGTATTAAAAATATGAATTTTTGGCTGGATGAATTAGATAAACAACCAAATTGGTTAAAAATGGAAAAAGAAGATTGTACACCTTTTGACATTAGTACGATTTTATTCGCCAATGCTAAACTAGCTAAGAAAACCTATAAAGAAAACCCTATAATAGAGAGTGGGATACGTATTTGGAAACAACTTAAGAAAACATTAAAATTGGAATGTATACCACTAGCTCTCTCCATTGTAAACAATGTCACATTTAAACCTTCAATGATGGATAAAGGTTTTTCACAATGGAAAAATTATGGAATTAATAGGGTGGGTGATCTTTACAGGGAAAACTTTCTTTCATTTCAAGAACTACAACAAATTTATGGATTACATTCAAAAGATTATTTTAGATATTTACAAATCAGAGACTTTGTAAAATCAAATACACAGGAAATTAGAAATAGAAAGGCAGAAATTTTAGATGAATGTCTCAATAAACATCCATATACAGAAAAATTGATATCATATATTTATAACATTTTATTAGAAAATGATGTACCAACGACAGAAACATATAGGCAATCATGGGAAAACGAATTAGGTCAAACAATTAGACTAGAAATATGGAATGAAAGTTTACAAAATATACATCATTGTTCGTTAAATGCTAGACACATCTTGATACAATTTAAAGTACTACATAGATTACATTATTCCAAATCAAAATTACATAGAATTTTTTCAAATATACCAGCCATATGTGATAAATGTCAATATTTAGAAGCGAATCTAACGCACTCATTCACAAACTGTATAAAAATTACGACTTTTTGGGCAGAAATTTTTAAGATAATCTCGAATGTTGTTAATACAAATTTGCTACCTGACTCAAAACTAATAATATTAGGAATATTAGAAACAGATCAATTAATAACAATAAATCAAAGAATTTTTATTGATTACAGTTTAATAATTGGGAAAAAACTAATATAGAAATTTTGGAAGGGTCCTACATCCCCCACAATTAAAATGTGGATCACTGAAATGTCGGAGACACTTAATTTTGAAAGATTAAGACTTGTCCTTCTGGGCAAGTTGGATCAATTCAGAGGGATATGGTCTCCATTTATTTAATATTTAAAGGGTCAAAGTGGTTCGGTGCGAGAACCTGACTGATGCCTGAACGAAGAAATAGACGAATATTTACATATAATAACCCATGGATATATCTCCAATGATGTACAAACTGCTTAATACTTCATTCATTTTTCTGAATTTTTATTTTTATTTTATTTTTCTCTTATATTTTCTATCTATATAAAAAATGAAAAATTCTTAGAAGTAAAAATTAGAAATAACTGTTAATATTAATAACATTAAGGATGTATATGACATGTACATTTTTATTTTGATATGTATTTACTTCTAATAAAAATATTTAACAAAAAAAAAGTTACTGACAAAATTAAATATCTAGGAGTTAACGTATCTAAATCTTATAATTCTCTATTTAAATCAAATTACCCCCAATTACTGAATAAACTAAAAAATAATATTCTATATTGGAAAACATTACCAATATCAATGATCGGCAGAATAAATGCCATTAAAATGATTTTTGTACCACAACTATTATATTTATTTCAAGCTATCCCGCTATATCTTCCTAAAACTTTTTTTTTTTAAATTGATTTTATTGTTAATAGCTTTATTTGGGATTATAAAAATCACAGAATAAGTAAAAAACACTTATGTAAATCTAAGATAAATGGTGGATTAGCACTACCTAATTTTTTATATTACTTCTGGGCGGTTCAGATTAAGAAGATGGATTTTTGGTTGGTAAACATGGATCAGGAACCAGCTTGGTTAAAAATGGAAAAGAAAGATTGTTTACCTTTTGATATAAGTACGATGCTCCTTGCTCCAAGGGTGGTACAAACATTTTTTTATACGGAAAATCCTATAATTTTTAGCAATAGACGTATTTGGAAACAAATAGTTAAGACTTTACATTTAGAAAATATGTCGCTTTGTTTACCAATTATGAATAACCCTTTGTTTAAGCCCTCTTTATTGGATGGGGGGTTTGGACAATGGAAAAATTTAGGAATTATAAGGATAGAACATCTTTATAGGAAAGGGAAATTTCTCTCATTTCAAGAGTTGAAAGATATTTATGGATTGCACTCAAATAACTTGTTTAGGTACTTACAAGTTAGAGATTATGTTAAATCAAATATGCAAGATTATAAAAATAGAGAACCAGGATTATTGGATGACGTGCTCAACAAGCACCCACATACAGAGAAATTAATAGCATACATATATAATATCCTTTTGGACAGGGAAATACCAACAACAGAATCACTTCGACAAATATGGGAAAATGAAACAGGTTTATCTATATTAAAAGACTTCTGGGAAGAAAGTCTACAACGTATACACCGTTGTTCGTTAAATGCCAGACATACTTTGATACAATTCAAAGTATTACATAGATTACATTATTCAAAAACGAAACTAAATAGAATTTTTCCTAACACATCTCAATTGTGTGATAAATGTCAGCACATAGAAGCTAATTTAACGCATAGTTTTGTAACATGCACAAAACTTAATAGTTATTGGACTGAAATTTTTAAAATTATCTCTATAGTTCTTAAGATTATATTGAATCCTGACCCAAAGTTAATAATATTTGGTGTTTTAGATTCAAATCAAACATTAACAGTAAATCAAATAAATTTTCTTGATTACTGTTTAATAATTGGAAAAAAATTAATATTAAAATTCTGGAAGGGACCATTATCCCCTACAATTAAAATGTGGACAGTGGAAATGTTGGAGACATTGCAATTGGAGAGAATTAGGTTTATCCTAATGGATAAATATGAACTTTTTGAACAAATATGGTCTCCATTCACTGACTATATAAAGGGGTAGCTGGGCTCAGCATTGTAACTCAATAAGTACCCGGTGGTAGGATCAGATGAAAAGATCTAATCTGAGATTTGTATACTCATCTCTATATATATTGTTATTTGAAATTGTTCCATTCATTGTTAAGATGTATACTTCAATTTTTTTTTAGTATAATAATTGTTTGCCAGTTTATTTTTTTATTTTTATTATTATTATTTATTTTTTTCTCTCACATATAACCAAAATCATGATCAATATTATTTAATCACACTCTTTTGATTAAAATATCTATGATTTCTTTATTCTTTACTCTTTTCACTCTTAAAAAAAAATAGAGGCTTATATATATCGCTTTGTAATACTTATATAATTTTGGAAATATGTAAAATGTATATCTGAAAAAACTGTTATATTATTAGTAATATGTATGGCTTCTAATAAAAATATTATTAAAAAAAACAAAAAAACTTGCTTTCTATTTATTATATGTTTTGGGTGTACGATTGGAAATGAAACAAAACCGAGCAACGTACAGGTCTCCAGTTAGTAACTGAAACAATACATAGATCAACTTTGGTTTCACCAGAATGTGCTTTTTATACTTTATGCTTTCTACAATGTAACCATCAAAAGGAAAAGACTATTTAATTAAATCTTCAGTAATTCTTGGGATGCAGTTGAAGTTCAACTGTTACTTGGGCCAATATCTGATTTTCACCGTTCTTTGATTAAAATTCGTACAAAGGAAACATTCATTTAAAATGTCTCTGTAAATGACATTTACGTTAGTGGAAGCACATTTGGAGTATTGTGTGCAGTTCTGGTCATCCGGCTAAAGGTTGTCATGAAGCTGGAAAAGGCGCAGGAAAGATTCACCAGGATGTTACCAGGGCTGGAGACTGAGAGTTGGCAGGAGAGGCTGGGACGTTTACTTGTGAGCGTGGGAGGCCAAAGAGTGACCTTATAGAGATTTATAAAATTACGAGGGGCTCAGATAAGGTGAATGTCAGATCTTTTTCCCAGGGAAGAGGAGTCCAGAACTGGTGGGCAGAATGTTGTGAAAGGGGAAAGATTTAAAAGAGACGTGAGGGGCAATGTCTTCAGAGGATGGAAATGAAAGATTTATAGAAATATGGGCCAAACACAGGAAAACTGGTCCAGCTCAGTTATAGAATATTGATCAGCGTAGACCAAAGGACTGTTTCTGTGCTGTATCTCTATATATGTGCGTATGTGCGTGCGCGCGTGTGTGCGTGCACGCCTGCCTGCCAGACAATCTGGTTAATTCTTATCTTCTTCCAAATGTTAGGCCACAGCCTTCCCATTTTCACACATCCTACTCACATTTCCCCACTGGTGACGATAAACATCTTCCCGTCGCATTTCCACCTAAATTTCTGAAGTTATTAATCGTTGAAATTTAAAAAAACAGCCAAAACTGCCGTCTCACAGACAGCCTCCAGCCTTCTCACAGTGATGATGTCACAATCCCTCTCACAGTGCACCAATCACAACGGGCTCTCAAGCTGGCTGCAAAAAACCACAAGGATTGTATATACACATCACAATGAGATTTTGCCAATGGTAACGAGGTTGCTGCCCCTCTACCAATATCTGAAGGGGCTGCTCATCAAGTTCTGGTTGCACATCCGGCCCGCCAAGAGATTTTATCCGGCCTGCAGCAAGCTCTTAACGCATTCCGTGCAGTGACTGTTTAGCGGCTTCTGTGGAAGCGCAGCTTTAGAGATATAGCACGGAAACAGGCCCTTCGGCCCATCGAAGGGATGCCCATACGCACTAGCACTATCCAACACGCAGTCGGGACAAATTCAATGAACCTACAAATATGGAGTGTGGGAGGAAACCAGAGCACCCGGAGAAAACCCACGTAGGTACAAACTCCGTACAGACAGCACCCGTCGTCAAGATGGAACCCGGGTCACTGGAGCTGTGAGGCAGCGACCCTACCGCTGCGCCACCGTGCCACTGCTCATGTGTTGCAAAGGCAAGTTGTGAGGGGTGGTAGCGTGGTGTGGGCAGTTGAGTGAGGGGGAGTGGGGGAGCTAGTTGGCGACAGGGTCGGCCAGGGTCCGTGTGTAGCGGTTTCCCCCGTGAGGGTGACCCCTGCTTAGCTCCCGCTCCGGGGCACCACACTGACCTGGACCCTTTGACAGGGTCTCTGCTGTCGCCTTCCGGCGCGGCCAGGGCTCCCCTACTCTCTCTCCCTCCCTAGCTCTCTCCCCACCTTAATATCTCCCCCCCCCCTCTCTCTCTCGCGGCAGCCTAGCAGAGATCGCGGATCGATATCCGGCTGTGTGTGTGTGTCGGTGTGGGTGTGCCTGATGGATGAGCATTACGCTTGCGTGAGTCTTTGTTAATATGCCTCAGGGGTGATCACAGTGCGTGTGTATGTGAGAGGGAGAGATAGAGTGAGAGTCTGTGTGCGTGTGCCTGTCTGTGTGTGTGTCTGCGTGTGTTTTGGTACGTGGGAGTCCACGTGTGTGTGTGTGTGTTAGTGTAGAAACATAGAAAATAGGTGCATTCGGCCATTCGAGCCAGCACCACCATTCACTGTGATCATGGCTGATCGTTCCCAGTCAATAACCCGTGCCTGCTTTCTCCCCATATCCCTTGATTCCACCAGCCCCTAGAGCTCTATCTAACTCTCTCTTTCTTTGTGACATATCTTTATTTTTCCTACAGCCCATACAAATGTGCCAAATGTATAATGTGGCCTTCATGCTGAAACGTTTGGAGGCCTCTTTAAGGGTCTAGTGACTCTTAAAATTGAATGCAAGTTCAAAGAGAGAGCTAGATAGGGCTCTTAAAGATAGCAGAGTCAGGGGATATGGGGAGAAGGCAGGAACAGGGTACTGATTGGGGAAGATCAGCCATGATCACATTAAATGGATGTGCTGGCTCGAAGGGCCGAATGGCCTACTCCTGCACCTATTGTCTAAAGGAACAAATATAATTCCCAGGCCTAAATGGAAAGAAGATGTTTTGGTTGTGATATTTGACACTTTGATAAGCGCAAGTTATTGCAGCTTCACTGGCCACCAGCTAGATTAGTCAAGCCAGCCGCACATTTTCTAGGAATTCCGAGAATCACACGATTGGGATACCCCTTCATCCAACAAAAGAGTGATGGGACAAGGAGGAATGGTCTGTTGGATAGAGTTGAAATGAGACTCAACCCCATATATCACCTCCTCCCCACTAACTTCTGTTGAGTTCAGGAAATACATTGGGGATGTGGACTGTATTGGCAGTCATAGGTATGACATTTAACAATTGAGTATGGCATTGGTGGGGACAATGCTTTCATTGTGTAGGGTACAGTGCTGTTGGGTACATCTCTTATTGTATAACAATTGATGCTGGCTAAGATAGGTCTGTCATCATGCAACATGGGACAATAACAGGCTTCTTACTAATTAATTTGAAAGAACTATTTTTGAAAAAAAAGCTAGTACAATGGGCTGCGAGATTTTTTGCCCCGTCCTTCATTTTCAGTTTTATTAGGATTTTATGTATGTTTCCCAAATTACATGAGAAATAAAACACGTAAAGTTGTGAATTGTTCTCAAAATTGGTTTAGATTGTAAATCTGTCCAAACCCCCAGCATTTACAATGGTGCAGGGGCTGCTGCCACTGCCTCACAGCTGACAATCCAATTCCTGTTTATACAAATCTTAACCAAACTGATTTTTTTCTACCCACAATCCCATCACTTCCCTGTCAATTCTACCTCTCACTTATATACTGGGGACAATTTACAGCAGCAAATGAACCTGCATGTCTTTGGCTTGTGGAAGAAAACTAGTGCACCCAAGGGAAACCCACGTGATCACAGGGAGAATGTGCAAACTCCACACAGACAGCACCAAGGTCAGGATATGACCCGTGTAACCGGAGCTGCGAGGCAGTCTTCTTTCAGGCATTGCTTTGGAAGCTCTCCAATTTATTTCAATATAGGAGTTGTACCCAGAACATTTGCCTAGTGTCACTAAGAACACATTACTGAACATTGTTGCAGGGCTCTCTGTTGGACCTCACTATGCCTTAAGTGGCTGCTGTGTTTCCTTCATTACCTTAGCACCCAAATTAATTGGCCATGAGGCATTTTGGAACAACCAAAATCCCAAAGGGTCTGTTGGATAAACAGTGCAAAATATATCAAGAGATAAATTCAGTGTGTGGAATTTAGTCTATTTAATCAAAGTTGCCTTAAGGAAGGGGAAGAAACTATACATTGTGGAGCACCACGATGCCAGCATTGCTGATGTGCAGTTTCAATTCCTCCTCCTGCTCACTGGACAGCAATATCTCATGTTTCAGTCTACTGATTTTAACAGATAATTAAAGGGAAGGTGGCAGTGTTCAACATCAAGCTTGTTGTAATTTTTTTTCTTTTACAGAATGTAGGGGAACACACCAGGAGGTTTGGGTAAAAATCTAGTTCTGTGAAGGCTACCTGGCCATATAATGATTCATTTCTAGTGTAATGTTCAATCTTCAACGATGTGAGCACGACCTGAATAAATATAATAGCATGACTCAGACATGATTCAGGGATAACGTGCTCATACTATTCAAGCTTTTCCCCCCACAGCCTGGCACAATAACTGAACACCGCAATATAAAAGGAGTAGACCTACACACGTTAGACAATAACACGTTTTATTCAACGCACAAAATGAAGCCTTGGTCAACAGGAGCATTGGTTCCTCCAAACTCCACGTCCATAAAGTAATAAGCCAAAGAATGCTTCACCTGTATATTTAGTTTGTGGTGTTAGATGCTATTTTAGGTTTGAGAAATCTTGAACAAAAGCCTTGGGTATGCATTATTACATGTTGACAAGTAGATTTAATTCTGGAATCTATGTTTATTCATCTTTGTATAAGTACAATGAAATTTGCAGTAAGTTAACATCAGCATTGAGGGACAGCACACTATGCCACAACACAAGCTAATGGAGTGAAATAACATTCACCATATCTGCCACCAGTGGAAAAAAAGTTTACAAGAATGAAAAGAAAACAAATTGTCAAAAAAAAAATTTAAATAATGAATTGCTTCAGAAGGTGGTGTTCAAATACTTTGGCACGCAGGTTGGGCTGAAACTTGCATCTGGGCTGTAGAATTCAGGTTCTATTTTTCCATTATAATAAATAGGGGGAATGTTGTTTTAGTTTCTCTGTAAAGATAAAAATGTATACATTATCCTATTGTTTGGCTTTAAGGAACAAAATCCCATTTAGCACGACTGCTTGCTTGTAACATTACTATAATTTGACAGCAGTTGGAGGAAAATAATTCTTGGATTTTTGACTTGATGTATTTGTCCCATTGGAAGAGATCTGCATCATTCCCAGTGCAGGATGGAGCCTGATCTCTTTCCCCACAGGCCCTGTCTGATTGCCACCTGGGGTTTGTGCCAAGGCAAGGTGGAGAATTTGTTTCCTTCCCATAAGTCCTGTCTGATCATCTTGAAACTCAGCAGAACAAAGCATTGTACATTCATGGGATGAGTCAGAAGTACTTATTCCTGAATCAAAGCTTGTTGCTACACGTTTTCATAGAAATGCCAGGAAGATTTTCTTCAAGATGGGGTCTGCAAAAATAGGTATGTCAGATCAGGGTTTTCTGAGGGTATCACTGGACACCAAATAGAAAACTCCCAGGTCTGTATGTTAAAGACCCATGACAATAATTCACACCAGGAAAGCAACACACACCAATCTTCATCCCACAGACTTATTTTCAAAGACCTATGCATATTTTCTGCCATGACTGATTGCACCTTTGTGGAAAATACTTTGTATGCAGTGGTTATTCTCAGCTTGCTCATTGCTCAATCCATTTATTTTGTTGCTTTCCTTTCCAAGCGCAAATGCCATTGTTGGAGCTGGTACTGTTGTACTAAAGTAACTTGGTCAGAGACTTTCATTGGTAAAGGTAAAGTGAACAAATATTATAATCAAGGAATATCCCAATTTGTAAAGATACCGTAACAGGTACAATTGTGATTTACTGATCTTACTTTGTTCCAGCCCCTCTGGCCATGACCATAGTCTCTGCGCCGTTCATTGTTCGGGGTTGCCAGCTGCCTTTCATTGTCCTTCTTCACCTTGTTCTGTTCGTACCTTTTTGCCATCATCACTAGCTCTTCAGGAACTGGCTGCAAGTGAGAAGCACATGTATCCAGTTAGATAACGGAACGGGATTATGGTAACGGCGCAACAGAACTGCTTACCTAGCAGCTAGACAGGATACCACAGGGAATCAGACCATTCGAACTGACATCTGTGCTCCACACCTTTCCCAGACCACTCTTCAGTTTGTGATTTCCTCTCTGCTCTCATCTCAACTATTAATCATGGCAGCAGGCTCTATATTTTCACCATTCTCCAGATGGTTTATATTCATTGGATTTATTAATTGCCATATTACATTTACAGCCACAACTTTGATCTCCCTCGTAAATCAAATCACATTCTGCCAATCTATCTTATAAAATCCTTTTATAACCTTAATGTCCTCTACCAGGTCACCTCTTAGTAGGTATGTTACAAAACGTACCTTTACCGGCGCTGCACTTCTGCCGCTCCCCGTGTGCGTGACTTTGGCGCCTTGCAGAGGGGGGCGGGCTTAAAGTGCCGTTTTTCAACAGGCAGGACAAATCGATGAATGTCGGGCGATTTGGTTGCTGAAGAAAAATCGCTCCGACATTTCATGAATGGTGGTATTTTTAAATTACTCTACATTATTTATTAACTAGAGGAATTTAAAAATCACCTTCAAAAGCCGTGAGCGCTGACAACCGGAAGCATTTTCCGTAGGGGAGAAAAAAAGGTAAATACTTTATTTTTATATTAAAAGTTGGTTTTTCGGGAGGCATTAATAATATTTTTATGTTGCGAAATGGGATCTAAAAAAATGTATGAACCCCCAGTATTTTTCCCCCCGACTTCACCGCTAACCGCAACGTTCTAATCCACTGCATTCCACTAAAACCCACTCGCTAGTTGATTTAAATGGCCATTAATTTACAGGCATAAAACACTAAATTCCTTCCATTTGGCCCAGAAATTCATGAAAATGAGATTTAAAAATTATGTTATATTGTGGATTATTGTGTGAATGTTATTTGGACACTTAGGCAATTTTAAAAAAGTTTATCTTTTCTTAAGAAATTGATAGATGTTTAGATCTACTCATTGAATTTTGTAATTAGCTACAATTAGATAACTAACTAATTATATGCTTTAATTTCAGGTAATCTAAGTAAGATTGTTTAATATTTGTTTCAGAATGCTTCAATCTATAATAACTGAAAATTTCATTGAGTTCTCTTAATTTTTAAGAATGTTATGGACTTCTAACTTTTCCAGATCACAGCTTTTGAGTTAAGTCAATTGAAAGGCAATGGGAAGCAAGATGCTCATTTCCGAGTATGAAAATGGCCATAACTTTCTTAATACTGAAGATATGAAAGTAAATTAGGTGTCAAATTAAACTTCTTTTTATGCTTTATCTGATGGGATAAATTGCAGACTTGATTTTTTAAATCTCAAAATTTTGTAACATTGCTACTCTTAGCCTTCTCTATGCCCCGAGTGTTCAATATTTAAATACGAGTCTCCAAGCACTGCAGCAACTGTAATGATGAATACATCCACTTCTGATCATCATGACTGAATGTCATCTGTTGTCTATTGACGGAATCATTGGATTGGATGATATTGTGTGGCTGAGGAATGGTACAATGCCGGCTGAAGATGTCTTCTTCAGCTGTATATCTGACAAAAGGGCTACTTCCAGTTGTGTTAGAAACAGATGCCCTTTTAAGCTTTTTAACAATGTTGATGCACCACTTCGTACCGCAGCTGGTATTCTGCCTGTATCGAAATGGAGCCCCTTCACCTATTTATTGCAATGGGACAGGGAAGTGTGCCAAACTGTTCAGTGAATCACTGAAACGCAATGCCACCCGAAACACAGAAATGTACCTGACACGCTCGCTCCAGAATGGCAATCAACTCTGCAGCAAATCTCCAGTCACTCCTTGTAATGAGAGTTATTGCTTCTCCCTTACGACTGAAAAGATAATAGAATGTCTAAAACACAGTAATCCATACTCCGAGCATTTGCATTAAGATGCGAGACATATACGGCATTAAAAGGAAGGTTACAACTTGCCCCTCAGGGAAAAGTGGAGAAGGCAGGTATTCCTTCTCCTAGTTGAAGGGACAGCATGCTGGCATTTGCACAAGGATAACCCTCGGGAATTAGCGGGTACTAAACATAAGGCGAGTAAAGGATGAGACCATCAACCAAAGGGGTTAGAGTTGTACTTAGGTAGGGAAGTTGCTTAACTATGTAAGTGTGGTTCCAAACTACTTTGGAGAGAGGATTAACAACAGCTTGATAATCAGTATGGAGGCAGAATAAAGGGCAGGTTAAAGGAGTCACGAGGAACTGAAGATACTGGATCCACTCTGCGAGTCAGGAAGCTACGGCGAAGGGAATGGACAGGAGCAATCTGAAAAAGGGCCCGACCTAAAATGTTGCCTATCCATTCCCTCCCCAGATGCTGCCCAACCTGCAAAGTTCCTCCAGCACTTGGTGTTAAGCAGGTTCAAGTTGGTTGAAGAACTCTGGACTTCACTGTTTTAAAGAATCTGGATCAGTACCAATTTTTTATTCAATTGTCACAAATTTAATTGAGGTTCACAATATGATTATGTCAACATGCAAATTATTAGGTAGAAATGAGTCATCACAAGATGGCAACAAACAGAGCAGAAATTGCTCACACTGGTTAGTCATACTCATTTTACAAATAACTTCAAAATCGCTTGAACTTGCAGATCCACGTTATATAGTGCATTCAGAAAATATTCAGACCCCTTCACTTTTTCCACATTTTGTTACGTTACAGCTTTATTTTAAAATGGATTAAATTCATTTTTTAAAATCTACACACAATACCCCAGAATGCAGAAGCAACAACAGGTGTTTAGAAATGTTTGCAAAGTAATTACAAATAAATAACTGAAATATCACATTTACACAAGTATTCAGACCCTTTGCTAGGACACTCAAAATTGAGCTTAGGTTCATCCTGTTTCCATTGATTATCCTTGAGATGTTTCTACAACTTGATTGGAGTCCACCAGTGGTAGTCTAAATTGATTGGACATGATTTGGAAAGGCACACACCTGTCTATATAAGGTCCCACAGTTGACAGTGCATGTCAGAGCAAAAACCAAGCCAGGAAGATGAAGGAATTGTCCGTAGACCTCAGAGACATAGGCCGTGAGCCAAGGAGCTTTTTCGTTCAGGTTCATGACCCAACTCACGTAACTACCTGAATTTTTAACATATTGTGTAAAAATATTATATAAATCATACCTGAAACTTGTCAAGAACAAAACCTGCACATTGTGTTTAAATATGACAAAAACTTCCAATTTTCCGAGTAGTAATTGTCCAATCAATGCACGTTTGACATTGAGGTTGGACGTAAATTGACCAATCCCACGCTTTGTTTTATGGTCGCTAGGCAGCGAGGACACTGGGATCATGGCTGCCTCCTCATTACATCAATAGCAATAGCAAGGTTTCCAAGGATAAAGGTAATGCTAACCTTGCTGGTCATTTTGTTTTTCAATTGATTTATCCGTATAAAGTTATGCTGTGAACTGCTAAATAAAAATGATAAATAACAAATAGGTATGTTACAAAACTTACCTTTAGCGGCGCTGCACTTCTGCCGCTCCCCGTGTGCGCGACTTTAGCGCCTTTCAGAGGGGGGCGGGCTTAAAGTGCCGATTTTCACCAGACCAGGATAATCGATGAATGTCGGGCGATTTAATTGCGGAAGAAAAATCGCTCCGACATTTCATCCATTAAGGTATTTTTAAATTACTCTAAGTTATTTGTTAACTAGAGTAATTTAAAAATCACCTTCAAAAGCCGTGACCGAAGACCACCGGAAGCATTTTGCGTAGGGGAGAAAAAAAGGTAAATACTTCATTTTTTTAATTAAAAGTTGGTTTTTTGGGAGGCATAAATACTATTTTAATGTTGCGAAATGGGTTCCCCAAAAAATGTATGAACCCCCAGTATTTTTCCCCCCGACTTCACCGCTAACCGCAACGTTCCAATCCACCGCATTCCACTAAAACCCACTCGCTAGTTGATTTAAATGGCCATTTATTTACAGGCATTAAACACTAAATTCCTTCCATTTGGCCCAGAAATTCATGAAAATGAGATTTAAAAATTATGTTATATTGTGGATTATTGTGTGAATGTTATTTGGACACTTAGGCAATTAAAAAAAAGTTTATCTTTTCTTAAGAAATTGATAGATGTTTAGATCTACTCATTGAATTTTGTAATTAGCTACAATTAGATAACTAACTAAGTATATACTTTAATTTCAGGTAATCCAAGTAAGATTGTTTAATATTTGTTTCAGAATGCTTCAATCTATAATGACTGAAAATTTCATTGAGTTCTCTTAATTTTTAATAAAGTTATGGGCTTTTAATTTTTCCAGATCACAGCTTTTGAGTTAAGTCAATTGAAAGGCAATGGGAAGCAAGATACTCATTTCCGAGCATGAAAATGGCCATAACTTTCTTAATACTGAAGTTATGAAAGTAAATTAGGTGTCAAATTAAACTTCTTGTTATGCTTTATCTGATGGGATAAATTGCAGACTTGATTTTTAAAATCTCAAAATTTTGTAACATTGCTATAACAAATGTACAGCTAGGGTTAAGGTCAGGGTCCGGGTCGGGGTCGGATGGGCTTGTCGGTAGGCCGATGGATGCTGTGGAGGATTAGTCGGGCTGTCGGAAGGCCGGTGAGTGCTGCGAGCGGTCGGTCGGGCTGTTGGTCCGCCAGTGAGGGGTCGGTGGGGTAGTTGGTAGGCCAGTGAGTGCGGCGAAGGGTCGGTCAGGCTGTCGGGTGGCCGGTGTTGCAGCGAGTAGGCAGACTGACGGAGCCGGCGCTATGGGGGATGCTGAAGGCGGCGTGCCAGGCAGTGCTGCTCCCCACCATCACATACACGACGATCCAGGAGGGCATGCTGGCCGAGGTGGACGCACTGCGGGGCAACACGTACGGAGCCCGCAGCCCGTCCCAAAGCAGCCCCAGCTCCAGCCATGGGCAGCTCTGGAAAGGGAGCAAGTTATGGTTAGTCCGTGTGTTCAGTAAACGGGGGGAACCCAGAAGAACTGTCCTCGCCCATTAATTAGGCTGGTTCAGGAGCCGGACCTCTGCGGCAGTCTCATTCAAAAACACACAAAATTATATGAACTATATTATTTTTATGTATAATTATACATAATTATATTTGATTAGTCATATTTACAAGATATATATATATATAGATGGTATAATAATATAGTTTAAATAGACTGCAACACGGAAATAGGCTCCCCATGGTGTAATATAGGCATTGGACACTTTTTTAAATCTCATTTTCTAATTATTTTAATTAATTAACGTGCAACGTTTGGAACTGACGAGTTATGACTTCCTTCTCAATTATATTTCATCTAAATCTGTGCAAAATCTCATGTCGTTCCGAGGCATGGGTCACGAAAGTTGATTTCTAGACACATTTTTGATGCTCAGCCCACAGCCTAACAGGATTGTGTCAAGACACAGATCTGGGGAAATGTATAAAACAAATGTTGCAGCATTGCGGGCCCCGAAGAGCAGTGGTCTCCATAATTCTTAAATGGAAGAACTTTGGAAACTCAGGACTCTTCATAGAGCTGGCCGCCCGGCCAAACTGAGCAATCGGGGGAGAAGGGCCTTGGTCAGGGAGGTGACCAAGAACCCGATGGTCACTCTGATAGAGCTCCAGAGTTCCTCTGTGGAGATGGGAGAACCTTCCAGAAGGACAACTATATCTGCAGCACTCCGCCAATCAGGCCTTTGTGGTAGAGTGGCCACACAGAAGCCACTCCTCAGTAAAAGGCACATGACAGCCCGCTTGGTGTTTGCCAAAAGGTACTCAGACCATGGGAAACAAGATTCTGGTCTGATGAACCAAGATTGAACTCTTTGGCCTGAATGCCAAGCGTCACGTCTGGAGGAAACCAGGCATCGCAAATCACCTGGCCAATACCATACCTACGGTGAAGCATGGTGGTGGCAGTATCATGCTGTGGGGATGTTTTTCAAAGGGAGGAACTGGGAGACTAGTCAGGATCGAGGGAAAGTACAGAGAGATCCTTGATGAAAACCTGCTCCAGAGTGTTCTGGACCTCAGACTGGGACGGAGGTTCACCTTCCAACATGACACCACCCCAAGCACACAGCCAAGACAACGCAGGAGTGGTTTTGTGACATGTCTGAGTGTCCTTGAGTGGCCCAGCCTGAGCCCGGACTTGAACCTGATCGAGCATCTCTGGAGAGACCTGAAAATAGCTTTGACCTTCCCGATCCAACCTGACAGAGCTTGAGAGGATCTGCAGAGAAGAATGGGAGAAATTACCCAAATACAGGTGTGCCAAGCTTGTGGCATCATACCCAAGAAGACTTGAGACTGTAATCGCCGCCAAACGTGCCGCAAAGTACCAAGTAAAGGGTCTGAATACTTATGTAAATGTGATATTTCAGTTATTTCTTTTTAAATACTTTGCAAAAATTTCGAAACACCTGTTTTCGCTGTACTATTATGGGGTATTGTGTGTAGATTGATGATTTTTAAAAAAAAATTATCCATCTTAGAACGTAACAAAATGTGGCAAAAGTGAAGGGGTCTGAATACTTTCTGAACGCACTGTAAGCAAGTGTGCATAAACTCAGAGCAGGCACGTGGCCAACACAGTTTAATACAGCAATTAATAAAGTAAGGGTATCTGTTGCTAAGCACCAGCCAGACTCATTTACTGACCGAACATTGGTAAAGGATGACTTCAATCAAATTCCAGTGGTCATCAATATTTTGGGAATCAATCCCAAATTCTACATCTAGAACCGAGTAACAGTGGAGAGCTGTGGAGAAGGGGCATGTAGGGGCACGGGTAACAAATATGTTTTTCAGCAACAATAATGCAAGAATAGAGAAATAGTGGGGGGGGGGGGGGGGGGGGGGGGGAGGGGGGAAACGCAGAGCACGTGAGTGGCAGAATGCACAACCTAATGACAAGCTCACAGGACGGTGCGGATGCGCTGGGTAACTCGATAGTGAGAGCTGCACCTACCCCGCCCTGCCAGTCCGTCCAATCCTGTGCACATACTCTTCTATGTTGCGAGGAAAATCAAAATTGAACACGTGTGTGATATCGTGCACGTCCAGCCCACGTGAAGCAAGATCCGTTGCAACGAGAATCCGAACCTTCCCTGCGGAGAAAAGAGGCTCCCGTTCTTTAGAAGGGATAGACACCACATATATTTCAGATAACTACTCTGTCCCACGGCACTCTGTCCTCATATCCCACTCCAGGCACACACCCTACACATCTTTATGGATTCAGGCCCTCTTCTCGCCCCCATGCCTTTCCCCAACCAGTTTCCTCACCTCTCCAAGCTTGGTTCCGTGTACACAGTGATCTGACAGGTCACCAATGCTTCATATACCTTTCCTTTGCGGCTGATTTGGGATGAAAGAACATTCAGATTGTCCCCGATTGCTGGATTCTCATAACTTCAGCACAGATATTATCCAAAACGTTCCTACACACAAACTGGAGGAACATCTCATATTCTGCTACAGTAACTTATTATCCAACGTTATAACCAATTAATGCCTCAACTTTAGCTAAACGCCCCCCCCCCGCTTTTTGTGTGTGCTCCCCCAACCCCAGTGCAAACCCATCTCACCCATTATTCTTCCCCCTTTACCACCCCCCCGTCACTTTCTACATAAATCCATCTATTTTGTTGTATATTTCACTTTTGTCTCCTTTTCATCTCCAGCCTTTGTCCACCCATATGCTAATCAACCGCACCGTACCTGTACCCATCTATCACTTGCCAGAGTTTGACCCGCCCCCACCTCTTTTGCATCTTTCTCCCCCTTCTACAATGTCTGAAGGGTTTTGATCCAAAACATCGCCCGTCCATTCCCTCTGCAGATGCTGCCTGACCTGCAGAGTTACTCCAGCACTTGTTGTTTTTCTCAAATATCCAGTATCTGCACTCGAGAACCCCAAATGATCTATGGTTTCAGAAAGCTGCCTTCAACATACCTTCTTTGAAATCTTCGAGTGCCTGTTCTCGGTCACACTGCTCCCGATCACCATGAAGAGACTGCACTGGGATCCCTTGCAGGCTGAAATCACTTGATAAGTCATCAGCACTGGAACAAAACAAATCACTACATCAATCGACATCCATCAACACACTCAGACCAAAAAGGCCATCTTTCTAAATGCACCCATGTATTCGTTGAAATGCGAATAGGTAGGTGGTACAATGATGTTCTAACCACGTCGACTTGGACCATTAAGTACTCTGCACAGGTTAAATGCCAATTCAGGGCAACAATGGTTTCTTTGCCGCCATCTAGAGTAAAATTCGACATTTTAAATTAGCAAGCGTTTGGTTGCTTCCTCTTGCCTAAACATTTGTCTCAGTGGCATTAATACTGGAAGTTCACTAAAACTCAATGAAATTGCAAACCACTGGGTTACATTAGCAGTTGAGTTGAAGTATGCAGATAATGCCTGCATTTGCACCAACTCAGAGGCAGGGCACATGGACATCAGTGACTTGTTCACTGAACCAG